>BPLR01005249.1:0-328827 GCA_021605095.1 Caerostris extrusa | reverse complement strand
GTGTTCAAATTTTCAATCGTTCATAAAATACTTTTTATTCATCCACTCAAGTTCAAATACATTTTTGCAGACTTGTAGTGGATGACAGCAATGATAATAAAGTTTTCGAAATATATTTACTTCATTAATTCATAAATTAAATTCAAATTAATTTATTTTTGCATTTAATTGCATATATCTACTAATAGATGGCGCGGAATGAAGCTTGCAGAAAGTAGTTAATTATTTATAAAAGTTCTTCATTATGGTGAGAAAAGAGAGTGGGAGTTGACTTTAATTTTTTTTTTTTATGTTACTTTGTTTTGTTAAGGCAGCCGTCAAATTAAACTACATTTTATGTGCTATAATATGAGGCAATGATAAAAAAATAATTACGTGTTTGCATCATTACTTGTTTCCCCATTTTTAAAAATGTGTAAAAAAAAGAAAAATTGCCATTCTATTTTCGAACAGAAAAATATCATTTCTGATCAAACGATTTTCCTAGACATACTTTTTTATATTGCTAATAATTTAATATTCAGTTTTATTTATTGATTTATTTAATATATTAAAGATCAATTAACTACTAGTTATCTATAAAAAGTAAGAGAATCAGAATTTTACACAAAAATCACTTTTTAAATGTTTATTTAACGCTGGAAATTCAGAATATTTTATGCGTTGCCATTAGTTTGTTTCGACAGTTAAAATTGTTCGAAGACAAGACTTAAAAATATTTCTTGGTAAGAAGATTTCTACACAATGCTAATATGTTTTTAAAAATATTTTTGAATAAAAAATTTGAAAAAAATTTTTTTTTTTCCGATTTAGCTTCTTTCATTAATTTCCAGAAATGATTGTTACGTATTTAAAATATTAAAATTCAGAAACTAAATATTTCCTGATTGAAAATGTATTATTTAAAAAAGAATGTGTCCTTAAATAAATATTATATTATAAAATAGTCAGAAAATTTATTTAATAAGATAATAAAATAGAAATATATATATTAATAATTTGATTTTTTTTTAAAGAAATACTTTTTTTACAAATCTGATGTTTACTTCAAATTGTTAGAGGAAATATAAAAAATATTATGTGAATATAATTCTTCTATTTTTAATGCAGCAGATGATACTAATTCAAGTTTTTACTTAAGTTTTCATAAAAATGAAGTTTAATAGCTTCTTTCTTTATAGAAAAAAATAACATTTTAATATTTTAGATGGATTTTAAAAAGATTTAAATAAAACCAAATGCGAAATACAGCGAAATAGTTTTCTATTTCAAGATTAAGCGCCAGAGAAATTCTAGATCGAGAATTTCTACTGTGACAACAAAAAATGAAAAATGGCTACCCTACTCAGAACAAACTATTTTGTTTAAGCAATTAAATATCAACACTACTAGCAAAAGGAAAGCTTCTGAAGAAACTTATTTTCAAAAGAAAAAATTCGAAAATTCAGTAGACATTCGAAGAAAATTCAGAAAAATAACTGAATCATATAAGTTGATAGAAAATTAATGGCTCGTAAAAACTGCTAAAAGTGGAAATGTGATCAAAATACTTTTTAATTAACATTTATTTACAAAATAATTTTTGTAAATAAATGTTTTTAATTAAATTTTTACTGTATATGAGAAGTTTCATTATATCTTTATTTAATAGTTTTGAAATCATCTGTTTTAGGTTATACATATTATTTAATTACAAATTTTTGTTTAAAATAATTACATAAAGATAAATAAAAATTTTTAGGCTCAGCGCGAGTGGTTGCTATACAATCATTCTCTATGACACCTATCACTGCCTTAACAGGAGGCACTCAATTAGCTGGCATTGCCGTCTTCCTGGCATAAAAAGGATATCATTGGGAGAACAGAAAATTCTTCTGGCACCTTATGATTATCTGCTTTTTTTTTTTAAATCACAGTTTGCACTATGGCAATATAACAGTTTGTTACCTTATTAAATTTAATTCGCATGTAAGTTGAAACTTTGTTATCATTACATATATAATGGAAATATTTGTGATATATTTTACAACTTGAGGATGGTTTTTGATATTTTTTACAGCTGCAGGAGTAATTATTTAAGTACTTTCAGAATACTTTTTTATATATATTTTTGAGATATTTTTACATTTTTAAGAATTTCCACATTGATATTTTACATGAAGAATTTATGTTTGATTTTTCTAATATTTCGCCTGAAAAATTGATTTTATATTATTTTAAAATTTAATTATAAGCGTTTTAGGTAGTTTTAAAGAAACTGGAGGTATTCAGTTATCTATAATTTTTTTTACAGATTATAATATGGCCAACAAACTGATTTATAATTGACTTTTAGACCATTATTGTTATTTTGTTTTTCAAAGCTTTGCAAGTTTGTGATCTATACTAAATTTTTTCTCTCTATATACCGTGAGAGATTTTATATGCTCCCTATTCTCTTAAAACTTTAGTAGTTGACTTTTAATCAAAACTAGTCCTAGAAATAGTTGGCTACGCTCTATTTCTCTTTATAGCCTTGTCGAAGAAATTGTATAGAGCTAGTTAGCATCTTGAAATATTATTAAGTATGATTGAGGCTCAGATAATTTTATTTTTTTAAGAATGGCTATCAGAAGTATTATCGAAATGTATTTAAAAGTAAAATATGTTAATTTTCTTAAAATTTAGTATATATTTAAAATAGTTTAATACATAATTTTCTGAATAAATCTATAGATTTATTCAATAAATATGTATTAAACTATTTTCAATCTAAAAATTTTTATAAATTTCTCTAGTTTTTTTAATTTAACGTAGTTTTTGTTTCATAAAACATCATTAATTTTAGTAATCATTACGTCTCCTATATAACTGAATGTAATGGCAAGCTTCTATTTAAAAGTTTTTAACAATTAAATAATAGTTATAATTAAAAAAGAAAAGCAATTGCACCTCTCTTTCCCCTCACCATGAATATCAAGAATAAATTGCTCATTATATTAGTAAAATATTTACTTTTATATTAATTTTATTTTTTAAAACTTTATTATTAGCATTTCATTTATTTTTTTAATTATTTGTTTAAATTTATATATAAAGTAACACTTAGTATCTGACAAATACATAATTTATTTTAACAACTTAAATATTTGAAATTATAAATGCTATCATAAATATTTCACTTTACTTGCTATTAAGGTTCATTTATTAATTTGTTTCCTCTTGTAGTAATTGTTTTTCGTAAATATTATAATTTGGGCAGTTTTCTTTTGTTTTGATTTCACATACAATTATTCGATTTTAAAAACGGGAGAATTTAATTTGTAAATTTTGCAGCCGTTTAAATTTACAGATAATTGTATGTGCATAAATCACTTGCTATTAAGATTCATTCATTAAGTTAATTGCTCTTGTATGCAATTTTTTTTTCAAATATAATAATTTGGCGTAGTTTCATTCGTTTTGATTTCATATACAATTGTTCGATTTTAGAACGCGAGAATTTAATTTGTAAATTTTGCAGCGGTTAAATTTGTAAATAATTGTATGTACATAAATCACTTGCTATTATGGTTCATTTATTAATTTGTTTGCTCCTTGTATGCAATTGTTTTTGCAAATTGTAGTGTATAAATCTCAAATGCTAATTTAAAAGATTAATATTTTTTTGTACATATTCTACAAAAGTATAGTACTATTGGTGTTTTACGAACGCATAGAAATTTTGATACTACTGTACAAAAAGTATAGCGGCCTTCATAAGTTTCAAAAATAAATATGCGTTTTGGGATAGTATTCTTTACTAAAAATTTATTATTCCAAAACAAAGGCAACGAATGCAAATATTCTATGTAATTAATACCTAGATTTTGAAACTCTCTTTTTAAATTTTAACTGTAACTGAAATAAAAATACAATAAATGACAATGTTTTCTCAAAAGCAGAATCTAATCCAGTTTATCGATCGTTAACCATTCAAAGCAAGATTGTATTCCACCAAATTTAAAAAAGTGAAATTTTTCATTTGCATTCTACTTTCATGACTCAAAAGTTGTTACAATGTTATTGCACAGTTGTGGAACTACTACAGAATAAAGAACAGTAAAAGAGAGTGACGAAGTTGTGGTTCTTTGATATAGTAAGCATTACGTCACTAACGCGTGATTCTGCATACCTAATATTTATTTCCCGATCGAACCAAGGCGGAGTTCAATAGAACACATTAATTACGTGTACAGCATTCATACTGAGTATTTTATGGTTGCCATAGTAACGCCTATTCTGACGCGGTAAAAAAGAATGCTGATTTAATTGAGTAACACTGATGTCATTACGAATGCATTTTTCTGAATGGTGATTCATCCCTTTTCTTGACCTTGGGGTTATGAACATCGAGTGGCCTACAAAGGTCATCGATGTTTCCTGTTGATACTCATAGGTACAAGAAAAATGGACAAGGACGAAGACATCATAATGTTGGAAAATCCTTCGTCCTCAGGGATGCAATCTTTGTTAGGTCCAGTCATTCTTAAGTTAATGGTGTTGTTAATGTTGATTTTTTTCTCTTGGGTTGCCATCTCTAAACTCTTCTGTAGAAAACTATTATCGACTTGTATGTTTACGTCATCGAATCGTAATGCAGTTGCATCAAACGTGCCAATGTAGCCAAGAATTATTTATAGCTTTAAAAAAATCTCTTAAGGAAATCAAAGATTCAAAATTTAACTAGACATATAACTTAACGTCAAATATGTTCTAAAATTTTCATGATTCTTTTTTTCTATTTTTTTCATTTGTGCTATAATTAAAAAATTAAGAATTAATAAATTCATTAATTAAAAGAACGTGCAGGTTGGGCAACCAGATTGCAACTGGGTGTGGTTGTATTGAGATACTTGAGGCACAATTTTGAAAACTCACAGCTTTATTTGCTCATGCACACAAACGCCACACATAAAGGCATAAAATATTTAACACCTTTAAAGACATATAATTATAAATTTATGGAAGAATTCCACTTCTGAGCCGAAAACCCGATATTCAGCTATACTTATGCAGGATGCTTGAAATATATTTCCTCTTCGAGTGAGAGTCTGTAGGCCAAATGACCATTTCTCCTGAACGCAACAGAGGGCGCTCCTGCCAGTGCGTAGGAGGAAGCATGGTTACAAACATATATGCTTTAATAATGCTGTAAAATTTATCAACTGGAAACTTTTCTCTAACTTTAACATTGTCTATATTTTTGTTGAATCTAGTCGGAAGTATCTCAACGAGAATAAAAAAAATATATTATTTTAAAATTCGTTGTATTATGCTTTAATCAGTGGTTCCCAAACTTACTTGTCCTACTACTTTCTTTATGAAAAAATAATATTCAGCTACTTTCAGGAAATTTACCTTCTTTAAGATAGCAAACAGATATACAGCCTGAGTAAAAACTTTAAGGCCAGTAAAATTTTTGAGAAAATGTAAAATGAAATAAAAGGAATTCAAATAATATTAATTATTAAAGTTCATTGATAAGAAATAAATGCTATAAACATAATTTGTAAACACATAATTATGAGAAACATGTGGTTATTTACAAAATTAGTATTTCTGCCTGAGTAAAAACTTTAAGGCCACCAGTCATTTTTTAAAAATAAATATAATATAATCGTGTAATTACCATTGCAACTACTAGCTTGTGACAACGCTGCAATTTTTATATTTGTCATGAATTTCTTCGAAGTATTGGTGATCTTTGTAAAGATGGCGAAGGGTAAGAAGTTAACTGATCGTGAAAGAGTTTTGATCGAAGCTTTGTCTTCAACATGAATGCGTAGTCGTTTTATTGCGATAAAGATAGGAAGATCAAAGACAGTAGTCAATAATTTTTTAAAATTGAAAGACAATTATGGTAAAAAGAATACTGGGAGAAGACCTAAAGCTTTGTCCTCGCGTGATGAAAGAAGAATTTGCCAACTTGCATCTACTGGAAAGTACTCAACCAGGAAACTGATTTCGACGACAGGTTTAAAAGTTTGTCAAAAAACGATTTATAACACAATTAGAAGGTCTGAAGGTACACTTATACAGCAAAATTGACTAAGCCTCAGTTACTGCAGAGACACAAAATAGAGCGTTTGAACTTTTGGCCAGAAAGTCATGACCTGGGACAACCAATGGATAGAAATTATTTTTTCTGACGAAAAAAAAAATGGAATTTGGATGAACCAGATGGCTGAATTTCTACTGGCATGATATAAGAAATGAAAAAGAAATATTCTCCAAGCGCCAATTAGGTGGAGGGTCTGTCATGACTTGGGGCTGTTTTTCTTACAATGGTGTGTGCTCAGTTGCATTCGTTTCAGGTAGAATGAATTCACCAAGGATACCAAAATGTCCTAACAAATCATCTTTTACCAAATGCTGAATGTCTTGCTGGAGAAAATTGGAAATATCAGCAAGACAATGCACCGATCCATTCGAGTAACAGCACAAAAACTGGTTCCAAGTGAACAATGTTGAAACTGTGAAATGGCCAGCTAGATCACCTGACCTCAACCCAATCGAGAACCTTTGGGCTGACTTAGCAAGAAAAGTTTATGCAAATGGGAGGCATTTTACATCCACAACAGAGCTGAAATCTACTATCGAAGATGAATGGTATAAAAACCGACCCCACCCTTTGTCAAAAACTCTCGTTTCATTTGAAAACAAGAATATTTGAAGTAATTCGAAGTAATGGCTCCTACACAACCTTCTAAGAATTTGTAATTTTTTTTTATATGTTATTTTCTATGTTGGCCTTAAAGTTTTAACTCAGGCTCAAATATTCATCTGTGTGTTCTGTAATATTTTCTAATAATAAAATATTTGCAAAATTAATTTTCTGCTTTTTACTTTTATTTAAGCTCAATAATTATCAATCAAATGGTATTTTTAATTCCTCAGTTTAAATGTTTCCATTTTCTCAAAAAAAAAATGTCAACTGGCCTTAAAGTTTTTACTCAGACTGTATATATAGTTATAAAAGTGTCTTATGTAGTATAACGCAGTAAATAAAGATGTTGCAAATGAAACATCTTGAAATTTGGAATTTTAAAATTATTTATTAAAATCAATCATAGTAACTTTCATGTTTACACAAAAGAATTATGATAATGAAGAATAATGTGAAAATAAAAATAATGAAAAAAGGCAAAACTGATCCTGATGAAAAGGATGAATCTGCCTTTCAATGAATTAATCTGTTGTTCTACTTTGTCAGCAGTATTCGCTATTTGCAGTCCGTTTCTTGATGTTTTTCCTAACAATTTCATCGCGGCCTGATGGTCAATTGGCTAGCGCTTTGGCCTTTGATACCACAGGCTTTTCAGTTTCGTATACTGGCGGTGGCATGGATGTTTGTTAGAAGTTCGGAATGCACCTTAAACTGCATGTCTCGATGTAATTAGCCTAAAGTGCGCAGAAAATAACAGTAGAGCGGCAAACAAATTCATCTTCCACTAGATAGGACGAAGATATTCACTTAAATTTTTTTTATTATAGCCCAGAATCCAGGATAAATTGCACATATCTTCTTTTGTAGGTGTTACACTGGAACATATAGGAATAGTTTTACTAACTTTTTAATTTTATCTTCCTTTTGTATTCTTTCATCTCTCCTTTATATTTATTAAATACTCTCCAAATGCATACTCGTGCCCTGTTGGCCAGGTGGCTAGCCCTCTGGCCTTTGCTATCACAGGCTTCAGGTGCGAATCCTGGCGGTGGCTTGGATGTTTGTTAGCGGTTTGGAATCCACTTTAAACTGTAGGTTCCGGTCTGTTTGGCCATCGTGTGGACAAGATGACCATATAGCGACAAAACAAACCAAATGCATACTAAACAGCGCTACTGCCCACTTTCTGAAATAACAGTTTTACGTAATAAAAAAAGTTGAACGAACTAAATAATAAATTAAAAGTTGAAAACCTCTATATGAATTCTAATGCAGTTTTTAAACTGTTTTGGAATGTGAGGCCACTTAATCGTTGTTATACTAATACTATTTTTTTCATTCGTTTTGTTTTGAAAAAAAAAAAAAAAAAAAAGAAAGCGGAAATCTTTTTAACAACTCAAAATATTTTTCAAAAACTTAAAAATAACTTTTTTTGGTGAATTGTTTACACGATTGCCTGATGCTTAATGATCTTTGAAAACCAGAGCAGGAATCTTTCAACATGTCTTCGAAAGCGACAGTATGTTTTCGCATTCCTCATTCCTGCCTGCTTCACGTGCTCTTAGTATGCATGAGCACGGACGACACTTGCGTGCAGTACAAGGATACCTGGGCATTAAGTCCTAATACTTCAAGTCATGCAAATGAGGTGCGCAACGCCTCGCTTGGTCACTTTGTCTGCCAGCTCAACAACCTTTTCAGAATGTCCCCAGACGTCGTTGGCGATCTTTGTGTTTGTTTGGGTTTGCTTTGATATAAACATGCAGAAGAGACTGATTTATTATCCTATCATGTTTAGAACTTGTTGGTAAATGTGTTTGGTAAAATAGGCTATAATCTTTTTTTTATCGATAAAATTAAGATCAGTTGACTTTGATCACATCATTTTGTTGTTTATTTTGCTCTAAAAACTTCTGTAAAAATATTGAGTGCTCTGTAGAGACGTTGTTTCTGTTGAGAAACAAAGTTAGAAAACGAGAATGATTTATTTGGATTTGATTTTTGAATTGATTAAATGAATTGAGATTGAATTGAATTGATTAGATTTTTAATTTAAAAATTAAATACCAGAAAAATAATTAAATTTTTTTTTTTTTTTCAAATGTGATCATTTTCACGTTCAAAATGTGTTATTTGGTAAGTTGTTCTATTTATAGATGCTTTTTCAGTTGAGAATAAAAAAAAAAGTTAGAAAACGAGAATGAATTATTTGGAATTAATTAGATTCTTATTTTAAAAATTAAATACCAGAAAATTAATATTTTTTTTTATTTCAAATGTGATCATTTTCACATTGAAAATGTGCCATCTGGCATGTGGTCATCTTTAGCATCTCTTTATAGATGCTTTTTCAGTTGAGAATCAAAAAGTTAGAAAACAAGATTGAATTATTTGAATTAATTGGATTTTTAAATTAAAAATTAAATACCAGAAAAATTAATACATTTTCTTATTCAAATGTGATCATTTTCACGTTGAAAATCTGACTGTCATTTGGCAAGTTGTCCTCTTTAGTGACGTTGTTTCAGTTGGGAATCAAAAAGTTTGAAAACTAGAATGAATTATTTGAATTAATTAGATTATTAATTTAAAATTAAATACCAGAAAAATTATTAAAATTTTTTCTAATTTCAAATGTGATCATTTTCACGTTGAAAATCTGACTGTCATTTGGCAAGTTGTTCTCTTTAATGATGTTGTTTCAGTTGGGAATCAAAAAGTTTGAAAACTAGAATAAATTATTTGAAATTAATTAGATTTTTAATTTAAAAATTAAATACCAGAAAAATTATTAAAATTTTTCTAATTTCAAATGTGATCATTTTCACGTTGAAAATCTGACTGTCATTTGGCAAGTTGTCCTCTTTAGTGATGTTGTTTCAGTTGGGAATAAAAAAAGTTTGAAAACTAGAATGAATTATTTGGAATTAATTAGATTTTTAATTAAAAATTAAATACCCGAAAAATTATTTAAATTTTTTTTCAAACGTAATTATTTTCTTTTATGTCATCTGGTATGCTAATCATCTCTACGCATAAAACAATAATGAATAAGAAGATAGCAGACAATAGCAAATCACATTTCATTTATTTTTTCTATCATTTGTTATATATTTTCTATAGTTGAAGATAAATAATGACGATTTCTACTTATAGTACTGAACTACTTGGATGAAATATCTTATCAAACAAGGTCATGAGATCTTATTAAACAATTAATTAATTAATTAATTATTATCAATATATATTAAAATTTTTATAAAATTAGAACCATGATATAATAGTTTCAAATATATTTTGTTCTGATAGGGTAATTTAAGAATAAATTAATTTTTAAGAAAATAATTACAGCCGATAAATGAAAATAATTTATCAAAAATATTCTCATTTAGTATTATTATAAATATTATTATAAATATCTATTATATCTATATATTATTATAAATATATTATTATAATATCTTATTATTATAAATATCGTTTTATCAAAGATCAGTCATTGTTAAAATTTTTTAACAATGACGGAAGAATTAATAACTCACTAGAGCAACCATTTTATCTTGTGATATTTACATAAGGATGCAGTGAATATTATATTTCCTTAATGCAATGCGAGAAGTTCTATTATTTACAAGAAATTCCATAAATTAATTCGGTATTAGATTTTTTTTATTTATCAAACGATAATTAGTGTAAAAATAATTTGTTGTAAATCAAACAAACAATCAATCGCCTCTTGTTTTTGTACAAGAGTCGAAGTTCAAAAATTACTGTATTCTTGTATTTGAGGAGATATTTCTTTTTTTATTCTTTTTTGTTGAAGAAAAAAAATCAGAAATCTTAACTATTTAAAATTTGGTCAAGTCATTTATCATATAATAGCTTTCTTTTGAAACAAAATGCTTTTCACTTAAATCTACAGCTTACAAATTTTGATTTTTATCATTTATTTTTGTCAGACTGCATTTTTTTTTTCTAGGTTTTTGGAGTTTAATTACGTTGTGATGTAATTTTTAATATGAATTTCTTTGAATCTTTTTTAAAAATTAACAAGCAATTAGTTTTTTTTATTAAATGTTAACTTTTAAAGAACATTGCATTTACATGAAACGTCACATTTAGTTTGTAACGTTTTTTTGATGAATTTCTATCTGAATATTCTATTTTATTCTATTTCTATTTGAATCTGAGTCAGATGAAACTACAATGAACAAAGCATTTGTGAAACCAAGATGCTATGCTTTTATTAATTGAAAAAAAAATTTTTTTCCTTAAAAGAAGCCTAATTTTTTAACTCTCCTAAAATTTAAAAGAACAAAAGAATAATCTCATTCACTTTTAAATGTTCCACAAAATTGTTACATCACTTTTATAAAGCATTGTTTCATTTCCATCCAATTTATCGACAGCAAATAAAATTCCATCTATAATAAATGAGCATCATCTCTCAATAAAAGATTACGAAACATTTAATAAAGAAACATAAAAGCTCGAACAGAAAACTGATTTAGAGCGTGTGTGTTGCCATCTGTAAGCTCGAATAACTTCGAAAAGGATTCCGTTGTAGTAGATATTCAGGTGACCAACTTTGCCGAATAATTTCACTTGTTGTTGTTGTTGTACGAATCTAAACTATATTTAAATGAATCACTTGTAACAACAAACAGCGATAAAGGGCCAATTATGGCACAACCTCAAAAAACACCTTAAGAAGCCATCCCGGTATGAGGCAAGAACTTTTTCTACTTGCAAAAAGGAGGGCTTTTTAAATGACGGGCGTTCTATAGAAAAGAATAATGACAAAGGGTGAGGCCGCAGCGAGGATTCAGCTGTAAGGTTCTCCGGAAGTTGAGGCCAGTGTTCCATGACTCTTTGTTGTTTGGGGTGCTTGGTTGTGTAGTTAGAACGTTTTCAGGTGGCTCCATGTCTAAGTAGAGCCTCTATCAGTTGTCGTTAACTCACCTGCTTTGGATATACACTGTGTTCAGGACTCAATATCTTCAAAGTTATAATCTAGTTATGAAACGGTTTGAAGGCGCTAAGTTGCTGCTGTTTTTTACGCCGAAAATAAAGGATAAAATGCATAGTTTCCACTTCGACAAACAGGTAAAAATGGCGTGAGGATATATACAAATGAAATGATAAATTGTTTTGTATCTGTTTTTTATTTTATCAATGCATGGCTTTTGTGTAACTGTCACTAGAGAAATGTTTTCTCAATTTTTCCCCATTTTTGGTGTTTTTGTATTGTGTGTGTTGTATTGTGCCTAATTTAGATTCGTAGAATTGTGTATTAAAATTTTTACCCTTTTTGATGTTTTTAATATACCTTATTTAGATTCGAAGAATTGTGTATTAAAATTTTTATCCCTTTTGGTGTTTTTAATATGCCTTATTTAGATTCGTAGAATTGTATATTAAAATTTTTACCCTTTTTGATGTTTTTAATATACCTTATTTAGATTCGTAGAATTGTGTATTAAAATTTTACCCTTTTTGATGTTTTTAATATACCTTATTTAGATTCGTAGAATTGCGGATAAAAATTTTATTAGTTGGTAAAAATATATTTAATATATTGCATCTGAATGATCGAGTTTTATTTTTTTTTTATTTACCTCTATGAGATGTAAACAATAACAATGTTTGCTGTAAGTAAATATTTATTCCCGACATCAATAACATTCACCATAATTTTGAGAATCTGATCTCGATATATAATTCAGTATTTTTGTGATTTTCTTTATATTTGTACTAAAAAAATTAGCCTTGGAGTGATTATATTGATTACTTTTAAAATCTGAAATATTCTTAAATTTTGTTAGAAAAATTATTCCTTTTTTTTTTTTTACTTATAGAAAATTTTGCTTGTTGATTTTTAATCATATATATTTAGATATAATTTATAATTTTTACAATTACGGTAAATAACAATTACCAGTTTTACAATTATGTTGAAAATATAGAATAGTAATAATAGATTTTACAATTAATAATTTTACAATTATTTTAATTATATTTAAAAAATCACATCCATTAAAAGTGTGGTACATATATTTCTACATTATATATGAACCATATTTCTACATTATATATGCATACATTAATTACATATATTTATTATATTCTTTAGTATTAAACTTAGAATTGTAATAGGAATTATTTATAATTCTAAATAAATATGCTAATAGTTAAAACTGTCTACATTATTAATAGTGCAACTTGTTCAATTAACTTTCTAAATTCTGTGTGTAGCTAAATCGCTATGTTTTTATTTTTGTTTGAAACCATTTTAGTTTTCGCAATTCAACCTTGAATGTGTATTATTTAAAAATTTAATGATATTAAAACTAGTTTAAATTAAAATCTTGTATTTTGATTTTCTCAATCTCAATGAATTTTTTTTAAATTTTCACATATTTTTAAGTATTGAAAATAAAAGCAATGGCGTGAATATAAATACATACTAAATTGTAAAAGAATTATGATTGTTTTATATTTCACTAAGTAATCAGCGAAAAATAATTTTTCCCTTCTAACTTAGAACTTCTTAAGAAACTATTATTTAAAATTCTGAAAATTCATTAAAATTTTTTTTTTTTTGTAAACCTCTTTGCTTGTGTATTTTTAAATATTAGTGGCTGATTTTAAAAATGCGAATTCATTTTATATAACATAATTTATAGAGATTTTTAATCTAGGATGTTTCTTTTTGTCATACATCATCATTTTGCATCGTTCTCTTAATGTCTCAATCATTTTTTATGTGTATTACTTTGACTATACTTGAATAATTTTTGATTTTATCTGCATATAAGTATCATATTCTTTCATATTCAAACAATTCAATAATTCAAGACAATATGAAAGTAGTTTCTTTTTTTTTTTTTTTTTTTGAACGAAATTTTTGAAACGCATTTCAGTGCATAAGTGTTTAACAATAATTTAGTGCGGTGGTTCTCAAAGGGCCCTATTAGATTTCCAGGTGCTCCCTATGGTATTCTAGAACTCTTTTTCTCGTCAGTTTTCCGTTCAAAAGCAGATTTTATTATAAAAACTAACCTTTCCGTTTTTTTTTTTTTTTTTCTACTTTATTCACGTAAAAAGTGCCAAACAGCGATAATGCACATAAGTATGTTTCCGAAAAACTAGGAGCTGTAACTTCTATGGTTGGCTACTAGAAGTGTTAGTGTCTATGTGATTGTTAAAAAACTTTCCATTGCAGCCTATGAGACTCCGCCGTCTTTAATTTATGGAGTTGATCATTTAATATTAACTGAAGAAAAAGAACTAGTAATTATATTCACTGATCGAGGATTGTGGATTAAACATAAAGAATTATCACATGAGACTTTCTTTAAAAGAAGAATGCTTGTCAATATCTCAAAAAGCTACAATTTTTAATGTCCTATTTAAGTGAATTAGGATTTTCCACCTTCAATTAGTATTAAAAGAGAGATCTGCAACGAATTGACGAAAAAAATGAGAGTTTATAAACACAAGAATAAATAATAGGTTCTCAATAGACACAAAAACAAATCAACTTAAGGTACGTTTCATTTTATTTTTATTACATTTTTTCTGTAATATTTTACTGAACTATTATAACATATTTCTCAGAAAATTGTTCGCAATGCGCCTGTAATTATTTATAGGATTTTAAATGAATGATAGTGGTGTTAAAGTACCACGTTTAACATGTCTAGACCTATTATTTTTCTGTCTCTAATTTATTCGAAAAATCTTTTAACTAAAAAATGGCAACATGTTTTAAAAATATAGTTGAATCCTCAAGAGCTTATAGATTCGTACCCGACTTTTGTAAAAAAAAAAAAAAAAAAAAAAAAAAAAAAATTGTTGAACCTTTATTTTGTATTCTTTTAATGGATGTCCAGTTAGATTTTTAAAATGATGAACTTATGATTAATTATTCAACGTAAAATGATCAATTATTCAACTTAATGCATAAATTACTGACTCAGAAATTCTATCTATGTTGGTTGCATTTTGACGCTCTCAATTTGAGTTTGGAACATCTAATTTTTTCTACATTCAATTATTGAATAATTGATGAGCACGTTTTTGTGAAACTTATTTTTGATTGCATATTAAGAATTACATAATTAAAGGAATGTTATTAAGTAGTTTGATAACACGATATGAAACATTCAATATTGGGATTGATTTGGCAATCAATCAATTCAATTATTTGTAATAATATTTTTTCTTCCATATTTTGCTTTTTAAAGACAAACGGGCTTTCATGATTGATTAGTTAATTAAAAATTTAAATTATTTCTTTTCGTTACTCAATTTTCACTCTGTTTGATTATATTAATGAAAATTAGTTTGTTAGCAAGCATTTGGGAATTGATTACTTTAGATGAAAGTTGTGGCATTAAGTTTAAAAGAAGGATGGATGATAAGATTACAAGATGCATATTTTAATTACCTTGAAAAATTGTGAAAAACTTCACCTTAAATCATTTTTCGTGAAAAATTAAAATATGAAATGAAATTTAGGCAAATGAAGAAGTTTCAATTAATATTTTCAACAAGTTGTATTTCTAAAAGATATAAAGATATCTTCTATTTCCGAAAAGATAATTTGAATTTTTGCTTTCTTTTATATAAGTATAAAATATTGTTGCAAGTTACATAACAATATTTACATTACTTTCCCCGTATAGAAACTTAACAATTGATCCATTATATTTCTGAAACTGTTAATTTCGCAGTACTGAGTTATTTCTATTAATATTTATTTCAAAATAGAAGGATGCGCAATTATAAAAAAAATATCTTCTTCATTGGAGCAACTGCCCTTTGGTGGGCCAAGGCCATCTGCCTACTGGCAGATTTCAAGACAGTTGTTTTCTTTTTATGGGGGAGAGTTGTCAGTTCTACGCAAAATATTCATATTAGAACGGGACTTACGGTTTAAAGTGGATTCCGAACCACTACAAACATCCATGACACCGCCGGGATAGTCTGTTGGTCAATTAGCTTGTACTCTGACCTTTGGTGCCACAGGCTTCAGTTTCGAACCCTGACGGGATGTTTGTTAGTGGTTCGGAATCCACGTTAAACTACAGGCCCCAGTCTACATAGCCTAAAGTGTGCATGAAATGACCGTAGAGCGACAAACCAAGCAGCGGGATTCGAGGTCGAAACCTGTGTTACCGAGCGCCAGAGTAATAGTTATTCGGCGAAGAGTTTATACAATTTAAAAATTTACAAATGACGGATTTATATATTAATATGTTAAAAGTGTATAATAAGTATATCGACTTAAATTTCGAAATAAATAGTTTTCTGTGACATTTATAAAAAAATTTTTTTTTTTAATATTTAAATGTTGAATGCATTTAATTTATAACATTTAATTCATATTTTATCCGACTTAAAGCAAGCTTAATTCGGATGATTATGAGGAACATCTATTTAGTTATCTTCAGAAGAATTTGATAAACTAGTTTTTGAAAATTTGATAAATTAGATTTTGGTAAACTTTTTTTAGTTATTTTAACATCTTATTTTTGCTTATGCATGTTTATATCTCTTAGTGTAGTATATTTAAAAAAAAATATTTATTTGAATAAAATTATGTACATTCCTATAATCTTAAATCTTTCAATTTAGTTCTTATCAAAATCGATAAGTTACTTAATGCGCTACTTTTTGCTGAAATAAATGCAATTGATGACTTTGGAATGCTTCATTGCATAAAATTTGTGTTCTATTTACTAAAATATGTCTTGCATCCATAGGTATTGGAATACTTTTCAATTTTGGTTCTGGTTCATTTGTTAGCCTCAACCCAGACGCATCCTATGTCGATGCCACAAAAGCGAAACATCTATTGGAAAAAAAGTTTTTGTTTGATGCATAATATTAAAATTTGAAAAGGCTATCATCGAAAAGAAATCGCATTAGCGTGGCATTATTATGAAAATATGTTAAGGCTTATTTATTTAAGCGTTAAATATTGAACTGTTTGTGTCAGAAAACGTAGCCTCATATCAAACTTCTTTAACTATTGCCTCCAAATATATATTTTTTTAAATTATTGAATTTTACAATTATGTTGTTGTATTGAAATATCGGGCACTCTAATCTGAAGTTATTTGCCTTTAGAACAACAAATTCAACATTACCCAGAGTGAACTAGACCCCCTGTGGGGATGTTTGCTTTATGCGGGTTCCGCGTCACGCTATAATAACGCGTTCCTTAGAAGGGGGGAACAGAAAGCTTCTTATAGTCAGCCTATTGTAAGGGGGTGTACTGCATTGATGTAGTACACTATCCAGGTAATCGCGGTTGTGTCTTTCCTCTGCTGGGGTGAAGGGCGCTGTCGTGATAATTGGTTACTCAAATTCCGTATGCCTTCGGGCGGGTAGGGCTAAATTCTTTCAACTATCCAGACTGAACCAAAAGGCTGCTACACTGCGTATTCCCATTTTGGAAGAACACCTCCAAGGGTTATGCGGCCTGATGGCCTTCGGTATCACAGGCTTTAGGTTCATATACTGGCGGTGGCATGGATGTTTGTTAGGGGTTCGGAATCTACGTCCAAACTGTAGGTCCCGGTGTAATTAGCCTAAAGTGCGCACAAAATGACCATAGAGCGACAAACCAAACCAAAACTTCCTCTATTGTTCGAGAGGCCTGATGGCCAAATCGCTAGCACTCTATCCATTGGTACCACAGGCTTCAGGTTCGAATCCTGGCGGTGGCGTGGATGTTTGTGTGTGGTTTGGAAAACACGTTAAACTGTAGATCCTGGTATAATTAGTCTAAAGTGTGCAGAAAATGACCGTAGAGCGACAAACCTAACCAATCCTCATTTGTTCTAAGTTAGCGGAAGGAATTTTTGTCTTGCGCATTTATCGTACCTAGTTCTGGGAATAGTCGCGGAAGCTTTCGGTTGTCAGGTTTCGAACCTCTCTTGGTTCCGAAATTCAATGCGCTATTTATCCGGAAGTTTTGGCTCTGGAAAGGAATTACGGAATTGCAACCAAAAAAAAAAAATTATCTCAAGTTAATTATTAGCTTGTCATTCTTTTCTGTATTTGCATATTAAATAATATTAAAAATGTACTTCCAAAACATGATATTGACTCTATATTTAGAATATTTGTTCATATTGCAATTTGTTAATAATTCGAATTATATTGATACGATTTTTGCAGACAAAAAGAGGTTGCTATTTTGTAGAACTAAAAATAACAGACAAATAATTGTAAAATAATTAGAACAAAATAATTTTACACAGATGACGAGGACTCGTCATATATTGGAAATCCTAAAAGGCCACCTCATTTTCACCTTTGTTAGATTTAAAGAAAACTTACAATCTGTGACCTATACTACGATCAAATGTTTACAAGTTCGTATCAATTTAGTTAAGCTAGCGTCAAATTAAAATAAAAATATTTTTGCTGGTTTGAAGCTGTAGATCTTGGATTATTCTCCGAGAAATGAGCGATTCGTCCAAACTAAGGTAGAGCTGAAACTAAAACTAAGAACTAAAACTAAATGAGCTAAAGGTATAGTTATTTGGAGAAAAGATATTTTAATATCATTTATTTTACTCCCCGCATTTTAAACTTTAATGTTGATTTAGTGTTTTCGTAACTATTGTCAAAATAAGAATGGTGGTCTTGTGTTATTTATTAAATAGAAGAAATACAGATAAAATTTCCTTTTTTTCCCTACTTATGTATATTACAAAGAGTCTACCACTAGGCAACGATGGTAGCATATTTTAATTAATGTCTCCACATTTGTGTGCTGTACGGAAAAGATCATAAAACTTCCACAACATGATTGTCGATATATGTTTACTTCAGTATCACAGTTTTCACTGAGGCTCTCTTGTAACTTTTCTACCTATACTAGACCTATAACGGCATCATGAAGAGCACATAGAAACATTTTAATTTTCATTTACAAACATTATATATATATATTCAGAAACTCAGAACTGTCAGAAACTCAGACCTGTTCAGTCACTTCAGAGAAATACAAACACTCCTTGTCGATTCGTCGCAGAACTCCCCTTCTCCAAAACCTCCCTTTAAGGAAATCCGTCAAGATGGAGGGGGTCAGCTTCCTTCACTTCTCATTGGAGTCAGCTTCCCTCACTTTCTCAGCCTATGGTCTATCACCAATCACTATGCAGAAACTCATGGTATAGTCCCTATTTCATCTGTAATTGTTTCGAACTGTGAAGGTCGCTCAAACAATTGTTAATTTCATGAGGTCTCATTATCCATGACATTGAATATCTACTATCGAATTTGAGTGACAGGTTGTTCTCATTAGTACAAAACACTAATTGCATGTTATAAAACTACCCAATATACTGCTTATCTACTGTCAAATTTGAGTGATATATTATTATTATGTATTTGTCAAAGAATATACATTCCTCTACCCTGAGAACGAAATGCTACTACTATTCTTGTGGGGAAAATGCTACACTCTATATTTGAAATCCATAACTCCAAAACGCATCGCCAGCAGATTCGAAACAAATATCTCCTGCGCGTTAGTTGAACGAATTACATCTAGTCCACGAATCGGATAAAATAGAAATGGTAAAATTTTAATTCATTACATAATTTTTTTAGCTGTATAAAATGTTTCAAAGCATTATACAAACAACAACATTATACAATCTTCTTACACAGAGTTGGTCGGAAAAAACAAGTTAAAAAAAAAAAAAAAAATGTAAAGATGTTTTTTTTTTTTTTTCCAGGCGTAAATTACATTTTATTAGCGAAAAGAAATTTGTTTAAGTGGTATTTGGGCTGGAATAGTTAAGAAGAAAGAAAAAAAATCGAATTCATTGGAGCAATTAATGAAAAGAGATTTTCGTTCCTAAAAATAGTATCCATACCAGTCTCTACCTCATCACTAAGCAAATTTCTTTTTTTTTCTTTATTTTTTTTAAAATGCTCTTCTTGTATTGTTTGCACAACAGCTTTGGTATTTCTTTTTTTTTTTTTTCCTTTATTTCACTTTCACGTATTTTTAAAATGCATTTTTCAATTCATTTGACAAGGCTCATTAACTGATTTAACTGATTTTGAAATATTCATTTGAAATTTAAAATAAATAATATTAAAAGAAATTTTAATTAGAATTTTTTTCTTTAATAGAAAAAGTAATAGTGTTTTTTACTCTTTTTAGTGTGTGTTACTCAATATGTTAAGAAAGAAAAACAAAATGATATAATTGTTTGTGACGTATTTCTTTTATACTAAAGTTGTTGCACTTTATTACAGATTAAAATAATAACTTTTTTTTACACAAAATTTAACAAAAAAATGTTTGATTTAGTAGAAAGAAAATTTGATAAAAAAGAGATTGATTTGATTAAAGATTTGATTATCGAGATTTTGACTGCGTCAAAAACTTAGCAGATATTTATTCTGTATTAGATATATTTTTAATATCAATTTAATATAAAGAATCAGTTATCGTACTACATTAATCTTATCTGTTATTGTTCCAAAAAATATAAATAATCTTAATTATTGTCAACTAACATTATACAAGAAATTAAAATTAAAAGTTAAATGAGAAAAAAATTTAAATATGTTTTCCACCTTGCATAGTTGTTTCAACGTTGCCATCGTTAATATAGTAAACTTATTTTTATTCTTACTTTATTATAACCATTTTGAAGTTTCGAAATTCTTTTTATCTAATTAGTTACAATACATTGATTCTATTGTGACTAAAATGTATTATTTTAATAGTTTCTCATAAGTATTTAATATTTTGATGGTGTAAAAGTTTTCAGTGCCGGAATATATATATATATATTTTTTTTTTAAGTTTCGGCTTATAAAATTATTTATGCTTGATATTTAGAAAGTGATTAACATTTCGAGGATAATTAAGCAACAAAAAAATTTTTTTTGTATTACTGTAAATATTTATAGAAAATTTTAGATTTTTTTCCCTGTCACTTTTTTTTTTTCTTTTATAGTGCAATATTGGATCTTAAAATATTTTTCTTTTGTTATGAATATTTATTAAAAGTTTGGTTTATCGCTCTACTGTCATTTTTGCACACTGTAGGTTAATTACACGGGAAACCTACAGTTTAACGTGTATTCGAACCAATCACAAACATCCATACCATCGCCAGGATTCGAACCTGAAGCCTGTGGTACCAAAGTTCAGAGCTCTAGCCAATTGGCCATCAAGCCGCAATTATTAAAGGGAAACATTAAATGGATTGCAAGTTTAATTAAATCACGTACTTATTTTTAATTGGCCATATTATATTGATTTTACTATAGATATTTGTAAAAAAAATCGAATATAATCTACCTTTATTATAACCGTAACATTTCCATTAACATCCATTGACATTAATCATAGCATTTCCATTAACTTCCATTTGCATTAATCACAACATTTCCATTAACATCCATTTACATTAACCATAACATTTCCATTAACTTCCATTTACGTTAACTATAATATTTCCATTAACATCCATTTACATTAACCGTAACATTTCCATTAACCACAGCATTTAAATTAACATCCATTTACATTAACCATAGCATTTCCATTAACCATAACATTATAACCATTAACATCCATTTACATTAACCATAACATTTCCATTAACATCCGTTTACATTAACCATAGCATTTCCATTAACATCCATTTACTTTAACCATAACATTTCCATTTACATTAATCATAACGTTTCCATTAACATCCGTTTACATTAACCATAGCATTTCCATTAACATCCATTTACTTTAACATAACATTTCCATTTACATTAATCATAACGTTTCCATTAACATCCGTTTACATTAACCATAGCATTTCCATTAACATCCATTTACTTTAACCATAACATTTCCATTTACATTAATCATAACGTTTCCATTTCCATTAACCATAACATTTCCACTAACATTATAACCATTGACATCCAGACATTTCCCCTTTTACCAAATTGTACTTTTTTTTAACATATTATATTAACATTAAAAAAAAGCTAACGAAAAGTATCTTCTGTCTTTATAAACATGTAACATGACCAAGAAAAAAAAAAAAACACCACATTATAAGTTTCGTTTTTGGGGAGGAAAATCTGTCCAGTGCCAAAACAGGACTATTAACAGTATACGTGAGTGCACTAAGTCTTTCGAATTTTCCAGTTGTTTTCTTCTGGTCTGGCCCGTCGAAAACTTTCCCACAACTTCCGCTTATAGGAAGCCAGGTGTGTCGACTCAAGACTGCGGGAAAATATAAAAAAAAAAAAAAAATCCTCGCATGTAGTATCTGTACTCCTCGGCGCTGTGGGAAAATTTGGCTGTCGTGTGTAGCAACAGTTTTAATTTATGTCAGAGAGACAAGACGGCAGTCTTCCTCTAAGATGTAAACAAAGAAAAGATCAAACGGCTTTATTTGAATTATTCATTTCGAGTTCTTGCCGGAACGTTTAATAAAGTTGTTAGTTGGTAACCGGAATTAAGTGTTTATTTTCAACGATTTTGTTTTTCTATGCAATTGATAAGATATTCAAAAGCTTCATTAGAGAAATTATTTTGGAATTTTAATTCGCCGCCTATGTATTATGTTAAATAATTAAATCCTCCTTTTCATTGTATACTCAGTTGATCTAGGCCTTTTTAAAGGAAATTAAATTTAATTCTTTTCTCTTTCCAAATTATAAGTTTCATTGAAGTCATTCTGGGAGATGTCTTTACTATTTTTTATTTATTTATCATGAATCTCATAAAATAGAAAGTAATTGCTCCCGAAATAATTTAATTATTTTTCCCAAATGATTCATTTAAGAAAAGTAATGTTTTGAATAATAGATTTTGATTTTTTTTTTCTTTCTTTCTTTTTTTCTTTCGATAAACAAGTAATAAAAAAAAAATTAAAAAAAAAATTTAAAGTCAATTCCTACTTTTTTTCACTATAATGCAGAAAGTTCTTTATAAATAATTTTCATTCATTTTTTTAAGTTTATCTGGCGCCATCTATTGGTAGATGCATGCAACTTAAATCTAAGAAAAAAAATTAAATTAATTAATTAAATTTAATTACTGAATTAATATTTGGAAAAAAACTGGATTAACGTCAAGTGTCATCCACTACAAGTTAAAAAAAAAATGTATTTGAACTTTGAGTGGATGAATAAAAAGTATTTTATTAACGATTGAAAATTTGAACAAGATATATATCGAGAGAGTGAGAGCTAATAGAAGGAATTGAAAAAAAGGAAGGGGGAAGGTCTGATGGCCGAGTGACTAGCGCTCTGACGCTCGGTGCCACAGGTTTCAAGGTTCGAGTCCCGGCGGGGCCATGGATGTTTGTGGTGGTTCGAATCCCCTTTAAAACCGTAGGTCCCGGTCTAATATGATCATAGAGCTTTGCGGGGGTAATGTTACTCGCGTCCGTAGCATATCTTCAAGTTACACGTGCCCCCCTGCTTAGTCTAAATGAGTAACAGCATTCGTCGGTGCAGCCCACACGGCATGCCTTCTTCAAGGCTAGTTTGTATTGGGCGTGATGGTAAACCTGTAGTGGTTCGGAATCCATTTTAAATCGTAGGTCCCAGTCTAATATTACAGTAGAGCGTTTCACGTAGGGCTGACAACCTTACCCCGTAAAAAGAAAAAACTTCCCCGTCTCGAAATTTTCCAGTAGGTAGACAGCCTTGACCCTTCATGGGGCTTGGGCCAATGAAGAAGAAGTTGATGAATATATTTCTTTTCGGCAGTCTATTTTAATTTAAACATTTGTAAACATTAAAATCTTTTTTTTTCCTAAATAATTAAAAATCGTTCAAATCAATTAAATATATGATAACTTTTGCAAAAGAAAGGCTTCAATGCATTTATTTAGGGAAAAAAATCTCGTTTTTATTTCCGCTTTGCAAAATCACCCATCCTTTTCTCCCGCAAACTCCAAAGTTGCTAAGTCACGAAATGGTTACAAGGCTGAAGCATTCACACATGAAATAATCCGGATTCTAAAAATAATTCCTCTTTTCTTTAATTTCCGCTT
This sequence comes from Caerostris extrusa, assembly GCA_021605095.1. NCBI lineage: Eukaryota > Metazoa > Arthropoda > Arachnida > Araneae > Araneidae > Caerostris > Caerostris extrusa. The sequence continues at coordinate 305,076 of BPLR01005249.1, read as the reverse complement.
ATATATTTGCAAGCAGCGTATAAAATGTTTAATATTACGCTAATATTTTATTTCGATTTCAGTTTTATAATTTACAAAAAATTATTTTTTTGGTGAATAATCCACATTTCCGTGTATGGATATTGTAGTTTCTGACTAAATGCAACGTGTGATTTTTTTTTTTTTTTTTTTTGGAAACCGTGTTTTATTTATAATTTCTCAACTTTTAGGATATCGAAGTGAACGAGGGTGTCGTTTGAAAGAGAAAAGGTTCCAAATATTCACGCATTTTGAACGTAATCAATATAGAACCATTGTGTCTAAAAATATAAAGCACACAAATTCAACCTTTTATATATCTTTTAAAACAGTCCTTTGATAATTAATTGAACTTGAAAATAAGTTGGCTACTTATGTTGTTGTCTTGTCCCTTGAAGAGTACAAGAAATTCATATAGCGTGGTGTTCCCGAATAATATTGACTATGTTGATTGCCAGCTTGTTGTATAAATCCGCTTCCGAGGGAGGGCCAAGACAATGTATGGCGGCTGCAACATCTGGGCAATCAAAGGCAGGATGAGAAGTAAACTAGACATCAGGATAGTTGTCACATTTTTGGTGTTTTTTAACGCCACCAGAAGACATTTTCATATTTTTGTGGTGCTTCATTTTTGATCTTGTCAGAGTAGTAGCTGTCTTTCTGTCAACATTTAATTTTGTAATTTGGTATTTAGTTTTGTTCTTAGAAGGAATTATAATTGGTTACATTTTAATATTATATATCATTGAAAAGGATAAAGAATCCATCCATCAATATAAATACCATTTATGTTTCTGTTTATTTTTATCTGTGATGAACTTTTTACTTAACGTTATCCCGTTATGATTTATATAAATAGCAAAATGAATGCAAATATAAACAAGTCTTAAACTTGTTTAAACTAATGTAATATAATAAAACTGCTAAAATCGCAAATAAACGATTACCACATCAACTTTTTAATACATTTAAGTTGTGTTACAAAAACAACAAATATATCTTATTACTATTTTAAACAGGAGTTATTATCAGAAGACAAATAATAGTTATATGAATAAATTTATAATGCTTAAATATGAAATTTTATAATTATTTTTATAATATAATTAGCCATTTTTATTAAAATTAACTTCAAAATCCTTAGATAACAAAATAAATTATGCATCTGTTTTAAATTTAATTCGAATTTCCGTGCACTCTAGAAAATGTTTTTTTTTTTTTTTTTTTTTTTTTAGAAAATAAATTTTTTATTTTAAATTGTTGATTTCTATCTTTGGATTTCTTTTTTTTGTGTGTGCTGATTTGATTTCGGATTCAACGGTTTAGCACAGGGTTGGCCAACCCAAATGATCTTGGAGGCCACTTTGGAAATGCATCATAACTCCGCGGACCACATGTAAAATTATATATCCCCATATTAGATTTAGACCCATTATATACATTTTTTGGAGCGAAAAATTGAAACATAATGAGTAATTACTATTGTGTTTACTATTATTTTTACATGTAAACATAGATAATACAATAATAATAATACTAAACGCACAATGCAAAGAAATATGTAACACTAAAAATGAAATATAAAAAATATATAAACATAATCGAAAATATATAAATAAAAAATGAAATCATAAAAAAATATTTATTTTACTAGTGCGATATTTGTTTGCGGAAGAGTATTATTTTAAAATCAAAGTTAATTTTTGAATATAAGGATACACGAATAGTTATTCTTTAATACATTGGTTTTCACCACTTTGGCCATTATAAAATAAATATATTTTGTAAAAATGTAAAAAATATCACAGGCCGGAAAAATGTTCAAGGCCCGTAGGCCGCGGGTTGGCCACCCCTGGTTTTTCATTTGCACAAAGTATGGGAGAAAAATCCATTCTAGACTAGTCTGCATTGATGCGAGACTTTATCACGATGTGATTGTGATCATTAATGTGAGGCATTGTTTTTTAAAACCAGTAATTGCTGTGCATGCTACTTGCGGCAGTTTATCTTAGGTACCCTGCTGTTAGATAACAATTTGAGTTCAAATAATAATAATAATAATAAGCTTCATATTCACTTTTTGAGATCTTATTTGCGGCCTAGTGGTAGCATGCATTGCTAGCATGCAAGAGAACTTTAGTTCTAATTCGCTAATATCATACTTTGTCACTGCTTTCAAAAACAAAGAGACTCGATTGACTATTGTGAGGACAGGTGTAAAACGTCAAATATCGATAGTCAGGATTGACCAGAGTACATTTTTTTGAGCTTTATTTGTTACCCAGTGGCAACATGCATTGCTTGCATGCTGATGAGCTTGGTTCCCTTTACTGATATCGTGCGTTATCATTGCTTTCAGAAACAAAGATATCTGATTGACTGTTACGACAACAGGCGTAAAGCGACAAATTTCGATAGTCAGGTTGTCTGGTAAAAAGTTTTCTGAATTTCGACTAATATAGTTACCTCTAAAAGTCCTCCTAGAAACTATGTCCTCTCATCGCAAGTCGATAGATACATTTGTGAAATCTGAGACTCACCAATGTTTAAAAAAAAAAAAAAAAAATTTTTTTTGAAAGGAATAAAATAGTAATTTTTTTTTTCTTTTATACCTGATGACATATATATATACAGCGATTATTATTTTAATTAGAGTGATGACTTACATCAATTGTCAATAAAGTATGTCGATGCAACATTAAAAGAGAGTTCTAGATCGGGTGTCTATAGAAACACATTAACAACACTTGTAAATTATATATTAAATTTATAAAATTCTTATTTTTATAATTATAAGGAAAATTATTTTATTGCTGTTTTCAACTTTTTAAAATAAATTTTATATGCCCATATATATTCAATATTATATATGATATATATTTAATATTATATATATTTTAATTCGTGGTTCAGTGTCAACACGCGCACTGGTGAGTAGTAGGGCTGAGATTCAATTCGCTTGCAGCTTTGTTGGAGACACTGTTTAAAAAAAAAAAAATCGAGGGCGTTGGGATGTTCTTGCCTCGTGAGTCGTACTACCTGGTGGGAGGTTTCCAGGTTTCCTCCCATACGATACGCAAATGCAGGGTAGTTCCTCCTAAAAGCCCCCCGGTAGGTACCGCCCTCTTTCTTCAGCGACACGGAGCCAAATCAGACTTCTACCTATGGGTGTTCCACCACAACAGAAGCTGCACCCCCTTTCTCTCCTTCCATGACACCACACGTGTTCTTGGACTTGGTCTAGGTGTTGCTGTCTATCAAATAGGATAAGAAAAATAAATTAAAGAAAAAAAAAAAAAAATAAAAGTAGAAAATAAAAGAAAATTATATTAAATTTATTTATTCATCTTAATATTATTATTATTATACATAATTATAATAATGTAATGTTAAGAAGACCATCAAAAACGAAAACATATCGCACATTAAGTCGTTATAATAATATTTACTTTATTATATACATAATAAACACTTTAGCTATAAACGTTTTAGATTGCTCATATAAGAGATCAGCAATCTAAATCTCTTATGTGAATTTTTAAAGAGTTTCAACATTAGAGATTTTCTGCTCATTATATTATAATTACTCATTAGTAAAACAAAAGGGGACGAAAGTCCACTTTCAATAAGGGGTCCTTAGCCAAATGGCAACAAATAGTAAAAGTAAGGTCTCATATTTTTGAGGAATTTGTATAGGATATGTACTTCAATTATTTTCTTATAGAAATAAATTAAAGGTTTACAATTAATGTGAGTAAAGTGTACAGTTTATAGAAACATAGGATAAAATTTTATTTCTTTTTTTTTTCAGGGTACCGATCCCCTTTAGCTGCAACTTGTCGAGGAAGGCTACAAGTTCAGAGAGCCAAACTGAATCAAGAAATCAACTATCAAACTATGATGAGAAATGGAGCTGAAAAATTATACAGGTAAATTTTTTTCAGCTTAATATGTAAAATAAATAACTTATTAAAATGCACAATTTTTGTGTGTTTTCTTTCAGGTACCATTAGTTTAAAAACAATTTTCAGAAATTCGCAGAAATTTTAGGAAAAATAAGGGTTTAATTTTTGTGAATAATGGTACGTTCTAGAATAATTGGATTATAAAATTTATTTAATGGTTTTCTAAATTTTCACCGTAATATATAAATTATAAATAAAACTTTTTGTATGAATTGCTGATAAAAGTTATCAAAAATTTAGTTTTTAAATGTTTTTTTTTTTTTTCATTTTAACGAAAAATATTACATAAAAATATGAATAAACATGCATGATTTAAAGTATGATAAACTATGATAATATAATAAACATGTATGATATGAACAAACTTGTATGATTAAATATACAAAGATTTAATTTTTTTTTTTTTTTTTGTAGGATAACATTGTTAAATTTTCTTTGTGGTTTAGTTTTGAATTAAATCTATAAGCGATTGCAATACAATAATAATAATAATAATTATTATTATTATTATTAATAAAATAACAGATTAATTAAATTAATAAAAATAATCTACGATTATTAAAACATATGAATCTATAAGAGAAAATATTATTAAATAAATTTAGAAAATTTTATTAGATAAATACTTTATAAAAAAAGAAAATTATGAAACTTGTATTTTAATATCGTTTATTTACACACAGGGCCACTACAAATAAGAAACTGAAAGAAACTATAGCTTTAGAATTAAGTTTCGTCAACTCCAGTCTTCAACTCCTCAAAGAGCAGTTAGCTGATCTGAACAGCTCTGTACAGCTTTATCAAAATAACAGGTACAAAAAATTTCTGTTTTGTAAATGTTTGACTTCTTAAGATAAATAAAATTCTTTGCTACTATTATAATTTTAAATGTTTGTAATTTCGGTTTTGTAATTAATTTATGTAACCATGCTTCCTCCTACCTATTGGCAAGAATGCCCCTGTGGCTTTCAGGAGAAATGGCCTATAGACTCACTCGGAGAGGAAATATATTTCGCTCACCCTGCGTGTCTTCGAGTTTCGGATTTTCAGTTTGAGGAAAATTGCATTGTCTATAATTCATTATATCTACTTTCAGATATGTTCGCAAATTAAACGAAATCAAAAAAGATACTTCTGACAATTTTTTCTTTATAATGATTTAAATTTAGTGATTTCTTTATTACATTTTGCTTTATCATTTATTTTCTTTAAGTTGTTAGCTATAAATTAATAATACATAGAGCTATTATTTTAACTTAAATATAGTTTTAACTTTTTAAAATTTTTTTGGTCTTCTATCATTCTGTTGTGCATTTGAAACTTCTGTATTACATTAAAATGATATTTTTAACCAAAAAATTCATCAAATTGACAAAGAAAAATTAAAGGGCTTTATTTAGTTAAATTTGAATTTTATAATTTATGTGATTTCATAAATATTTCTTTTACAACTGATTATTTTCTCATTCTAAAGAATATTTTTTTTCATTCAATTTTATATAATAATTAAATTCCTATTTTATTATTTCAAAATAATTCACCATTGCAAATCAAACTTTTTAAATAATTATTGGAAATTTACTTCTTAAATAATACCAAAAAGAATGTTACTTCTCATTTCAAAATAAATAATATAATTACTTTTCGTAAAATTTAATTTCATTGCTTTAAAATAATTTTCACTTATATTTATAGCTCCATTTCTACGATGCCCATGGTTCCACTTGGTCTGAAAGAGACGAAAGAAATTGATTTTAAAGAACCTTTCAAGGTAGTAAATTTCCAAATTTGATGACACGTATTTTATGTATGTATGATATTTATTTAATGACATGTGTGTTTTTATTTGTATAGATACAAAACCATAAAAATTATCTTCCTTAATTTTTTTCATTGAATTTAATATTCCATTATGTAATGTGTAGTCGAAAATCTTGAAAACTTTATCGCTATATATTTAGAACTAAAAAAACATTATTTTATGGCTAGCACCATGTGATGATGTAATTTCTTCAACACCTCTGGCAGCACCCTCTGGTGGCAAGTAACAATACATGGGATAGCGCGAACATATTTTCCATACTCGAATACATATTATTACCCATTTTTATAACGATTGGTTGAGCGGTGTAGAAGTTGATATACTGCAGCACCATCTGGTGGTGACTTACAATAAAAGGAATAGCATTAAAGCAATCGCCATGTTTTGTCAAACCCACACACAAAATTTCATCAAAATCGGTGCAACTGTTTAGGAGTTCAGTGACAAACACATGTACAGAAGAATTATATTATATAAAAATATACATACATGATCTAAACACAACAAAACATTTTTAGTTTTGTTAAGAAAAAATATGGTTGAAAAATGTAAATTATCGTTTGGCAAACTGTAAATGGAAGATTATTCTGAATAAATATTTATAGATAGAAAAAAAGAAATATATATATATATATTGAAATTATTTTTGTCGATAAATATTTATTCAGAATAATTTTTCTTTTGCAATTTGCCAAACGATAACTTACATTTTTCATCGATATTTTTCTTAAACTTAACAAAACTAAAAATGTTTTGTTTAATGTGGATCCAGGCAATGCTGGGTCAAATCTACTAGTTATTTATAAAACATACCAAAAATACTTTCCAAATTTTAATTTGATAATTCAGCATTTAAACAATTGTTTTTTTAGTTTTTGTTTTTATACTAATCGCTAATTTTGACAAGTTCCACTATTTTTTTCAGGATTTCATTTTGGAACATTACAGTGAGGACGACAGCCGCTTTGATAGTGCTATTCAGCAACTCAACCAAATAAGACAGGTACGTTTGTGCATTGTGTCACGCTATTTTTTTCCAGGAAATTAAAAACATATGTTGACGTTCTTAAATTTTTTAGAAAGAGATATTTATCTTTTGATTTACAATTTAATTTTCTTTCTTTATAAAACATTAACTTATAAATACAAAACAGAAGAATATTAAATTTTATTACAATCAAAAATAAAATTATATATACCAATACTCTATGTATTTACTGGCATTAGATGTATAAAAAGTTTGAGTCTGTTTAAATCTATAATTATTTATACACATAATTCCAAAAAAATTTAACAATTTTTTGGGCACAATTATAACCTGAAGTTTTTTTAACAATTGCACCGTGGGATGAAAATATTGAAATAACTCACTCACTTTTTAAATATTTCTTTGAACATCTATAATGGTTATGTCTAATTATATAAATTATTATGACGTCTTTTTATTTTTGTCAGATTAAAAATGTCGTAATTTCCTTCCTATAATATGCGATTTATACACTAAAAAGCCTTAAATTTGTGTGTATATGCTGCTGTGTACAGTCTGTGGACATATTTTCTCTGGAAGTTTCATAAAAATAAATTTTATAAAAATTACTTTTATCCAAAAAAATTGACAGAACTTTGTGTGAGAGAAACATATACAAGGATGGAAGTAAATTAGTGTTGCTGTATTTAATCCTCAGTGTTCTGCAATGCGGGATGGACATCCCATGAGTCTACTCATGGATGGAGGGAAAGGGGACAGCTTCTGTTGCGATGGAGCACCCGTGAGTAGAGATCTGATTTGGCTCCGTGTCGCTGAAGAAAGACAATGCCTTTCGGGACGGATTTTAGGGGGAACTACCCCACATTTGCGTATCTTATGGGAGAAAACACGGATAACTCCCACAAGGAGTCGACTCACGAGGCAAGATGCTAAACATCACAAACGCCATCGAGACTCCTCGTTTTTTGAAGCAGTGTTTACCAGAAAGTCGCTAGCGGATTGAACCTCAGCCCTAATGCTCACCAGCAGCACACGTTGTCACGAGTAGAGCAGCAAAACAGTAATGAATGCTTTTGACGGAAACTGGACTATATCAAAATAACACAAAGCAGGCCTCTGAGCAGGCTTCACCATCTCACATCTTGGCGTGCCTGGGGCTCAGATGTCAGGATCTCCTTGACAGTCCGTTGATGGTCTTGAACTTTCTTCGGGTATTTGGATTCATGGACCTAGTCTAGCCCCGCTGGACTTTGGGGATAGGCGAAGAAGAAGACAAATTGCGACGCTTCCTATATCGCTATGTACTGGTGGATATAAACGACCCGGACTGAAACTATTAACAGAATTAAAAACGCTTTACAGGAAGCCAAATTAATACTTAATTTGGACACTGATCAAAATTTTCATCTCTCTAGTAAACATTGAGGTTCCAAATCGTCGGAAAAAAATAGTATCTTTTGTTTTGATCAGAATTCTTGAATACCTATCGTCTTTTCGATTTCCGCTATCTTAAATTTATAATCTAATTCTTTTCGTCACTCTTTAAAATTGAAATTTTTTTGTGATATTCAAATATTGAGTGTAAAAATAGAAATCTGTCGTTCGACAGGCGCTAATCGCTCACGAATTTATACGCCCCTGTGCATTATATAAGGTCTATTTAACCTTTTCGGGTCGTAAATTACGCCTTGAGGGTATTTGACAATTCTGATTATAGACAGCAATTACTGTAATCTGAATACTATAGGTGACATGGGTTAATAATTCTTAATCAGAGGATTATGGCAATTTGTAAGTTAAATATCATTTCAGGGGATTAACCCAGATTGGCACAAATGTTACTAAACAAAATGCGCTGTGTCACATTATTAACGTGATAAAACTTTAATAAAAAAATTATTAACTGCATTAAATATACTTACTGTTGCTGATACTCTGAAAATATTTGATGCATATTTTACTTATAACATTATAAAAAATTACCGCAATATATTACGAAATTAAAAATAAGTGATTAATATAAATATAACCATAACGGTAGGCATGCGTAATGATAATGCATGTCCGACACATGTCCAAGTGATAACATGCGCAGTACACGACTCGCGGCATCGTGCGCCGCTGGTGAGCATTAGAGCTGAGGTTCAATCCGCTGGCAGCTTTGTTGTAGACACTGTTTCAAAAAACGTAGAGACTCGAAGGCAATTGTGATGTACATTATCTTGCTTCCTTAGATGGAGTATCTACGGGGAGTTTTTGGGTTTTCTCCCATACGATACGGGGCAGTTCCCCTGAAAAACCCTCCTATAAGGCACTGCCCCCTTTCTTCGACACGGAGCCATGTTAGACTTCTACCTAAAGGTACTTCATCACAACAGAAGCTGATCCTTTTCTTTCATCCATCCATGAGCAGATTACTCATAGGATGTCCGTTCCTGCACTGCAGGACACTGAGGATTAGACACAACACAATACACGAGCAGTTAGCATGAGAGAGATTTTAGGATTGAACCCGCTGGTGTCGTATGTTGCAGTCACTAATTTCAGAAAAGAAGACACATAATGGAGCTTATGGCAATAGGTGTAAGATTTTCCACATCAATAATCAAGCTGCTTGATGGGAGTTTTCGGATTTTCTACCATACGATTACGAGGCAATCGTTATCAATATACCCTTAAAAGTCCCTTCTGAAGGTATTGCCATCACCCGCCGGAGGGCTGTTCATATCTCGAGTACAGTGGAACTCGAAGCCAGTCTGATGTCCTTCTACTCAGCATTGATTATACACGGCATATTTTATGGAAAATGAGTCCCAGCTCATAATTATGAATATGTTTAAGTAATATTTCATATAAAATTGTTCGGAATACAATTGTTATAAAATGTCATGGATAAATAAATGTAGTTTTTTAGTCTTATAAAATGGATTCGATTTCAAAGTTTATTTTGAATCGCACAAACTGAAATCACGAAACACGTAATTTTCAATTGCATTTACTTTTTTGTTAAAAAAATAACTAATTTTGAACTAATTTTTGCAGGCAATACGGACGCCCTGTCGAGATTTGTCAGGCGTCAAAATGTTGTTCCATTACTACAATCTTTTGTATTTCATTGACAAAAGGTTTTTCGCTTCTCATAGAAATCTAGGACTGCATTTTGAATGGTAAGGAATATTCTTTATTTTAGAAAAAAAATCTTTTATCATAGATTTTAAAGAAAAATAACTATGTTCATTGGATCCTTAAAAGGGCGAAACTTCTTTCTAAGCAAATTTATATATTAGTGACACTTGCCTATTAGGTAATTTTTATGATTATAAAAATCTTAAGTTTTAGCAGTACGTAAGGGTAAAACATATTATTTATATGATGCCTTTTTTATTATTCAGTTATTTTTTATTTAAAAATATGATTTCAGGTTCATGATTTTAAAACTTCTTTTAAGATTATTTTCAATTACATAATTTTTTTTTCTTTAAAAAAAAAAAAAAAAAAGATTTTAGAATGTTATATTTTTAATTTAATAAAGGAAATATAAAATCTTTGGAATTTTGTTCGTGTTGAATTATTTTTATAAATTATATTTTAAAATGGGTAATTAAATTTTCCTTTCTTACACTTAAAATACGAAAAATAGGCTGAACCAAACGAAAATGTTATAAAACTAAATTAAATTATACTTATTTTGCTATTTTTAATGAAAAAATGCATTTTAGCAAGTATAAAAAAAAAAATGGCAATATATTCGAAATGAATTAACTTCCAAAACTATTTTTCTGGATAATATAAACTTTTACCTCAAATGAATTTTTTTTTTCAGCATTTCTGTCAATTTTTTAAAAAAACTTTTAAACGCATTTACCATTGCAAAAGGCAATGCTGCAAAATTATAGAAATCTTTTTTAATATAATTTTTGTCTATGGATAATAAAGCTGTTTTATTTACTTAATATTATTAAAAATTCTGCAATTTTTAAATCTTATAAACTAATTTATTTTCAGGTTTGATAGTTTGACTGGATTGCCAAGCATGCAGAAAAGCATTGCATTTGAAAAAGCATCTGTTTATTTAACATAGCTGCTATTTACACACAAATAGGAGCTAAGCAGGTAATTAACAATGTAAAAGAAGTTTATACCAAAGAAAACATTGCATATATACGCAACAATTTATCTAATATATAAGTGTAGTAGCATATATAAGCAACAATGTAAACTGTAGCATATATAAGCAACAATGTATCTAACTGCATATATAGGCAACAATGTATCTAATTGTAGCATATATAGGCAACAATGCATCTAATTGTAGCATACATATATGCGATAATGCATCTAATTGTAGCATATATATATGCAATAGTGTATTTAAATGTAGCATATATATATATATATATATATATATAATATATCTAATTTTTCTGATTAAATTTAAGTCATTGTCTAACCTAATGTGTTTTTAATTTTAATAAATGCAAAGTGGTGTATTATTATAATTTAAATTATCATTTGTTAATCAACATTATTATTTTTATAAAAACTAATGAATATTTTTTTACAAACAAATAATTTACTTTTATTTTTATTCAACTAAAATACTGTGTGTAATTAATATCGATACACAAATAATTTTTAATGAGTTTTGACATTGGAATAGTATTCTATAGAAATATAATTGTTCACTACAGAAACTGATTAATGAAAGAAGTTCATTTTTTTCCATTCGATAATCCATAAATTCCATTACTTTTGGTGCAAAATTATATGCAATGCCTGAATAATTGACAGCTCCAACATTGGATAATATTCAGAATGTGTACTAATATGTAGGGGCACTGGAAAAAAAATCGCCTTTTATTTATTTACTTTGTACATCAATTTCTTTTTTAAATTTATTGTAATTCATCTCTTCTGTTGTTAGATAATTAATTCCGAACTTATTTTTGATTTATTCAGTAGCCCATAATTAACTTTTCGATAACTATGTTTGTATAGAGGAGAGTTAGATACCAATAATAAATTTAAGTTATAAATAAAAGATTAAGAATGATTAAATAATCTATTATAATATGTACCAAAAATAAATTAAATTTATCCCTGAAAAAAAGTGAACCAAAATTTAATACTTTTTTCAAAAGTTTCAGTTCGTTATGAGTATACAAATGAATTGCATTGATATCTATCATCAATGGTGGATAGTTGACTGTTTTTTTTTGCTTTTCATTTCGTACGCTTTAATCAAATAAAAAAAAAAATCTTAATGGCTTTTTTAAAAGAAATATCATTAACATTTTTCAATTAATTGAAAAATAGATTATTTAGCAGTTTTAATGAATTAAAAATACAGCCATATTTTTATAATCTTGACTGAATGTTGCATTCGATTTCGTATCTTAAAATAGATACTTCCGAATTTTTTTGTTATTTTATATATAGATGTTTTTAGTATTTTTATAAACAAGGTGGAACAAAAAAGTAAAGGAATGGATGTTACTATAGATAAATTAAAAATAAAAACTAACAAAAATATTCAATTGCTGGAAAAATCAATTAATATTAAATCAATTATTTAGCAGTTTTAAAGAATTAAAAATGCTGCTGTGCTACTAAAATATTGCCAAATGGGTGCTGCTGTAGATAAATTGAAAAAATCAATTATTTAGCAGTTTTAACGAATTAAAATGCTGCTATGCTACTAAATTATTGCCAATTGGATGTTTCTGTAGATAAATTGGAAAAATCCATTATTTACCAACGAATTTTAATGACTAAATTATCGTCAAATGAATGCTGCTGTAGATAAATTGGAAAAATATATTATTTAACAGTTTTAATAATTAAAATATTGCAATTAAATTATTGTCAAATGGATGCTGCTGTAGATAAATTGGAAAAATCAGTTATTTACCAGTTTTAATGAATTAAAACGCTTGTCATCTTTATTATTTTATAATTTGAAAAATCAATTATTTAGAAGTTTTAACGAATTTTGTATCTTATTAATAATTTGCAGAATTTTGCATATTTAAACGTAGATATTTTACAAAATCTTTTCTTTTGTAGGTAGATATCAATAACTTTTTTTTTCATTATTTTTATAAACAGGACAGGACAAAAAAGTGAAGGAATGGATGCTGCTGTAGATAACTTTTTAAGAGGTGCCGGCGTGTTTCACTTTTTTGAAGAAGAATTTCAGCAATCCTCCAAGTTCTGACCTTTCTCCGAAGTCTTGACATGCTGACACATCTCATGCTGGTAAACGTCGTTGAACTTTATGAATGATTAGTTTTTTTTTTTTTTGAATGGATAATTTTTATGTATTTTTTTCTGTTTTGTCTACTTTAGGGTCAAGCAAGGGAGTGCTTGTTCGAAAAACTTATTTCTGATTCAGAAAAAGAAATTTGCATCAATGCTTAGATATAGCTCAAGAAGCTGCTCAGGTAGAACTTTCAAATATCTCTTACGTTTTATTTTATTTTACTGAACAAATCATGTTATTTATATAATGTGTACGTTTCTTTATTATATAGAAAAAAAACATATTTCTTTTGAAAAAAATTTATAAATTGTTTATTTTGAAGATAAATTATTTTAAAAAGTCCCTTTATTTAAAAATGACATATCTTTTGATTATTCTAAAATGTGACAAAAAAAAAAAAAAAAAAACCATGAAAATTTTATCAGATTATTAAATTATATTATAGATTATTAATATTGTGTAAAACTTATCATCAAAAAATCATTTTGCCCAAATTTTAATACTTAAAGAAATTGTTCAAAAATATCTTCTAGGTTGCTGAAGTATACAAGCAGCTCCACAAATTAACAAGCTCATCTGTAATTAAAGACTGTGTTCCAAATTCTTGGGGTGGTTTGATGCATGTGAAGATGGAATATTATAGTTCACTTTCTCACTACTACGTTGCTTTAGGTTTAATTACATATAAAGGTAAATGAGATAAAAATTTAATTGTAATTATTACAAATATGCAATTTTTAAATTTTTGATGCAATAAATTATGGGACTTTGAAATGAAATGTGTGATAATTTAGAAATTGTAATGAAGTTTGTCATTTTGAGCATAGTAAATGAAATATTTATTTTCTAAATTACATTTTAGACTCAATTTCATTTAATATCTTTTACACAAATATTTACCAACTTTATACCTTGTCCTATTAACAGTTTAGCATGGGACCGAGTGACTATCTCTCTGGTACTAGGTGCCATGGATGTTTTTAGTGGTTCAGAATCCACTTTAAATGGTGTAGGTATCGGCCTAATATGAATGCACAGCGTTGGGCTTTCGGCTGACAACCCTACCCCGTAAAAAGAAAACGTCTCCTGTTTCGGAATCTGCCAGTAGGCAGACGGTCATGGTATTGACAGGAATTTAGTTAATTAGTTTAATAGTTTAGCTTCTCATGTGGTCCGGTTAAAATAACCCCACTGTAGCCCACGCATGTCGTAAAGGCGATTAAAACAGGTACCCAGTGCTCGGGGGTATAACAGGATGGAGTAAAGCCAGACTTTTCCCTTTGAGTGCTCCATGTCTTTAAGGCGCAAGGACAAAAGAAGCTGTATTTTTTTAACCCTTTATCATCACTTGCAGGTTTAAAACACACGGGTTTATGGATGTATGTTGTCTTAGACTTAGATGTTGCTGACGACCTAGTGGGATAAGAATCAACAACAACAGTAGTTTAGCATAGAGTAGTAATAACTATGCTACTGACATTATAATTGCTGAACTGATACTTTAAACTTAGTCTTAATTTGTATTTATTCAACAACATTTCTTTAAAATATAAAAAATTCGATTTTTTTTTTGGTTTGAATTACTTTTCTACTATTAAATATTTTCTTCTTAATATTACTGTTCTTTGATATTCTATTCATTTACTTCCGATACAATTAACAACTTTAAAAATTCTGATATTTTTATTAAATTGATTGTAAGCATAAATTTCTTTTTTATAATTCGACTTTCACATTTATGATAATATATAAACTTTCGTTTTCTTGTCTTGTAGATGAATTGAACTCCACAGTACAAGAGAAACTTGAACACCTTTATGCGGATTCAAAATCAAATGAAAAGAGAGAGACAAAATCTGTGCCACAAAATTCAAGCGAAAGATTAAGGCTAGGTTTGTAACTTATTAAAATTTCTTAAAAATTATTTAGGTAAAATGTTTTCGCAATATTATTTTATAAAAGATATGTTAACTAACAAATATTAATGTAAAATTTATATAAAAGATTTTAAAACTAATTAAAGAAATTAATATCTATGTTATTTTAAAACTAATTAAAGAGTTCTGCATTAATCAATCTTTACTTTACTTCCTTATTATGTTCTATGAATTTATTTTAAAAGTATGAACTGCTGCACTAAGGAAAACAAATAACTGAAATCTGAAGCAGCGAACTGACGTATATATTTCAGACAATTTAAACACTTAACGACTTCTGACGACTCAATCAAAAGATGTTTTATGCATGTCGTTGAAATTTTTGTTTCTTGTCTTTTTTTACCAATGTATAACATTAAATTGTAGCTACATTGCTTTCATTTCCAAATGACATTTATAAAAGAAGTTTTTGAAAAAAAAAGTATGGCCTCTTATGTTAAAAGTATGAAACCCAAAATACTATCCAATTTTAAATCCGCTAAAACTGTTATAATATTTAACTCTTCATTTTCTTTCAAACAGCGTAATGTTCATTTTCAAATTTCAAATATTGATAAAATTATAAACTGAATTTGATTTTAAAAAAAATTGTATAATTATATGTCTAATAGCCAGAATAATACCAGAACTTTTCATTAAAAAAATAAACGCATATGATTATGTCAATGGTTAATAGGATAATAAATGAGTAGTTAATAATGAAATGGTTACATAGAATAATAAAGCTCAACTATATCCATAGGCCGCTCTCACTTACACCAGAGCATTTCCACCTTGGAAGAAGCCTTGCGGACCTATCGGATGTGCCGCCAACTACAGCTCATCGACAGCCTCCACGAACTTCTGAAGAAAGCCAACGAGAAATCGGTGGGCCTTCTGTCCAAGGTCATCGAGGACGTGGATCAGTTTCATGAGATGTTTGAACCGATGTCCATTCGAGGTACTATTTGCTGCATTTTAACTTTCATCCATTATTGTTGTTATTTTGGACGTATTAAAATAATAAACATTTGTGTGTGTTTTTTTTTTTTTTTTTACTTACAGCTTCCACAAAGTTTCAACTGAAATTAGCAGATCCAGACTTAAGCCAATATAAAGCATCCGACTTGTTCAAAGCTCTGGTAAGAACATTTCTTTAAAGATAATTGCATGATTTTGGTTAATTTTAAATAAAATTTAACAAAAATTAAAAAAATTTGTGTATGTGTATGAAGGTGTATTATTTATCTTTCAATTCCTTCTCATTGTTTTGAACCAAACAAAGAAGACGACTATTTAAAAAATGTATTGAAATTCTATTAAAAACTAAGGAATTCTATTTCAATTCTTTTTTTCCCACTTATTAAAATGTCTTCTTAATTACTATTTATAAGAAGTACCTCTTTTTCCTTTATCTTTTCACGAACAAAATTAAGCCTATTTCATTTATGCTCCTATTTAATTGTGATTAAATATTTGAAAAAGTCTATACTATTTTATTCCAAAGTTCTATTTGGATTAAAAGGTTCCAGTTCCTAGGTTCTCAGTTTGACTGCCACTTAAATGTAGGGGCTGATGTGTTTTTGGATCTTTTTTCTTTTTATACCCCTGTAGTCTACATTGGTACCTCCTTCGATGGGGAACTAGTGGCCGTACATATAACCCTAAAGCAACTATTAGCTATCCCTTATGTCTGAAAGGGCAATCTTTCAGACATAAAGCAGACATCCAATCAATTAGCTCTGTTGAATACCCATTGACTCCCGAGATTTTGCAATGTCAAAATTATTGGGAACTCTCACTTTAAAGGGGAAACAAATCGTTATTCAGTATGTGCCTGGCCATTGTGGCTTTGGTCTGCGGACTTTCTCGCAAAAAGTGGTGCCAGCTTACTATAACATAATAACACAGCCATTCCTTATTGGAGGGTTAAATTCTTTTAAACATTCATTTACAACTAATTTCTTGGGGATCTTCAGACTCGTACAGCCCTAAAAATTGCAGGAGGATAAACCCATCTCTTATTCCTGATAAACCAAGACACAAAGCAGTGGTGGCCTTTCTCCTGTCTACGGGACACGATTGCCTTGCCATCCCTCTGCATCACAAAGGCATTTCATTCGATCCTATTTGATCACTTTGTGACTCTGGAGAAGTAATGGACAGGGACCATCTGCTCCGATGTGGGGTTCCTTGTGGATTTACAGAGAAGTTGATCCTATATTATAGTATTGGAAATTTGGAATAGTATTGGAAAGCAAGATCACTAATTAGGCAATAACTCCGATGTTCCTTTTGTTCTTAGTTCTTGATAGTTCTGTTTTAGTGCTATTGTTCTGTGTAACTTTTTGACTAGCTATTGGAAATAAAAAAAAAAATCTAATATCAAAAAGTATATTATGAACAAAAAAGATTTTTAATTTTAAAATCTTATCACGTATTTCACATTAACTTGTTGCAAATGAGTTTTCTTATATTTTAAGAATAATTTATTTATTCGAAACGAACTACATTAACCGTTTTAACGTACCTTATATTTACAATCATTACTTTAAAAGTTTTTCAAAATTATTCTTTTAAAATTATGTCTTTGCTGTTTGAGACACCAATTCTCGTTTTCATCGTTGAATCTCTCAGATAAAGAGGAATCCAAATATTGCATTTATTTATGCTATTCGTTACGTATTTACTGTAGTGAGTTTAAGATTGAGACACATCACAATAAAGAGTGCAAGAGATCTTTCCATTGAAATAAAATTATATTATTTAATTGTTATTGACAAGAGCTGCATAATACAAGCGCAGCGTGACTCGCCGCCAGCACACCTTTTTGAAACCAAAACTCAAAGGCATGCATGTTGCCAAACCCTTTTCCTAACTTCTGACAAATTTTCAGAAAGTAGTAAGTAGAGAGTGCATATGAACGCTGCTGCAAAGATTTAATGCGCACTTCATACTCATTCTGTTGGTTAGAAATGGATTCGAGATATTGACAAATCTGTTTAATTGGTTTAAACAGGGTCCGTTGAAGTTCTTCTCTGCAAAGCGTCACTGGACAGCAGCCCGCATAGTGGAGCTGAAGAAACCTGATGATTCAAGTTTCGGTTTCAGTGTCAAGGACGATTCTCCTGTTGTTGTAACGAGGGTGGAGATAGGGGGAATAGCAGAGGTAAGAAGATGAGTAACTTCTAATGGTTTCATGTTTAATGCAAAGTTATTTATTTATTTATTTTGCTGCCTCTTAAAATTAAGCGTATAAATCTATTTGCCTCTAATTTTTTAAAAATTATTCATTTTTTTTTTATAATTCACATCGATAAACAATATTTATTTTATCTCTTCAGATGATGAGATAATTTCTTAGTTGAAAGGCAGATTCACTTTCAATTTGATGACGATTGAGGGCGGAAAAAAGATATAATAAGTCAGATTGATATTTTGAAATAAAAAGAGAGTTAGATTACATAAATTGATTTGTGATTTCTTTATCACAAGAGTATTTTTCTCATTTAAAAGAAACACCCTGGAGCTCGGTACCACAGGCTTTGGGTTCGAGTTCCGGCGGTGTCATGTATGTTTTGTAGTGTTTCGAAATCCACTTTAAACCGCAGGTCCTGGTCTACCATGACTGTAGAGCGTTGGGAGTAGGACTGGCATTTATATCACATAAAAAAAAAAAACATCTTCTGTCTCAGGCCTTTGCCCATCTTGAGGCTGTTGTACCAATGAAGGAGAAGGAGAAGAAAAGAAAGAAAAGTGGATTTAGAGTCACTATTAATTTTTTTTTTTTTTTGTTTGTTTAAATAATATTTTAAGTAAAAAAAAAAAGAACAAATTTCTTAAAAACACTAAGCAAAAATATATTTTTTTCTAAATTAATTAATTTTCAACTTCATACCATATTTTCTTTTAGAATCAATTAATCAACAGTTTACTAATAATTATAACTATTTCTTTTGAATCACACCAGTGCATTAATTTACAGAAATAATTTGTATATTATATTCATTATTGTCTAATATTATTACGAATATTTAAATAGTTAGTGTATCATTGTATATTCTTGAAACTTTCAAACATCATATTATGTCTCACCATTAGAAACATTAAAATAAACATTACATATTGCATATGTGATTTATCAATGTGCAAATTGGCGTTCAATTATTTTTGCTAGTTATCATATATTTTTTTCTTTTGGCTGACTTTAAAATTATAACATGTAATAAATTATATATTTTCTTAAATAATAAAATATCACAAAAATGCCTCCATATTTTATGAAGATTTACATCTATAATGCAGAAATGTTAAATGAATGTTTTATGTTAATGAAAGTGAGCTATGAGGATGAAAAAAAATTCAAAGAAATATTATTCCTTTTGGAAATAAAAGGAATAATATTTAAAAACCAATGTAAAGAAATGTAAAAAGATGAATAATGTATTTTGAAATTGACATTCTGATGTGATCCCTTACAGGCTTGTGGCTTGAAGGAAGGAGATTACATAACCGCAGTCAATGATCAAGACACCAAATGGACTAGCCATGCTGAAATGGCCGAGCTGATCAAGGCTGCTGGAAACACTATAAACCTCAAAGTGGTGACCCCCATGAACTGGAAGTACTTGCACTCGAGGGGTGCCGCGGGATTGTCAATGTGTTCGAAATCCACATCGTCCAGCAGTTCCGGTTTCAGTTCTTCGTCCAGCCGGAATCCCAGCCCGGTTAGTAAAATAGCTTCATTGGAAAAAGGTTTACTTTCAGTAACAAATTTCCAACTATTTTTTTTTTTTTTTTTAAATTTTAAATTACCTATGTCATGGATAAAAAAAAAGCATGGAAAATTAGAATTAAAGTATTGGTGTAGAGTATTTTTTGGAACTAAAATATTTAAACAATTTTGCCAGAAGCAGTCATCTTTGTGAAATTGCTATTATTTTTTATTTATTTTTAGTAATTTATTTATTTATTTAATTGCTGTGTGTAAAATTACAATTTTAAATAAGCAAAATATTGATTTTTCTTATCATGTTATATAAAAATCTTTTGTATCTGATTTATAAGAATCGTAGAGGTAATGGATAACGTATTCAATTTCCGAACTTGAAAAGTTTTGTTCGAAATTGGGTATATGAAGCTAAATGTAAACGTTTTCTTGTCTGTGAGGCATAAGAAATCGGTAGACGGAAAAGTCTTTCAGTTAGATTTGAGGAGAAAGAAGGAGAGAACAAACCTTCTGGTGATTATTCTGGGATTGTTCGTTCCAGATTCCAGTGATGACATAATATAGATGAAATTTAGTAGTCCATTTCTCTCTTCCTCTCCGAGTAACAATGATCTGTTGTTCTTGTGGCGAATGGCTTCAGGCCAAAGTACCTAGCATTCGTTAACGACATATATGATTAATAGTCTCTTTCGTGGCCCAGCGGTTGTGGTTGTGGTTGTGGTTGTGTGTGTGTGTTAGTTTGATTCTGCTGGTGATGTGTGATATAGTCACTGCTTTAACTCGTTCATCACAATGTTTTTCAATTTCGATATTCATATCGTCCCCCACCGATTGGGAACTGGTTTGAGTAGAAATTTTTCTTTCACTTATCTATCATTTAAATGTCTGAGGCGTTTTTCATTAGATTTTCTGTCTCACACCAAGTAACTTATTTCTCTGAATATTATAATGCTAAAAAAATGAACACTTGAATTCTGTAAAAGAAGGTGTTTAAAAATTGTGGTTGCTATCATAACCCGACATGTAAAAAAGAAAAGGAATGGACTTAAAAAAAAACTCTCATATTGTTATTTTCTCTGTAAACTACCCATATTGTGCGAACCAATGATAGTTAGGTTATTTCCGGTAAGAGGAAAAATATTCTCTGAGTATCAATAGGTCGACGCGCCCGCTTAGGTCCATAATAGCGTTTATGTCTTTGTTACATTCAGGCCTCTGAATGGATTGAATGATAGTAGATTCAATGTTGATTGCAACAAAAATTCTCATATGTATAGTCGGGATTGCTTGATTAAAAGATTTTTTTTTTCGTTTTTACAAAATGAATGCAAGTCTGGATAAGTTGTTACTTAATATCATCTCTGGAAGATGTTAATTTTCTCACACTTGTGGGGAACTAGCTACATCATTAATGTGGCTGTATCATGTCAACAATTTTTCTCTATTGAAATAGGTGTGTTTTCATCTTAAAACCAAATTAGCTATTTTCTGATGAAAGAATCAAGAATAGCACTGAAGGGTTCTAATAAAATTGGCACCCCTTTTCTTGTCACCTCCGCCTGAATTTTGTTTGGTACCTTATATAAACTTGGTAGAAACCAAGTTTACTGGATAACTATAATACTGGTAGAAACTGGGTATATGAGGAATCTGTAATGTAAAACTTGGTATACTATAGGTATATAACTTGGCATAAACCTAATTTATATGAGGTACCAAACAAAATTCGACCAGGATTGACATTATATGCAAAAATTATAATGTGTTCATAGATACATTTTTAAATTTAACAATATATTATATTACATATTTTATTAAAAATCTGCTGTTCCACTATTAGAATATCAATGTAGTTTACATTTTTAAGCCTTTATAATAAATGATTAAATTAATTTGATAAAAGTGAATAACTTTTGACAATTAATCTTTTTTTAGGTTGGCAGTGTTTGTGGCAAGGAAAGTGAAAAACGAAACAGTTGGAATCCTTTTCGAAGGAGGAATTCAAAGGATCCCCTTGAATCGAGTTACATAACAAATGTTTTGTACAGATAAAAATGTCTCGCTGCATTTCTCATCTATGAATAATCATTTCATGTTTGTTTGTTTTTTGTTTTTTTACTTAAGGACAAAGCTTTTCATGAAAAAAAAAATGCCATATTTTGTTTTAATTTTGGCAGTCTTCCTTCCAAGAAAATGACCCTTTTTTTAATTTTCATTTAAGAAAAAACTTTAGTTTGGCATATGTCTAATTTTTATGAAGTCAGATTCAACAAATGAAAGATTTCAAAATAAATAATTAAGAATTTTTATGTGACACTGTAAAAAAAAAATTAAAAAATTGGTTTTTGTCTCGTATGAAAGTTATATTTTAAAATTATTTAACAAAAAATTTTTTAATAAGTGTTTTTTGTTTTTTAACTCTTGTTCTTTTAAATCTCGAAAATTATATTTTCTTTTTTTTTTTTGTTTAAAAAAAAAATGATTTTTTTTTTTTGACGTAAGGATGATTTGAATTTTTTTTATGCATTAAAAAAGACTGAAAATATTGTAAATTTAAGGCTTTATAAAGTATTGATTTATTGGTGATTATTAATGTTTTTTATAGCGTTAATTTTTTAACCTTCTACAATAAAACGAGAGTCTGAAAATTAATTTTTCTTTTATCTAGTTAATTAAAAAATCTAATTAAATTTCAAATTATTATTATTATTGTTATTCTAATATTCAAGTCATTCTTTTTTAGATCTATAATTTTTAATTCAGATAGATGCAAAAAAAAAAAAGAATGTTTTAAATTAGATTTAATTTATGTATGCACATGTATATCTTATACATGTAAAAAACAATATTTATTCATAAAAAATAAAACTTATAAAGTTTGAATCTAAATAAAATCTTACTTTTATTTATTTTTTAAATAGAGTGTCCATCTAGAACTTGCAACTTGATTATTTGCTAGCAATTTATTTAAAAATAGTTCAACATTTTTAATAAAATTTATTGTGCTAATTTACAAAGCTTTGCTTATTTAAGATGCACTTCACTAAATAAATAGAATAGAATACTATGTGCATCCTTCTATCTAAAAATCGAAACAAAATTTTATTATTATTTTCTGTTTAAGGGAAATGGCTCCCTCACTAGACCTGATACTACTTCAAGTCTATCTGAGATACCCTGTAGGCTGCACTAACAAAGGTTGTCAAACACTTCAGAAACTGAAGTGAAGAGTTTTCTCTTCATAGACCAGCCTTTAGTTTGCATAATTCTTATATGCTACCTAACTTTCTTCTTTTTAATAAAAAAACCTTTATAATTTATACATAAATTAATTATGGTTGCATGTGGTACTTATTTGAATTTGAATCTTTAATTAATTCAATTTCAATTTCAATACAATTTTTGAAAGTTTTGTGAATGATATTCATGTTAAAAGTTCTATGAAATTTTTTCTTTTTGATTTTTACAATATTATAAATTTTGTTCAACTTTATTTTCATTGCATTTGTAAATATTGTGTTATTTTTTTCTTTCATTTTTGTACATTATTTTCGACATTACTGAAAA
Source organism: Caerostris extrusa (assembly GCA_021605095.1). Classification (NCBI taxonomy): domain Eukaryota; kingdom Metazoa; phylum Arthropoda; class Arachnida; order Araneae; family Araneidae; genus Caerostris; species Caerostris extrusa. The sequence continues at coordinate 281,809 of BPLR01005249.1, read as the reverse complement.
AAAGGAAGACGTTCACTATCTAGTCTCTTTTGTCTTGTAAATGTATATATTCATGTTTAATAATAAAAAAAAAAAGATTTCAAATATCGTGGTCTTATTATTTCACATGCATACAAAAACTGTAAATAGGATGTAATTACAATAATATGGATTCTATTAGGCCTAAATTAATAAATTTTTATATAGATTTTAATGGAGGTTTTTAGTTATAACGATAGGTCTATAAAAGTATTGCTTCAATCTTCCTGTAGTTATAAAAAATTGATTTTTTGTATAGTGAACAACATGCAATATAATAATGAAAGCCAAAAATTGGCTTAACTTATAAATGTAACTAATTTGAAAATACTAAAAACATCTAAAACTATAAAATGATGTTTTAATTTGATATTATTTGCTACAATCTGATGTTATATATAAAAAATTTGGTTTATTAAAACAGTGCAGTGAAAATAATGGCTGTAATAGATAAAAACACTACTTTTAAATCTTAAAAAAGGGTTTACTATTTTTTTAAATAAACATTATAGCTATTATATATAATAAAAATTCAGAATTTCTTGTTCTTTTTTAGTCTTCAAGACTAAATTGATTAATACTTTCGGATACGAATCTTTTTAATTAATTTAGTTTGAAGATGCAATTTAAATTAGTTTTAATCTATTTTTAAAAATAAAAAGGCAACAGTCTTGTATTATTTACACTTTGTTTATTGTTGCTAAAAATTTTTGGATATTCAAGTCATTCTACAATGAATCTTATTTACAACCTATTTTTTCCACATTTTTGAATAAATTCTTGTAAAAACTAAAAATATACGAATTTTATTTTAGTAAAATTCCCTTTTTACTATTATATGAAAAATAGTTAAAAATACATGCAATTCTAGCTTCACAACAAAATGTTCGATTTTACCAATATATATATATATTCTTAACGAAACTTTCAGTGGGACTCCCACTAAAATTTTTAAATATTTTTTTTTAAAGCGTCTAGCAGTTTAGAAGATTTTGCAAGCTTCCTACTCTTTTGTTGGCCAACTCTTCAGGTGTGGCGCAAGTACCCATACTTAAGATTGTCTTTGTGCTTTTTGTAATCCACAATAATCGACAGTTGCACTCCCATGGTTATCTGAAATGGAAAATAAGATCTTATTTTAATAACAAATGTGCGTGAATAAATAGATGATTACATAAGCAGTTAATCTGTTTTAACAATCACTTTTTTTATATAAGAAGATGCCAAATCACAAAATAGGGGACATTTGGATTTGGTGACTTTTTTACGCCAACTGAGTGTAAAGTCGCCAAATGTGGTAGACCCGAGTTTCTTGAATTGTTTGCAATTCACTTCACTGAGTTGCAACCGTCACTTGACGGACTTTGGCGAAAAGAATTTTTGATGCCAAATCCCAACGGCCCCCTGTCCTGCGATTTTATATATAAGATATTTTTAATACTTTATCGGTAATAATTTGAAATTGATCTGATAATAATTTGAAATTGATTGATAATTGATCTGATAATAATTTGAAAAAAAAATGCACTTAATCCTTTTCGACATTGACATCAGGTTATTACTCAAGAAATTTACAAAAATATTTTTTATCATCACTTCTAGGATGTCATGAAATTTAAAATTGGAAATTAAGTTTCTCTTGCATTATTGAATCTCATACAATTTTATAATATTTTGTTGCCTTTTCTATTGAGTAGCATTGGTTTTATCTTACATGATAAACAAAAGTGTAACAGTTAAGACTTTTTACACCAAGGAGCAAAGGCTCGTTCCCATCGAGGCGTTTAAGCGTGAAGAGTTGACCAATCACTAGCCTCACCACGTTCGCTTGAAACCGGTTTGAAATCCACCGGTTCGAGTTGACCAACTTTCAACTTCGGAACTTCAGTAGGCGTAATGCTATTTCTGACGTTTCGCTGTGAAGGGGTCGAAAAAATTTCTTGCCCGCCGCTTGAATCTTCAACGCATCACGCATTGGTGGGAACGAGCCTTAAGCCTGGAGGCGTCAAGTAAACTAGTAAATATTCGAACTGTTCACATCGAAGCTATATCAATATTCACCAAAACAACCCCATCCACATTTGAATGTATGAGCTAGAGCTTCATTCGTGAATATTTTTCCAAACTGGATTGTTTCAATATGGATGGAAAATGCAGAGCATGCAAGAATGTTTGCCAACTTTCAGAGAACGGAACTTCTGCTCTAGATAAAGTCGGTTTTTGATTACGCATCCAAAAATGTACGGGCCCGCTTGTAAGAGGAGATAAAGGGATTTGCTTTTTCGAGATCACGTTGAAATGCTCGAAAACAGAATTTGCGAGCGACGCTTGCAGCTCACATTCAAATTCCGACGCATGAGTTGAATATATATCGCAATATTTATATAAAAATTTTGAACCTGAAACAGTTACTAATGTATGATTCTTAAATTAATGAATGAAAGAAAAGTATTAATGTTCTAAAGTCGTGCCTACATAACATTCACTCGAGAACACTCTTTCCAAATTTTTCAGTGTGACCGCGAATAATGAACCATCTCCCTTAATTTCAGTAAGTCGCCGGTCTTTCTTTGGACTATATCTGGAACTGAAATTTCGTTTACCCAAAAGATAACAATAATATAAAAAAAAAAATTAAAATCAATTCCTTCTTTTTTTTTCACTATATTGCAAGAAGTCCTTTATAAATAATTTTCCTTCATTTTTTTAAATTTATCTGGCGCCATCTATTGGTAGATATATGCAACTTAAATTTAAGAAAAACTAAAATTAATGAATTAAATTTAATTATTGAATTAATATTTGAAAAAAACTGTACTAACATCAAGTGTCATCCACTACAAGTTAAAAAAAATGTTTTCGAACTCGAGTGGATGAATAAAAAGTATTTTATGAAGGATTGAAAATTTGATCAAGATACATATAGGGAGAGTGTGAGCTAATAGAATGAATTGAAAAATGTTAATAAAAAATAAATATTCATCTACTTACGGAGAAAGTCAACACGTTTTAGGGATGTTGATGAAGTCTGAAATAATTCTTGAGGTAAGGATTTCAGTTGATTATCTCTGAGGTAAACCACTTCCAAAACAGGCATTTCGGCAAACAAATCACCTGGCAGTTCAGTCAGTTGGTTTCCATTTAAATGAAGCAATACATAGATTATTTGAATGGAGCATTTAAGGAATTGAAAATCTAACTAGGTTTGATTGATAGAGCGTTCAATTTTCAAACTATTTAATGCTGTATTCTGTGATGCTAACCCAATATTCTGATTTGTGATCACTTGCCTCTGATATGCAATAGGTTCAACATCGTCCAGGTTGCACTAAGGTACTTTCTAATCCCGCTGGAAGTCGGTTCAAAAGCCAACACGAGAAAATACGAACTGAAAGTTGAAGTTCCTTCTAAAGGAGGGTTTGGTTTGTCGCTCTATGGTCATTTTTTGCATGCTTTTAAGCTAATTAGACCGGGACTAGGGATTGCAATACCGGGATACCGAATACCGGTATTTTGAGCCATTTGTACAGTTTTGTAATACCGGTATTCCCAAGTTTAAATACCGGTTTTTCGGTATTTACTAGAAATTTAGAATTACCTGTGAAAGAATTCTTATCTATGAATTCTTATTTGGGAAATTCTTATTCTTATCTGTAAATTTTTATTCAGAATTCAGAACCAATCACATTCAGAAGAATTCGGTACAGTTATCGAAGATTATAATGACACTAACGTTGATAGTGAAAATTAATTGTCTCTTGAACAAAAATTAGAATTAGCGATAACTAAAAAACTTTCAACAAACCAAAATACAATACAAAAATCAGCTGTATCCAAAACAATCCGACGAGAAATAGATTTATTTGAAGATGAGGCATTTAGAGGTAAATACTTGAAAAAAGTATATCTCGCATTACTAACAGTACCACCAACTAGCGTAGATGCCGAAAGAGCGTTTTCGGCAGCTCGTAAATTATAGTACAATTGATGCATTATGTTTTTAAAATTATTTTTCAAAAATTTGTAATAGTACCACAGACTGAAAAGCGATATTTACACTTTTTTTGAGATTTAAATAAATACGATGTTCCTTTACTTTTGTGATTCTTTATATACTGTTATAATTTATAAGTTACAAATATTTTTGTGATATTTGCATGCTCTAATAAAACTGGAAAAAAAAAAAAAAAAAAAAAACATCGGCGTATTCAACAAGAATTGATATTTAAATTTTTAATTTAACTTTATAAATCAAATAGATGTTTTTTTTTTCAGAATAATTCATATTCAACGAAACACAAAATGTTTTCTGATCAATAAAAACAAAATTACTCGTGGAACTTACTTTTAAACTGAGAAATTGCAAACTTTTCGCTGGCCTCGCCACCATGTCCCTGGAGACTGATGTGAGTTTGTTGTTCTGCAAGGACAGAGAACTCAGATCCTTGAAAGTTTCAAATTGTTTGGACTTAATGCTCGTTAATCCAGTACTGTCAATAGTCAATTTGTGTATTTGTCCTTCTGCAATGGATTCGAAATCTTCGCCCAATGCCGACAGAGGAGTGTCGTCAATCACAAGAGTCAATTCTTTCTCTATTAAAATAAAAATAAATTATTAAAAAGATACGTGTAAATGTTGCATTCGTTTATTTTGCAATAAAAGAAAATTTGTTAATATTTTTAAAAATAAAATATATTTCTACATCTGTAAACTATAATTTCTTATTTTTCATTTGTTGTTGTTTCTTATCCCACTTGGTAGGCAGCAACATCAAGACCAAGTGCATGAACCCATGTGGTCTCATGGATGGAGAGAAAGGGGTAGTTACTGTTGTGATAAAGCACCCGTAGGTAGAAGTCTGACTTGACTGACTGTCGCTGAAGGAGGGCACTACCTACCTGGACGACTGTTAGGGCGAATTACAGGTTTCGGGTTTGAGTCCTGGAGATACCATGGATATTTGTAGTGGATCGGAATCTACTTTAAGCCGTAGGTCACGGTCTAATATGACTGCTTGTCGTAGAACTGACAATCCTACCCCGGAAAAAAAAAATATCTCCTGTCTCGAAATCTTTCAGTAGGTAGACGGCAGTGGCCATCCATGGGGCTATTGCACCAATGATGATGTGCAAGTATACATTAATTCTCAGTGATACAATTCTCGTTCTTAAAATTTATTCAAATAATTCAAAATTTGAAACAATTTTAATTTCTATCTTTATCTCAGGAACGGAATTAACAGATGACGGAATTGAATCTAAAATACATCGTTTCGCCTAATTCGATTACTCAGTTCAAAAATGGCTATTTTAAGAGCATAGGCATTTCGAAAACAAAAACATACAATGAGGAAAATAACGTAAAATTTGTATTGTATAAAAATGGAATGAATTCGTTCCACTATTCAGTTAAAAATGGCTATATTGAGAGGAGCCCATTTTCAAAGCCGCACAGAGAAAAACAATGTAAAATTTGTCTATATATATATATATATATATATTGTTGTTCTAATGCAGCTGGCAAACACATTTGTCTATATATATGTTCGTATAAAAATGGAATGAATCTTCTTTCTCTTAAAAAAGCATTTGCTGCATTTAAAATAATGTTAACTGTCATAACAACATTTTTTTTTAAATTATGCGCTAAAAATATTTTTCAATACTCACCAGAGTAAAAGTTTTCCAGTTGCTTCCAATCCCATTGCCCCACTTTAGAGTGGTCAATTTTGATCACGGCTTCTCCAGGTGTGTACACTTTCGGTACGGATTCAGAGCCAGGAGGGATCAGGCCTTGGATGCCTGCATGCTTGATGGTGATGTCCACGGTCTTAGATGTGAGCAGGACTTTCCACAACTTGGCGGGAATTCCGCTCACTTTGCTGTGCACAAGAACAAAGTGGACGTGGCCATCGCACAGGTTCGGAATATCGGCGATTCGATCAATGTCTGCTTGGCCCGCCAAGCTGCATGTTATGATGCAGGCCCCATCGAAATACGTTTTACAGGTGCAAGGTTTGATGTCGGTGGAGGGACATTTTTCTTCTATGGCAGCAAGTCCACAGGAAAGGAAGGCGAAGAGGATGATCAGCTGATATGACTTCATTATGGTTCAAGAAAAATGCTGTAAAATATGTTTTAATATTCTAGTAACTTCAGAAAATGATAAAATTTGTGCCACATAAAATGTTATTTAAAATAATGATAGTAAATAATATGAATAAAAATATTTAAGTACACTAAGTGTAAGTTTTTGTAATCTCTTCAGAGACATTTTGATATATATGTATTTTTAGTATTTAAAATTAAAATTGAAATTTTTTTTTTTTTATGAAGTTAGGGTTCTAATTTATTTAACTTAATTAACGCCATAATTTTTTTTTTATCGTTAAAAGAATATTTTATTTCTAATGGCTTTCAATGAACCTTAAAAATTATTTTTGAAGAGGTTAAGTTGAGATTAATAAAATCAAATTTTATAAAGTTAATTATCTAATTTGTTTAACTTAATTAACGTCATAAAGTTTCTATCATTAAAGGAATATTTTATTTCTAAAGGCTTTTCAATGAACCTTAAAACATTAATTCCTGAAGAGATTAAGTTGAGATTAATAAATAAAATTTTATAAAATTAAGGATCTAATTTGTTTTATCTTAATTAACGTCATACTGCGTTTTTTTTTTTTATCATTACATGAATATTTTATTTCTAATGGCTTTTCAACGAACCATAAAAAAAATATATATATATATTATTCCTAAAGAAGTTGACAATAATAAATCAAATTTTTAAATTAAGGATTTAATATGTTTTAACTTAATTAGCGTCATAATGTTTTTATCATTAAAGGAATATTTTATTTCTAATGTTTTGTTCAATAAACCTTAAAATATAAATAGCGAAGAAGAAAAAAATATAGAAGAATAATTAGAATCATTAAATTTGTAGAAAGTAAAAATTAAATAACTTAGAACTTTTATTTAATATAAACCATATAAACTAGTTTTTAAACTGAATGTTATGCATTAAATTATTAATTTAACTAAATATTTTTAATTTAAAAAATTAAAACTAAAATTTTATTTTTAAAATTAAAAATATAAAAATTATTTTTTAATTTCTAGTTAAATATAATTAGTTTAACATATTTTTAATTAAAAAATTAAAACTAAAATTTAATTAAAAAATTTTTTAATTAAATAATTATTTTTAATTTTTAGTTAAATATAATTAATTTAACTAAATATTTTTATTATTTTATATACATATTTGTTTTATATTTTTATTACAAAACGACTTGGCGTCTATATTATATTAAATAAAAAATAAAATTATAGAAATTCTTTTGGAAAGTTAGCTATTATTTTGAAATAATAAAATAAATCAAATATATTATAATATAATAAATAAAATATAAATAAGTTAAGTATTTTAAATTATGAAATGATTTTCAATGATTATTAAATAAATCATTCATAGATTTTAATATAATATATAAAATTATAATATAATAAATCATTTAAATAAAACTGTAAATATATATATATTGGTAAAGTATGACAAAATAAGGAGTTGAACATTACTTTGTTTGATGAATGGTGTTTTCTTGCAAACGTTATTGCTTTTTTATTTTTTTCCAATTTATTTATAAATATCAATTAAGTACATTATATACACTTTTATTTGAAACACATTTTTATATTCGTGATTAAATAACGCTATGCTGCTTAACTGACATTAAATTAATCAATATAGCTTGGCTAAAAAATATACAATTTCTATATAATCAATTTATACATAAGTTTATCAATCAAATCTATGACCAGTTAATCAAAATCTAATATAAAATATTTACATATAAGTTTTAAACTAATATTAAATAATAATAATTATTATTTAATTAATAAATTATTAGTGTACAAAAGAAAATAAACATTACCAATTATTCTGGACTACAAAGAAGAACTCCAACTGATACTCCATATGTTCACTTATCGTAATTAAGCGCATAATCCAGCTGGTGGGTTCTCATCTGATTATCTTCATTAGCGCGATAAATTCTACGAAATCTGTTTCCTGTCACAGACAATGAGATTGTATTCTGTTAATATATCACTCTTATATTGCCTTAATATTAAATATTTCCCGCAGATATATGCAAAGGAAACAAAATCAGTTTATTAGAATAAAATTGATTAGATTTTTATATTATTTTCAACTGTTAACTCAAATACTACATTATTTCAGTATTATTAAAATGAGAACAGTTCAATTATTTATTATATAGCAATTTTAATATATTAGTATAAGTTAGGACCGGACATGCGTGTGGTCTTGATTCAGTGGAACTCTTCACTCAACTGTCCACTTCCTGTTCCTCCTCCTCTCTCCAAGGTCAAACGGAAGGGGTGGGGACAAGAAAAACATGCAAAACCTAAGTCTAACGTAGGGGTCAACCAGTCCTACGTTATAGTAAGTCCTATTATAAACATTACGTAGGGGTCAACTAACCTTGAAAGAAAGATCTATTAACTTTGAGTTCAAGGTTAGTTTTAAACTCTATAGTTAACAGATTTTCATTTGTGTAACAGAGTGGAAAAATTAAAAAGAAAGAAAATGTGTTATCAGCCAAATTACGGACTGCTGAAATGTTTGGCCTTTACCGATTTTAAGTGATTTTAATTAAACTTCAGAAACATCACAAATTTTTGTTTTTTCTTTTTGCAGCTAACTTCAACGGTTAACCGATCAAATCATGGTGATACAGTTTCCCAACAGCTTAAATTAGTGATTCTTAAATTGTATGAAATAGCCTATTTGATAGCCTATTTGTTAAAATTTCTCCTTATACATCACCTAGATCACGGATGGGCAAACTACGGCCCGCGGGCCAGCTCCGGCCCGCTGGAAGATTCTATCCGGCCCTCGGATAGAATTTTAATTTGCCGGTCCGAGGCAAAGTAAAAGAAATATATATTTATATATTATATATCCATCTCCTTTTCTACTACTTTGGTTAAATATTATTTTTTTCTTCCTTTTTTTCAAAGGACTGATGATCTTTTTACTTTCTCTATTTTTTGTTCAACAAAACATAAATCGACGGAAATAGCAAGTACAGACAGCTTTCAATCGGTCAAGACGTTAAAAGCGGAAGTTCTTTGTTAGTTATAGCTGTAGATTGGCGCCAATATCTCTTTCCAATATGGGTGAATTAGATCTCACATGTGGGAAGACTGCGCATTTTAAGCTCCAGCCAGCTGCTTTTTCTTTTGGCGCGAGTTCTAATATTATAGATTGCGTATGGAAAGATTGCGGACATATAGCATCATTGTGAATAGTGGTGAAATTATTAAAAGTATAGCGTAGCTAGTGCTTGATTGAGTTATTCGTAAAATATTTAAAAATAAAGTATATATATTATTGTTTAAATAATATTATAAATATTATGGTAATAATAAATATTTTTTAAAATTTTAGAAAAATTGGTCCGCGACCGAAAAAGTTTGCCCATCCTTGACCTAGATCACTGGTTTCCAAAAGTAGGGTGCTGCCCCTGAGGGGCAGTGGAACTACCAGAGGGATGTGAGATTATCAAGTCTCTTGTGATTTTTTTGAGGGGCAGGTGACGGGCGATTAATTAAAATAAGGAAGCAGCGAATGCATAAAGAAGGAATGACGGTAAGCCAAATTGCATTTAATTCGTCATATTTAGTGGAACGTAAGTTCAACGGCCCTCATAAATGTGTTAACAATAAAAAAAATTTAAAAACTATAAGCAGCTATTGTGATAGCATTATATATATATATATATATAGCCAACTTGCAACAGAGCCAGGCTGACTAAGGAATGTTTTTGTGGAAAATTACCTTTACTAGACTATGTCCTTAAAATTCCACCCGAATGTATCTTATCCTCATGCCTGTTGATGCTGATATATAACTAAGAATCCATCATTCTCGAGAACTATACAGGGACCGCACGCGGGCAGAAATGTTTAAATAAACGGGATCCACCATGTTTTCGCACGATAACTATACAGAGGACGCGTGGCGAGAGAAAAAAAAAAAAATATTTAAATAAATTTTTCTTATGTGGCAACCGTAAAGGGTTCTATTTTCATAAATTATTTGTTAGTAAGTCATGGCGATCTTAGTTGTAGTTTAGGCTTCGCGTTGTAGTGTTTGTTTTGTTAGTTAGTAGTCTGATTTGAAAATAGAAAATAAATGACATACTTGTGTTAATGTCTCCTCTCAATTCTAACATTTCAATAACCACATTCATCTTATGTTCCCGATTTTTTGGAAGCCAAACATTCTACTTTCTTGAAAGTTTGATTGCAGAATACGCAGAATTTAACTAATGTCATTACGTCTTCGAAGGCGAATACACCCATATCCGTCCATTTTCTCGGGTTATATATATATTTTTTCTTTTAATGCAGCTGGCAAACACTTAGATAGCTTGGTCTTGGATGCCTTAAGGCAAGCTCTGCACAGACGTTACTCACTTTGCATTACCCAGGGGCGCGTGCAACTGGAAGATAAGCCACGTACGCGGAGTAACATTGTCCCCGCAACGCTCTACGATCTTATTAGACCGAGACCTACAGTTTAAAGTGGATTCCGAACCACTACAAACATCCATGGCATCCGCCGGGACTCGAACCCGAAACCCGTGGTACCGAGCGCCAGCCACTCGGTCATTCAGGTTTTATAAATAGTTATATATTCCGTGAAACTAGGAGGGTTATTTCCATGGTTGATTACTAGAAGCGTTAGTGTCTATGCGCTTTTCAATACTGAAAAACATTCCATTATAGCCTGTGAGACACCGACGTTTGTAAGTTACGGAATTGATAATTTAATATTAACTGAAGAAGATGAACTAGTAGTTATATCCAGTGATCGAGGATTAAACATAAGGAATTGTATTTTGAGACCTTCTTTAAAAGAAAAATGCCTATCATTATCTAAAAAAAAAAAAACTTTTAACATTTTACTACAATTTTCATACCATATTTAAGTGAAGTAGGATTTTCAACCCTCACCACAATTAAGTGTAAAAAAGACAAAATTATTAGTGCATTGACGAGAAAATGAGAGTTTGCCCTTAAAATAAAAGCCTAAACATTGAAGAAATCATTAGGACACTTCGTGCCCATGTTTTTCATAAACACAAGAATAAATAAACTTAAGATGCTTTTCATTTATTTTTTTTATCACATTTTTTTTTCAATAATGTTTGACTTAACTGTTATAACATATTTCTCAGAAATTTGTATATAGTGCGCCTACAGTTATTTGCAGGATTTAAAATGCTCCCCGACTTCAAAAAGTTTGAAAACCAACAACTTTAAACAATTCTATAAGCATATTTTTAATAATTGTTATTATAAATAGGACCCTTTTAACAGCACATAAGATCAACTATCTCACTTTTTTTTTTAAATTAAATGTGCCATTATTTCCAAAAATTGAAAGCAATTCCACACAGCATTTTTCTATTTGGTTATTAGAGAAATACATCAATATAAAATAAGCTTATTCTTATCGTATATTTTCCACTCACCTATTTTTTTATTTCATTAAGAACCATAGGTAAACAAATCATCTTTTCACATTTTCATCACAATTTTCTTCTAGATTTTCTTAACATTATTTTTTTTCAAATGGACAGCACAAACACTTTCTTCTTTAAAAATATGCAAATAAAAAAATTTATACATTATTTTTAATTTGCTTCTTGTTTAAATAAAAATAATTTTTTCAAAATGTAATGTAAAATTTTTTTAATTTCTTTTACATTCAATTCTTTATTTCTGATTAAAAAAAAATTGTTAAATCTGACAAGAGACAAATTTTACCCAAGGAAGAAGTAGCGAATGTTTCAGTTAAAAATTCATATGTTACTTCGTAAAATTTATTGTGTAAAAGTTAAGCGTATTTCAATATTTTCAGAATGCAAAAATCTACAATTCCGTTTGGATTAAATTGACCATGAAATCGCGTGGATAAGGTTAGAATGAATAGATTGATTTACCTTTAAAAACATGATTTTATGTATACCAATGGTGGGCATCTTCATTGAGTTATGACTTTAATTAAAAATTTAATTTTTTTAATTATTATTTTATTACTTTTTCATTTAAATCTTTTAAAATTGAATAAGTAACGAATATTTTGTTTTGTGCATTTTATAGTCCTGTTATAACCGTGCTTCCTCCTACGCATTTCAAGAGCGCCCCTGTGACGTTCAGGAGAAATGGTCAGCAGGCTTCGAGACTTTCACCGGAGAGGATGTACAGGGCAAACCGTGATTTTGCTGAGTAACGTTTAGCTTGTAATCTCTCATCCCAAGAGGAAATATATTTAACGCAACACTGCATAATAACAGTTGGACTGAAATGTTCATAGGCTGACACATAGATGGCGGTACTAGTATTAAATCCATATGATTTTTAGTTAGCCCTAACTTTCAAAAGACTCGTGTATAAATTTCACAGCTGTTGCACTATTAGTATGTGAGTTATAACATTTTTAGTGAAGCAACTTTTGTTAGTTTGAAAAAATGGATAAAAAGGAATTTGGTGTGTTTAATAAAGCATTGCTTTTTGGCGAAAAAAAATACTATTGAAGCCAAGGCTTGGCTTGATAAACATTATTCGGACTTTGCTCCAGGAAAATCAACCGTAGAGAAGTGGTTTGCTAAATTTAAACGAGTCGAAATGAGCACCGAGGACGATGCACGCAGTGGACGCCCCAAAGAGGCTGTTACCGACAAAAACATCAAAAAGCCCACAAAATAATTTCTGATAACCGTAAAGTGAAGTTGATTGAGATAGCTGAGACCCAAAGATATCAAAGGAACGTATTGGACATATCGTAAATGAATATTTGGATATGCGAAAGCTCTGTTCAAAGTGGGTGCCGCGCAGAGGTCACAATCGACCAAAAACAACAACGAATTGATTATTCTAAGCAGTGTTTGGAGCTGTTCAATTGTAATAAACCCGAATTTTTGCGTCAATATGTGACAATGGATGAAACATGGCTCCATTATTTCACACCGGAATCCAATCGACAGTCAGCCGAGTGGACTGCACATGATGAACACTAAAAATGCTATAACTCAAATATAACTCAATACTAATAGTGTAACAGCTGTCAAATTTATACACGTGTCTTTCGAAGGTTAGGGATAACTAAAAATCATATGGATTTAATACTAGTAGCGCCATCTATGTGTCAACCTACGAACGTTTCAGTCCACCTGTTAGTTAGCCTAAAGGCTCTCACCCGGAGAATATGTTTCGCGCATCCAGCGCGTACCTGAGTATCTTTATCTTCGGCTTAGAAGTGGAATCCTACCACAAATCTATAATTATATGTCTTTAAATTTGTTAATTATTGTATATGTGTGGCATTTGTGCTTGTGTAAATGAAGCTGTGTGTTCTGAAACTTGCATTTCAAGTCTCAATCCAATCACATCCAGTTACAATCCAGAGTTACTCCAACCCACAACACTACAGTGTTTATTACAGTGATTAAAATAGTGTTACAGTGTTAACACTATTTTTTATTTCTATATATTTTCTATTTTCTGTATTTATTTTTAAGTGTGAGAAATGATTTTTTTGTGTTATGTTGCATATTATAAGAATGGCATATTATTCTCACTTCGCAAAAATATGTTTGGAGATTTGTAAATATCTAAATTTACAATTTCATATTTTCTGAACCCATTTACTTATGATAATATTATGAAAATGGATTTCAATATCTGATATTATATTTTTTTTTTTTTAAAAAAAGCGTCTAGGATCAGAGTTCTTAAATAAGAAAGAATATGTATTGCAAATGCAACATAAATCTACTTATATAATTTAATTTTGGAAATTCGTGTTATTATCAAAACAACCAGACCAAAAGAAAGCTGTTTGCAATCAAATTTTAATTTTTGATATAACATATTGCTAAGCATCTTTATTTCACAATGATGTTTGTTAAATTTTTTTATTATTATTATTTCCAATGGCAGATTATGAACAGTTACAGAACAAAGAAAAATAAAAAAAAGAACAGAGAAAACAACAAAACATGCTGCAACAGAGTTCATTAATCTAACATATCTCTAGCCTCCCAATATCGCTCGGCGAGAAAAGTCTTGCTCAGTGCAGGGCAGTGCAGTAGATGTGAGGAGTCCATAACCTCTCCAGGGCTGCACAGAGTGCATATCGGGGAAGGAACAATTTTGAGTCTGTAAAGATGTTTACGCAGACAGTAATGTCCAGTGGCTAGTCGGAAATGAGCGACTGCTCTACGCCTTGGAACATTACATAGATTTGGGATGGCATTATTTTATCTTACGCAGTTGACCAATCAACATCTTATGGAATTGCTAGGAACACTATTAACAAATTGTGGACCAAATTTTAAAGGTATCACAAAAGTCTTCTTTAAACGTTATATTTTTTAGTAATGCATTTCAATTATAATTTAGTTATATTATTAAAATTTTGTATTTTCTTTCTTTTAATTATATTTTCTTATGGTATATATACATTACAAAACATTTAAAACTTGTGCTGAATATGCCATCATATAAATTGAATTAAGTAAAATTTGAAATTGTGTATTTCAGCGTCGTTGATGGATCCCAATGTGCATTGGGTGCACAGCATCCAAAAACTTCTGTTTGAAATAGATGGAAAATGACTTTCAATCACTACCCGTTAAATATTAAAACCAGTAAAAAAAAAAACAAAAAAAAAAAAAAAAAACATTATAGTGAAAAAACAAGTAATATAAAAAAAAAAAAAAAAAAAATTAATGTCAATTCCTACTTTTTTTCACTATATTGCAGAAAGTCCGTTATAAATAATTTTTATTCATTTTTTTAAAGTTTATCTGGCGCCATCTGTTGGTAGATACATGCAACTTAAATCTAAAAAAAAAAAAAAAATTAATTAATTAAATTTAATTAATGACTTAATATTTGAAAAAATTCTATTAACATCCAGTGTCATCCACTACAAGCTAAAAAAAATGTATTTGAACTTGAGTGAATGAATGAAAAAGTATTTTATTAACGATTGAAAATTGGAACAAGATATATATAGGGAGAGAGTGAGCTAATAGAAGGAATTGAATAACGAAAAAAATTGAAGCAAGAGCGGAAAAAAAGGCCTAAGAAAGAAAGGGAAAATTTAATCGAAGAACAAAAATCTTAATTGATTAACCTGTCACAGGTGGGACAAGTAATACATGGTACTTCAGAAGTGAGGAAATTAGTGGGATCGGGATTGTTAATATTTAACTCAACGCGATAATGTGTTCTATTTTCAAGCAGGGAAATATCATAAAGGAGAGGAATTAAGAGAGCTTTTTTTAGTATTCGGGATATAATATTTTTTAAATAAAATATTTTTTAGAAATATTTTAAATAAAATTTCTAACACTGTGGTGGCTTAAAGAATGTCTAATGTCCACATTTCTGAAGCACCAGGGTAAATTGGAAATCATTTGGAGAACTTTATTTTCCAGCCTCTAAATATTTTCCATGAAAGTAAAAGCTGTAAACCCCCAAACTAGAATTGCATACGTCGGAGGACGTATGTAGTACATGTAAATTAGTAGTTTATTATAAGTAGAAAGTTTCTATATTTTACATGTGAGAAAGTAAAAAATGCATGGTGTTTTATTCAATTTGTTGCGGTATGCGGTATAAAAGATTAACTCCCATAGAGAGTTATGCGTTAATCTTTTATCAAGTATTACTCCTAAATATTTAGTTTCGTTAAATTTGTCAATAAGATTATTAAAGTCAATAATATGAGAGCTAGTATATTTGATTTTAAGTGTTAAAAGAACAGCAACAATTTTATGAATATTTAATTGAATCTTCCAATAAATTAACCATTTCGCTAATTCAAAAATATAATTAATAACTAATGTATTTATATATATATAATATAATATATATATAATTTATAATAATACATAATTTGTATATATAATATAACTAATATAATAAGAGTTTTTATCTTGAAGGAGCAACGATAGAGAACAACGTAGGGATCTACATAGAGATTGTACCTGATTTCTGAGAGATAGCATAGACGAAGAGTATAGCTGTTGGGTATTTACTGCTGCAGCAAAGCTGTTGGTGGGATTAATTAGCCGAGGAGTAACGTGTCTCACATTACTGTTTCTATTATTTATAATATTGGCTGCACTTCGCACAGGTTTGGGGAACTTATGCCTGACTTGTCACGCTACTAAATGCACTTTCGTATATCACTTGATGCAAGTAGGTCCTATGACTGTCCAGTGTGAGTAAGGCAATTTTATAGATAATGTTCACCTCTGAATTTGATGCATCTTTCCTAAATTGACAGTTTGAAGAATTGTGATGGAAATCATTACATTTGTAACATTGAGCAACGTTCTTTTGTTGTATTTTTCAACAGCAATACTTAAATAAAGTAGTCTATTTAATTGAACATTTTTGTCACAATTCTGATTACGAGGCAGAAGTAATTGTCAAATTTATAGAAGTTGTTATCTATTATTAGTATGATGTAGTTGCTTAAAGTCCTTAACGTATTTAACGTTATTAAGACCTAATGGCAGAGATTCTTTAATATTCTTAGAAAGAACAGTCCTGGGTAACTCCTTTAAATACAACTTTAGCAAGCATTTCAGAACGGAGGGTTATTATGAATTACTCAATACTTTGTTCGTTGAGATTTTGGTTATATCACAATGATTTTTCTCATCATTTGGAAATTTTTTTTTAAGTTTCCCGGCTAATTATTTGTGTATTTAAGTAGCAAGGTGCACATTTTTATAATATATCAGAAACTAGCGAGCGATTCTCATTGACTTCGTATTGCCCTTCCTAATACAGATTATTTATCAGTACCGTTTCAAAGAATTGTGCATAACAGAGCATATAAACATAAACTTATCCTTAAACACTACTTTGAGGATACTGAAACAATAATTTGTTTATATTTTGAAGCCAGACAACTCAAAATGAACTACAGAACAAGTGATTTGATGTGGGTCATTACATTTAGCATCATTTAGTTTTAAAACACATATAAATAAAATCACAAAATCAGCTTTATTTAAAATAAAAATTTTGAAATGAGAGTTTCTCGTTTCTCGGCGATTGATCTGTTTTAAATAATAACTAATACTCTTACTTATTTTATAGTTTCACTTTTTTGGAGATGCTACGAATCTAACCAGGACAACATCAGTTCACACATGATAAAAAATAAACTATTATTGAAATTTTCCATGCACTTTGAAACTGTAACCTTGTACTTCCAGTTGAGATGAATGAAAATCAAAATAAGATATTAAATTGACAGGAAAAATTGTTGTACATTCTCTTTAGAGCTTTCTATCATATTAGAGTAAACCTAGATTGTCAAATAGTGCTATTGTAAAGAAAGAACATTTGATTAGCTTAAGGAAAATTATATTTATTAATGTTAATTTATAATTATGAGTCAGAACTTTCATTGTTTACATATTAAAGGGTCACTACAAGTTATCAGAAACGTTCGTTTGTTTTTCTTTCATAGATGACCGATAATTTTTCTGTTCGTTTAAAATTATTTAATACTTTTAAAAATATTTTTGTTATAGTAATTTATGAATTTAAATATTTTATTTAAAACTTTGACAAGCTTTTCATCTGTTTTACAGACTCATTTTTGTAATTCGAAATCTAAGTAAGTTATATTTTTTTAAGAAGACTCTTTGAATTATACTAGTTACTTATTTTCAATGATCTAAAATTAAAGAGAATTTTAGTTTATCAACTGAAAATGTAAAGAATAAAAAAGATTCCTTTCTTTTTAGATACTTTATTGTAATTTTTGTGATTGTCCGAGAAGAAATTGTTACTTGTTTTATTGCTATGTGGATATTGTCACATAAATTATTTATTCTAGCATTTAAGTCAGTAAAGTTAACGATTAAGACAATTAAACATTTAAGTTATGCTAAAGTTAACATTTAAGTTTGTAACAAATAATTCTGTACATATTTATTCATTTTGTTAAATTTTTAGCTCTGCTCATTTTAATTGATAACATTTGTTAAATAAACGTAATTAGAAATAATTATGTAGTAGGTTATTGAATTTATGCAATAAATCTTATAATTATTTGCTTTGCACTCGTGTTTATTTTTCTATTATTACTCCTTCTCATAATTATTTATCTATTGACTTTAAATCAATATCCATTATATAAATATAATTTATATGTTTAATTTAACTAAATATATGCTATAAATATTTTTTATTTGTGCACTTTTTCTCCATTTTTCTATGTTCATTTTGAAAAATGGAGTATTTGTTGAAAGTAAAATTATTAATATATATGTTATTGCACTGGCTTTTACATTTTTTTGTAATTGTTGTTTATATTAAGTTTCACTTTTTTTGTTTGCTTTCAGAAAATATGTTCATTATATGTGAAATATTCCAAAACTAAGACTGTCCGGGATTCTCTGGATGTAAATGCTTAGACTTGTGGGAAATATGTGCTTCAAAATACGTTTAAGAAATTTTGATATGTATGGTTGCAGGCAGCTGTATTTAACTAATTTCTTACTTTGGCTTATCATTTTATGTACAAGTTCATGTGTTTCTATCAATGGACAAAATCATTCAACTTCTGATCATTACCTTGTAGATTTTTCATCAGAAATTATAGATAATGGTAAGATTTATAACTTTTTATTTTTTGTAATCTAAGCAGCTTATAATGTTTGGTAAAAGAATTTCTTTGTTAATTTTAATATTTGCATTTCCATGTATATTATGACTTGCATATAAATATTATGTAGAAATAAGTTTTGCAACATTATAATTCTCACATCTGAAGTATATTGTTATACTGGCCATGAGTGACTAAACACCATATGATAAAATAGTGACCTGTGGTGTATATATGTGCTAATGATACTTAAGTCAATAGAAGATTCCACCAATTGTGAAATTCACTCTGCGATTTACATTTTGAATGCAAGGAATGCGTGACTAATATAAATCCAACGACAAATGTATGGGATGTATGATAATAAAATTATGAGTGATGGAATAGCTAGGTGAATAGGTTTGTTGGTTTAATCCAAGCAGAATGAATGTAAACAATAATATGAAAAGTGCTGGCCAACTGGTGAATGAGTAACTGATTCTTTAAGTTGTTCACAATATTAAAGTGATTAGATATTTCATGATCTCCAGTCTTTGCTTGGTGTTTTTCAAGTTTACCATTCAGCATGAAGTTGTTACTGAACGTGTAAACAAAAAGTGTATGTACAGTTAGTACCAAAAAATGCTTACATTCATTCTGTGATGCTTTGACATTTCTGAGCTGGTATAATACTAAAAGTGATGATTTGGCAATGAGACCTGGTTTGCTCATATTGCACTATTATTAAATCAATAATGGATGGAATGGAAGCACTTTAACTTGCCAACATGTCAAAAATTCAAACAGATTATTTCAACATGCAAAATTATTTTTCTGGGACAGAAATGTTATTCTGTTGATAGATTTTATACCCAAAGCTAAAATTGTAAACATTGTTGCTTATGGTAAAAATTTAAATATTTGTGACTTAGCAATCAAAACTAGTGATGCAGCTTAGTGCTAGTGTCATATGTTGTATGTACTCTAGTCATAATCTGTCTCAGTTTACTCAAGATCTCATCAGTCCATTGATTGGGACCAAATGAATCGTTTGCCAAGTCCTATTCTTGCACCCAGTAACTTTTAATTTTTCTTGCATATGAGGAGCCAGCTATTTGATGATGATGACAAGGTGAAAGAAGATGAACATAGCTGACCTCACAGGCAACACCTTCATTTTTGTCAACATTAAAACACTTGTATCTCATTAAAATGAATGCCTTCATATGCTATTATTGAAACACAATTTTTTTCTATATTATCTTTCAAACTATATAGAAAAATAGTGTTTCAATCATTAATAAATATGTTTCTGCTGACATCTGTCTTCAATTCTTTTAACTTACTTTCAGAATAACCTTTACATAAAATATATTTTTTGCATTTTTATCAAGTAAATTGTTCTTGAATTTGTTTTCTTGAAAAAAGGCTTTGATTAATGAACAAATATCTGTAAGTGGTTGTTGTATGTTAAAATCATTGGTGAAAGCAAAGTCCTTGTTTATTTAAATCTTTTTAATTTCTAGTATATATTTAAAAAGTTTGTAATGCTTGAAATTTATCATTCCTCCTTTTATTACAGAATACATTGTAAGCTTCAAAGAATTTTATAATTATGATGCTCGGCTTAAATATATTAAAGCAGCTTTAAAATCCTATGATCCTAGTAGCTGGCAAATTTTACCTCGTAACAATCCTGCAAGCAATTTCCCTAGTGATTTTGATGTTTTACAGGTATATTTTATTTAATAAAGTTGTTTTTTTATTTTTCACATTGCTTTTGAAACTAATTTAATAATAAAATAAAAATTCAAATATTCATTATGAACTTAATTGGAATGGTTTTTATATTTGTATTTTAAAAGCTGTCCTGAAAATGTGTGTCATATTTATACATATTTAAGATAATAGTTATATCTGATAAATTGAAACAAAGTGTTTTTATAAATATATTTATAAAACAAAAATTATTTATTTCTTAATTTATTAATGTAAAACTTATTTTCTACATTTTTTAATTAAAATCAGTGATTGTAAAAATTAAAATCTATGCAAAATAATATTTTGTTATATATGTGTAATTTTTCTATGTATTAGTTACAAAGAGAAATTATTGAAAAGGGTATACCCGCATTAAAAAGACATCATTCCATAAAACATGTCACACCTCAAAGAAAAGTTACACGAACCCTGACAACTTTAGATGGTAATATTTCATTTCTTTTTTAATATTTTAACTATTAGTATTTTACTTTAAAATTCCAATTATAAGAAAATAATAAATGCTCCCTTATAAAACAAGCATGCATAAGTTTTTTACCTCTTTTGTAGTAACATGTTTAAATTCAAATTATATATATTATCAAATATTTTGATATTACTAGTAATTTAAAATCTTATTGAAGTATAAGCAATTTAATAATTATTTATTTGCATTATGTATACCTTTTCTTATTGAATTCTATATCAACATCTTTATTTTTAAATGATACTTGAAAAATCATTTTACATATTATCTTTTTGCTATTATTTCTATGAAAGGCAATTATATTTAGTCATTCTTTTACTCATTATTTAACTTAATTTTTACTTTAATTTCTATTTTTATTTTTACTGTTTTTTGACTTAATCAAAAAGTTTTTTTTTTTTTTTTTTTTACTTTTGATTAATGGGGTACCAGTTGTCATTTATGCTCAAAATCGGCAAATGTTCTTCCAATCCAAATATTGAACTGCAAAGATTCTTAGCATTTCTTTAGAAATATATTTTAAAAGAATAATATGAACAAAACAATCTGTATGTTTAATATGAACAAAACAATCAGATTCTTGCATAGTATGCAATTGCTTCAGTCATTCTAAATTTTTGAAAAATTAGGAAAGAGATTATAAGATTTAGCTGTCAGAAATAATGAATCTAAAAAAAATTAAGGAATCAATAAAAGGCATATATTGTAAAAGATATTGTTTAAAACTTAGCAATATATATATATATATTTTACTGCTGAAATAACATTAAAATAGTAGTGCTGTGTATGATAAAGCTTATTAAAAAAAGTTCTTTGAAAATTGATTTCAAAGTTATTGCATTTCTTTTTTAACTGTTGTTTAATGCTTATTATTATTATTTTGCTGCCGTGAGCTATCAAGCTATAGAAAAATATAAATTCCTGTTAGTATTGAATTTCTTGACAATTGTTGATTGGAACATTTACATGCTAGGGGTTTGTGCCATTACATTGCTTTTTTGTTTGTCTTGAAAATCAATGGTCCAAATTAAATTATAGAATTCAATGAAAGTTTGTTTACTTACGAGATATAGAACATTGGATATATTTTTACAGTGTTATGAATTTTTAATTGTCTATTACCTATGTTCTGTTTATTGTCTAGTATCATTTTGTATTTTCATTATTTTAACTTTCTGTTTCCTGTACTTATATTACTGATATGCTTTAATAAGATGATTGCCATAATTACATCTAGTTACACTTTCAGTTATTCGGTAGTATAAAAGGACACTTCTTTAACTGAAAAGTATGTTTTAATAGTAAAGGAAATAGTGCATTTTTTTGTTGGAGTTTTCATACAAATATATATTTATTTATCAATAGGAAAACCGATATCATGGGATGAAAATGAAACTGAAATGCATCAAGGTTGTGAATATACCCAGAAGTGGTCTTCATCTCGTCCATTTCCTAAACGCTCAAGTCTTTCTTTGGTATGCATTTTTTTTTTTTTTTTTTTTAATAACTAAAATATATGCTAATGATTTTATTATGCATTAAAAGACTTTTGATATATTGAATTTTTCAATCTGTAACAAATTTTTATATATAGATATTAAATTAATATTCTTTGAATAAAATCTTTGAATTAGTTTCCTTGGATACTTATAGAATTCTTAGCATTTTTAATAGAATAAATCGAGCATACAGTTTGGTCAAAATAAAGAAGCTTTTTTTTAATACATGCATACAAAAAGGAAGGACATTTTTATTTGAAAGAATATTGCATCATCTGTTTTTACATTCAACTTTTTCTCAACCTTTAATAATAGATTCCATAAAGATTCAGCCATGTAAATTCAATATTATAGATTTTCTTCATATATTTTTGAATTAAATAATAAAAAAAAAAAAAAAAAAACTACTTACAAATTTCATAAACTAAGTGTCATTCTTAAATTTTGGTTGTCATTTTTAAATTTTGTTGCTGACTATTATGCAATTACAATTCATCATATATATAATTTTTTTTTCATAATACTTAATGGTTGGTGGTATTTGAAATTACTTGTAAACATGATTTTTCATTATTTCTATGTAGTGTTAATTTTGCACATGATAAATCAAAGTTCATAATGAATTTCTATTTTTTCCGCCTACCATAGGGAAGTATCTTGGAAAATGCTGGAAACTATTTTAATAGGCATCTTCTGAGGACACTGCCTCGACAAATTACAGGCATTTTACAAGCAGATGTTTTATGGAACATTGGAATTAGAGGTTTGTGTTATGTACAAAGTTTATTTGAATTGAATTAGGATTGTGTTTCAAAGGATATCACTAAAACTTGTGTTTTATTTTTATACTCATTGTAAAATTTTTATGCTGTTAATTTATTTTTAGGTGCTGGTGTTAAAGTTGCTGTTTTTGATACTGGATTAGTAAAAATCATCCCCATTTTAAAAAAATAAAGGAAAGAACAAATTGGACAAATGAGAAAACATTAGATGATGGTAGATACTATTAAATTATGCCATTATAAATATTTTTGTGAAATATTTTAGTACATTAAATAATTTTTTATTTATTTAATAAATAAACACATTTGTTGAAAAGACCACATAAGGAGTACAGAATGATTTAGAAATATTCACAAACATGGAAAGATCTGAATATAAGTATTAGTTATTAATTAATAATTGTTAAGCAATTGTTATTTTAATTACCTATTTATTGACATACATTTTTAATGTAAAATCTATGAAAAATTTTATCTATATCATAATAAAAAAAACTTCTTAAGTAAAAACAAATTTTTCTGAAATCCTTTTATTTAAATAGCTGTTAACAATTTTTTATGATCTATAGGTTTAGGACATGGGACATTTGTTGCAGGAGTAATTGCTAGTAATCGAGAATGTATGGGTTTTGCTCCCGATTCCGAATTGCACATTTACAGAGTTTTTACTAATAATCAGGTAGACATATTTTTTTATTGTGGTAGAGTGAGCGAATATTATAAGGAATTGCCATTAACTATTGTAAAATTCTCCATAAGCTTTCCTGTACATTTATCATAAATTTTGATATTGTTTCTTTTATTTTGTGCAATTAAAAATAAATTACTGGAATTGAATGTATTTAATTTGTTATTAAAATTTCCTTTTAAGAAACCTTTTTAATATTTTTATAATTTTCAAAGTTTTTTGTATAAAATCTCTGCTTTTATAATATATTATTTAAGAACTTCACATAATTTATTTTAAAGTGTTTCAGTATTGATCAGGCTTGTTTGCTATTGAAGTTTTTATATCTTTTTAGGTTTCATATACTTCATGGTTTCTGGATGCTTTTAACTATGCCATTTTAAAAAAGATAAATGTTCTGAATTTAAGCATTGGAGGTCCTGATTTTATGGATCATCCATTTGTTGATAAAGTAATATTTATTTTGCCTTTTGTATAATTTCCTTTATAAATTATTAAGTACTCTTTTAAGTAGTATTTAACTGAGAATTTGTGATAATCTATTATAATTCATTTTAAATTTTATTATTTTTTTTTATGCTTAACTAATGCCATTGTTAAGATCCTGTTTATAAAATTTTTTAATTGATTATTGGGTATAGCATACTTTAAAAAAAACGTACTTCTTTATTGAAATGGAATTTTTATAAATTATTATCTAAAGATATTACAGTTTAACATCATTTGATTGCTGAAATCATTTTCTATCTCTACTAGGTGTGGGAACTTACTGCCAATAATGTCATTATGGTATCGGCCATTGGAAATGATGGACCTCTTACGGGTATGAAAACTTTATTCTATTTATATGACATTGTGAAAATTTTTTCATACACATAAATATATCATTTTCTTTAAGTACATTTTTATGAATTGTTCAATGAGAAGCCAATAATTCGTACTCCTTGTGAGGCATTCTAAAGTATCAGATAACATAGATGGGCTATGTCTAGATTTAGGTTGCCTATTGATTATTTTATAGCTTTCTGCAGAATTCTTTGTTTTTTCTAATTTATGACATGTATGCTCAATTCAAGATTCTGAGTAGATGAAAAATATACTTCAATTTATATTAATTCTTATTAAAATATTCATTAGATATGCCCATGAAATAATTAATATAATCCTATTTCTCTTAGTTCCATATACATTAGTATGTGGTTATTCCATATACAGAATGTATTAAGAATTGATTATAGTGAAATACATTGTCAAATTTGTACTATGATTAAATTAAATTTTATTTTATGTGTACATTTTTAATTTGTGAACTTCAATTAAAATGAATGATAAAACATAAATTTTAAAAAAAATGTCAATAACCAGGAACAGAACTGCAAAATAAGGTTTATGAAGGAATTTTATTGATTTGATTGATTAGTAATATGTATTGTACACACACAGTGATTCTCAGTATAGAGAAAGCCAGAAAACTAATGTAATTATAAATCAAGGAAATGTTTTAATACAGCAAGAAAAATTTCTTCGCAGTTTGTGTAGCCACCTTGGTAATGCAGCAGTTTGATAAAATAAAAGTTATACAAAAATTGCATTTTTCCTCAGAAATTTAGCATATTTATTAATAAGTGTAAGTAGCAAAAATGTAATTAACATGTACATATTTCTCATATATATATATATATATATAAATTGTTTATTTTAGTTAGTAATCTTTATAATTTATTTTTTTTTTTTTAATTTTTATGTAAATTACTCTTATTTTATAAAAATATATTAAATGACCACCGTAAAAGGCTGAAGATTTTAAATGTTGTTTGTTTAGTGGGATATCTTATTTTGGGGATGTTGATTAATCTTCCTGAGACTTTTTGAGATCTTAAGAACCAAAATGACAACTAACTGAATTAAATTCTTAAATGTGCAAATCTTATGGACAGCTATAAAAGATTGAAAATTTGTAGCCACAAGTAATTTAAGTTGAGACTTTGCTCTTAAACAATTAAAATTTTGTATTTATTGTGGTGCTTTCTTAGTAATTTGTTTATACATAATTCATTAATTTTGCATCTATTTTTTTTTTTTTACAAAGTAAATGTTAATTTTTTTATAAGTATTTTTTTTTTAAAGGCTAAACTGGGATTTACTTTTGAATAACATTCATAATGAAATCAAATGAGTCTCACATTTTTGTTTAAGATATTATATTCATATTTTAGAACATTAAACAATCCTGCAGATCAAATGGATGTGATTGGTGTGGGTGGTATCAATTTTGAAGATCAAATAGCTCGTTTTTCATCCAGAGGCATGACTACTTGGGTATGTATTCATTATCTTTTTTTATTTTATAAATTGGCATAAAAAGTTGAAATGTACAAATCAAATAATAGTTCAAAATTTACAATAAATTGAACACCTAAATTTTTTTATTCAATTATTTAAAATATCAATGTTTTTATTGCAGGAATTACCTGCTGGTTATGGCAGAGTAAAACCTGATATTGTTACCTATGGTTCAGCAGTCAGGGGTTCAAGTATTAAGTATGTTTCTCCCTTTTTTTTTTTTTTTTTACATATTCCTTTCCCTTTGAAATTGATTTACCAAATTGTTAAATAAAGAAATTTCTGTTAACAAATTGTAATATAAATTACATGATTTGAAAACTATATTTTTCCGTGATAATGCACATACTTTTTAGCATGATAATGTATAAGTATCCATTACTTTTTTATATCTAATATATTTGTAGTTCATTGATATGAATGACATTTGTCAATGGAAATAAAAACAATTATCAATTAACTCTTATTTGCTAACATACCGAAATGGATAATTATATAGAATTCCCTAAAGAAATGAATACTCAGAATGAAATAAAGATATTTTATAAAAGTATTAATTACTAGCTTAAGATTTTGAAATTTTCAATTTAACTTGAAGGGGGAAAACCCCCCATTTATTTGCAACAAAATTGCTTTCTGCTTTATATCTATCCAGTTGATCATGTATTATAATTCTATTCATGCTCTTGTTATTACTAATGTCCTTTATAGAGGAGGATGTAGATCATTGTCTGGAACAAGTGTTGCTTCCCCTGTTGTTGCTGGTGCTGTTACTTTACTTATGAGGTTAGTAATTACTCGCATATTCAATAGCTGCATGTTTTTTTACTTATATGCTGATGTTAATTTTTCATAAAAGATCAATTTTCTTTTGTTATAGTCGTTTATTGTAAAAAAAAAAAAAAATTAGTGCATTATTTGAAAAAAAAAAAATATTGTATAGAATTACCATAAATTCCTGTTTTAAAATTTGCAATATTTTTAAAGATGAAAATAACAAATCTGTTATTTGTTGACAATTTTACCCTCTTCGCCTGTTTTGACATGAATGAATATATGACATTGATATGAACAAATAAATACTTCTTTTAACAAATTTTTTTTTTTTTGTAATATCTTTCAAAATTAACAGAACAGTTTTTAAATTGTAAGATACTTTTCTATGCTAATGTAATATTATTATTATGAAAAATTATGCAAAATGAAAAGGTTTATGATAAAAAAAAAAAAAAAAAAAAAAAAAAAAAAAAAAACATGATAGAAATGAAGTACTTACTGGCTATATTCAAAGAATATAAATTTAAATTTACACAAAAAAGGCTTTATCTGAAAATGTAAAAAAATTTTTTAATTATTAAAAAAATGATGAAAAATGTCTATTTTGAACTATCAGATTCTGAATAGAACATATTTTCTTTAACATGTGGCTTGCAATTTTCTTTTTATTAAACGGATTTTATTTTGTTAAATCATTATCACAAATTATTAATTTAACCTTTCAAAACACTTTTTAATTTTTATTTTAAATATGTATATGTATATTCACTCGCATTGGTGTATTACCTGTCTCTTTTGCTACTTTATCCATAACTCCTATAAACTCATCTTTTTTTTTTTTTTTTTTATCAAAAAACGTTCATGTTTTAATAAATATTTTTATCAATACATTCAAATAACAATACAAAATTTTGCAGATTGTTTGCAATGGCCTATAATTAATAGGATTTTTACATATAATCTAAGCAGATGTTTGCAATCTATGTAATCCTTTGTAATTAAAGAGCATTTGTTCTCTGTTTTGATTTTAATTATACATTTCCATTTTTATAATAATTTTTTTAAATAATATAACTATTTTTATAATAATCTTTTAGTGGAGTTATCCATCTTGGTGGTGCTATAAATCCAGCCAGTATGAAACAAGCTTTAATGGCATCTGCTCGTCGATTACCTGGAGTTCCAATTTTTGAGCAAGGTTGGGGAAAATTAGATTTAGTGAGAGCTTTTCAAGCACTTAGAAGTTACAGACCGCAAGCTACCCTCAGTCCTAGTTATTTGGATCTTACTGAATGTCCTTACATGTGGCCATATTGCTCACAGCCACTTTATTATGGAGGCTTGCCCACTATTGTTAATGTAAGCATTAAAGTATTATTTGTAATAAGAATTGGAGCTGATAATTCGGGTTTTTTTTTTCCTAATAATTGAATAAATTTTAGCTGTGTCAATTAAAATAACTAGGTGTAACAGAACCAGGATATTAGGGAATGTTATCAATGTGAAAAAATCAGTGAAATTCCAAAAAATCTTAAAATCAGGGAAAATTGATAATGAGAGCATCTCTCACCAAGCATGATTATGCATATTTCTCTAAACCTTAAGCCTAATGTGACAAGTTAATTATTATAACAATAGCAACTTAGGAAAACTTTGTAGAGTTGCATTATGATTAAAGAGCGATAACCCTTGTGAAACATTTGGAAAGGTCTGTTTTATTATGATTTATTACTTTTTATTCACTCAGCTTTTAGCAATATTTATTACTTTTGGAATATCATGAGTAACATATGCTGTACAAGACGTTAAATGCTGTGACGTTTGTATTCAAGATAGATTCATTATTTTGCTATAATTTCCCATATTTTTACTTATAATGTAATATACTGTTTTAATAGTTTTTGTAGGATGTTCATTACACTTTTTTAAACTATATTTAATATAAATATTTTTTTCTTACACCTTATTAAAATAGTTAGTTAAAGTGTTTTTAATAGTATATATTTTACACATACAGGGATTCTGAGTAAGGTAAAAGCTAGGAAACTAGTTCATTGCTGTAAATCAGTGAAATGTTGTAAGTGCAGTCAGGGAAAAGTTGGGGTAATTTTTTACACTGTCTCTGTAGTTATTTTGTATAATATCGATAATTTAAAAATCATTTTGTAAATATATACGAAATAAGCTCTAATTTTATTTATATATGCTGAAAAGCTATATTGAATTTATTTTTGAATCATGAATAGCGCTTGAAAATTTGATTTTTAAAGAAATTAAAACGTTATTTTTCAACTCGTTAATTATCAAGGAATGACTCCTGAAAAAGAATGATGAAGTAGACAAACATTTTCTATGATTTTAAATTTATTTATAAAAGATATTAAATATTAATTGAAAACTTTCTTTTTTATATTTCATTTTAAGATGCTTTTGATTTTTTTTTTTTTAATTTGTTCTGATTATTCAATGTATATATGAATTTGTTTCAGGTTACTATTTTGAATGGTATGGGAGTCTCTGGAAAAATTGTTAATAGGGTAATTGCAATAATTTTATATTATTTCTATTACATTTCATTACTTCTATGTCAACTTATTCATTTAATTATATATATTATCAATATTGGTAATACTCTGTTATTAATATTCAATTTTTATGTAACTGTTTTTGAATAATAAAAATTTCTGTGTTGACTGATTTTGTTGAACATATTTTTCTAATATATGTTATATAAATTAATAACATATTCTGAAATTTTTGAGAAAAGCATTGTATATGATGTATTACATTCTATTCTTTTGCAATATTTTACTTTGTTGTATCTGTGAATAAGGAAACAATTTAAAAAATAAACAGGTGATTATTATAAATTTAAGTAGGGTTAACATAAATTTTATATTTGTGTATCATGCAACTATAATTTTATGTTATGTTTTGTAGTGTAATGCAGCATATGAAAGTTTTATTCTATTAAATATTAGTGTACCTAAAGTATGTTTTTTTGCTGAAGAATAATTGTTTTTAATATAAATGTAAAGTCTGTATCAACTTTGCTATTATAACAATTCAGGTTCATGTAAATTCAAAAAGTCTAGTTTATTTCACAAGTTAGATTAAAAAAAATATATATATATATTTAAGAAATATAATTTTTAACTCTTAAAATTAAATTGTTTTAAAATTAAAATATACTGTATTTTCACTTAGTTTGTTATGTAATAGTTAAAAAAATCTTTACTCATTTTAGCCTCAGTGGCATCCATATACCCCACAAAATGGACATCATCTAGAAGTTGCTCTTTCTTATTCTGATATTTTATGGCCATGGTCTGGTTATATTGCTGTCCATATATCTGTATCTTCTTTGGCTGCTAACTGGGAAGGAATTGCTCAAGGTCATATTTCATTTACTGTAGAATCACCACCTGAGGTAAGCATATAATTATATATTTCATTAAGAAAGTAATAAAATTAAATGTCACAAGTGTAAAAATTTTAAACATATGTATAAAAATTTAATTTTAATATAATGTAAGAAAACATTAAAAAAAATCTGTTTTTTACTTTAAAAAAAAATATATATTATTTTAGGAAGGAGAGACTGAAGTTAGGAAATCTCATGTGAAGCTTCCATTAAAAGTTAAAATAATTCCAACTCCACCAAGAAGGTAATTTTTAAATATTAATGCAGTTTTTTTCTTTAATTATATAAACTTGTAGTTTTTTAAGATTTATATATTCTGAATTAAAGGTAAAGAAACAAATGGAATAATTTAATATATATATCTTATGATATATATATGTTGATAGATAGATATGTTGCTGTATTTATTTAAATACATGAATATTTACATTTAAAGAAGGGTATTTTTATTATTTTACTTATTACTATAAAATACTATTTTATAAAGCAGACTATTAAGAAATAACTTTTAAGTTATTTTGATGTAGAAGCAATGTACTATTATATTTAATACCAGTTCATAACCATTTCCATCATGTGACGTAAGAAATTAAAATGAAAAAAATAAAATAAAATAAGGAGAATATAACTAGCACCCTTTGTATTTCCAAATCATCCATTTAACCACTTCACCTTCACTATGAGATCGCTTTTCAGTCCAGCACTTTAACAATAGAAAAATGTTTAAAATTTTCTAGCTCAATTTTTTTCGAAAACCATTGAGAGTTGGGTCGTATTACTTACTTCTTTGGCAAATTAATATCCTAGTTTTACTTAAGTTTTGGTCTTCTCAGCATACTTTCTAGAAGTTGATTTTATTCACGGGAATGCATTTAAGAATAAATGGCTTGCAGAAGGACTCCTGGTAAAGCTACAGATTAACTCTGGCATGCTTCTATTTTTCTAATGAGTTGCAATAGTTATTTTTCTAATGAATGATGTCTTTTGTTTTGCCTATTTAAATTATGATTGTCTCAAAATTTTTAATTCTTTAAATCAGATTTTTGGCCATGTGCTTATAACCTCAAATGATAGCAGCTCTATTAATTTGCATATCAAATTTTGGTATATTATTTCTATGAGATTTAAGTGAAGAGATGTTGATGATAAATTTTTCAAATGCATTTTGGTACAATATGTATGTGATGAGGGAACTTATGATACCCTAGGTTTGTATGAATATTTATGAAAATTTGTTTATTTTTTGCCTTAGTTATTTCAATTTTTCTTATTTTTCCTTAATGTTTGGAAACGATTGTTATTCTTCTAATAGGTGTAGGCATTGTTTTCACAAAAGTATGTATTTTATTTAAAACCATTCATGTTAATTTTTGTCTCATTTTTTTTCTTTTTTTCAGTAAAAGAATTTTATGGGATCAGTATCATAATTTACGATACCCACCTGGGTATTTCCCAAGAGATAACTTGAGGATGAAAAATGATCCATTGGACTGGTTTGTAAAAATAATAAATATTTCTAGTTTTACTGAATTTATTAGTACTTGTGATTACAGATAGCCTATTAAAAATATTTAATTCGTATAACATTATACACATTTTCACTAATAAACTCATGTTTGTGAAAATTGCAACACCATGAAGGACTTACGCGAGTGAGCTAACATTTTCAGGAAATGCAAATTAGCGCATGATATGCCAATGATTAGAATTTCAAATCCGTAGCGCATGCCAGCAACGCCCTCTGAACGGCGGATGGATCGAATAAATAGACGGCTGTAGCGAGGCGTGTATGGTTATCGGTGGTTATCTGCTAGTGGTAAACGTTAGCTCAATCGTTACCTATGCGTCTTCGACGAAAGAGAGCGAGATTTGAACAACTTAGAGTTTGAACGGGGGAGAATCATCGGCCTTCGTGAAGTTGGATTGTCTTATCGTGCAGTAGCTGCTCGTGTGCAGCGTAACAGCAGCACAGTGATGCGTCTTTGGAAGCAGTGGACCCCGAAATGTGACGTCAGCTCGCGATGATAGACACCTGGTCCGCATGGCGCTGACGGAAGGGAACAGCTTCTTCTAGACAATTGGCAGCACAGTGGTCAATAGCTACAGGTGTTTCATTGTGTGCTTCATCAATTTGTAGACGTCTGCTGTAGCGTGGACTGCGCGCAAAGACTCCTTTATACAGGATCCCTCTCACGCTAAACCATCGCCGCCTGCGGCTACAATGGGCCGCTCAGCATAGAGACTGGCGTGCTGATTGGCAACATGTCGTGTTTTCTGATGAATAACTTTTAAATTTGTGGTACCAAGATGGCCGCATTCGTGTCAGACGCTATGCCGGTGAACGCCACCTTCCGGAGTGCATTATCGAACGCCACAGTGGACGGACACCGGAGTTATGGTCTGGGGTGCCATAGCATATCATGGACGATCTCAATTGCTAAGAATTGTGGACAATCTGAAAGCAACCGGCACATCAGTGAAGTTCTTCCAGCCCCAAGCTGTTCCCTTCCTTCAAAGCTTGCCAGCCGCTGTATTTCAACAGGACAATGCCCGCCCTCATATCGCTAGGACTGTTCAATCCTTCTTTGCAACGCGCAGGTACACCTTCTTCCTTGGCCTGCGTATTCCCCGGATATGTCGCCGATTGAACATGTGGGGGATTTCGTTGGTCGACGTCTCGCTTGTGATCCTCGTCCTGTTGCTTCTGCAGACGAACTTTGGGTGCGCATACAAACAATATGGAATGCTCTTCCTCAGGCAGACATTCAAAATTTGTTTGTCTCCATGCCACGTCGTATAGTAGCAGTTATTGCTACCGCTGGTGGCTACACAAAATACTGATTCCGATCTCTTGTTATTGTTTGTTTGCTTTGAACATTTAATCATTTATTTGTACCACTACCACTCAACTGTGTATTAAATTTCATTCAATTATGACGATTCTTTCATGGTGTTGCAATTTTCACAAACGTGAGTTTAATATTCTTAAATACTTTTTAATATTTAATTCATTTTATTCACTTCTATTCTAATTTATTTCTATTTATTCTAATTCTTTAGTTGCATAATCTGATTATAAACATAAATTTTTTCTTATACAAGGATAACTCTGAAATTTTTGAGACAGCGTCACACGACAAATGCAGGAAAAAATTTGTTCGTTAAATTTGTAAATTTGAACTCTTTTATGGCCGTAGATGATAGTTTGTGGCAACAATTGCAATTTAGCTGTCATAGAATAGATTTTGGAAGAAAGTTAAATGGAATTGATGCGAGAGCATTATCGCGCTATGATTTTAAAGTGGGGTTAAATCAAGAAGAATGCCTTCAACGTCTGCAACTAGCATATGTAGACAAAACTCCATCTTGTGCTACTGTATTTACATGGTTTACAGAATTTCGTAGAGGTCGAAGTTCTCTGCTGGGTCAAGAACACACAGAAAGACCATCATCAACTGTAGTACCAGAAAATGTGTCGGCCATACGAAAAAAATGTTAGTCGATGATAATCGCTGCACTTACCAAATGATACAGAAGAAACTTAACATTGGATCCGCAGCTATACATAGAATTATTCATGAAGAACTGCATATGAAAAAAAATTAATTTGTCGTTGGGCCCTCCATAATTTAACAGAAGACCAAAAAACGGAGAGTGTCAGAATCTTCAAAGAAGCCATAAAATTACTTATGATGGACACTGCCTTATTTCTAAAATCATAACTGGTAATGAAACTTAGATACCGTTTTTTGATGTTCCAACACGACAAAAAAAAAAAATATGGGCCTTTGAAGATGACCCCAAACCAACAATGGTGAAAAGACAATGAGCAATGAAAAAAAAGTAATGTATTCCATTTTCTTCAGAAGTACGGGACTGCTCAAAGCCATCAAGTTGGAGGGATATAAGACAGTCACAGCTAGAGGTACACCACTAAGTGTCTTCCAGAAATTCTTCAAGAAGTGAATGTAAGGGGACTCATGCTTCACCATGATAATGCATCTTCTCATACGGCAAGATCGACAATCGAATGTCTTAAACAAAAACACATCAAAGAGATAGAAAATCCACCCTATTCCCCTGATCTTGCTATGTGTGACTTTTGGCTTTTTTTTTAATCTTGAGAAAAATTTACGTGATTGCCGTTTTCATTTCTAAGATGAGATTGATGAGGCTATAAAAGCATATTTTTCATCAATTCTAAGAAATGGATGGCGTGAAGCATTTAATCTTTGGAAAAATCATCTGCAAAAGTGCATTGATGTTAGAGGGGACTACTTTGAACACTCTTAAAATTTGGTAAGTTAAACGTATCATTTAGCCATATCTTAAAAATTACAGAGTGACCCTCGTATAAAAAAAGCACTTGTTACATCTTTGTATTATATTAAATTTGATTAAAAAAAAAAAAAAACTGTTTTGATCACTGAAGACAAATCATGGTAATTATCTTTAAAAAAATACTATAAAGAAATAGATGAAGCATTGAAGAATTTTATGAAAATTATATGAATGAATTATATATAGTTGTGTTATTATACATAGCTGACAATTATATGTGTTTATTTTACATGTTTTTTCCTGTTAATTGAAAATAGTCTTTTGTTCTATTTAATTTACGTATAGTCTGGCCACTAATAGTAGTGTTGGAAATTAGTAAGGATCAAGTGGACACGTGGTGAGAAAATATAATTTAGAAAGGATTTGAATTTTTAATACTTAAAATTTTAGGTTATGCAATATTAAAAGAAAAACTAGAGGAAAAGGGTTCTATCATAATTATACTTTTTTCTCTCAAAGTAGCTTTGTGTCTCATTTAAAACACTAGCACTCGCTTCCAAAAAGTAATCGATTTGTTTGTTTCTGCCATTAAACAGGATATTTACTATTCAATTCTATCTGTGGTCAGACTATATGTGCAATTTCTTGTCTATAATCCATTGCATTATATGATTTCATGAAAAAAAAAAAAAAAAAGTTTAAATAATTTTCCATTAAAAAAAGTTTTATGTGTACCTAGCACTGATAATTGAAGCTTGTTCACTTATATATTTGATTACCTTGTAATGAAGTTTTGTTTTTATACCCATAGTTTTTAAATCTTAAAGCACCATAAAATTTTTAAATATTTATTTGTTGTCATAGCATATGCATGCATCTAAATATCACATTTAAAATAACTAAACACAAAAGTAATTATTACATATATTTCTTAAGAAAAAAACAAGTAAAGATTAATAAAATAAAGCCTTACCCATAAATGTAAGAATCAATTTCATTACTATAAAAAAACATTGTAAAATTATTTAGTTTTAATATAAATAAATTTGAAATTTTTTCTATGTAAAAGATAAAAGAAGATTGAAATAGGATATGAAGAAAGACTGGTGAATATTTTTAAGATTTAATAAAAAATATTCACCAATTTTACTGTTAAGTTATTACTTTGGCACTTTAATTCTTATCTGTGATATCTGCCGTGCCCTTTTTCTTTTCTTATCCACCTGTGCACATCAATATATATGTATGTCATTTTGTCTCTATTTGTAAAAGTATGGCTTTTATTATTGGCAACTCTTAAGTTTCTTTTTTAACAAAAAAATGTTTTTTTTTTTTCTCTTTTCGCATTGAAATTTTATATACTACATTTTAACTGAAAGAATTTTTAAGTTGTTCTTTAAAGTTCAATTTTACTGAATATTTACGAGGGATAATTGTCAGCAGCTTATTATCCACATTAAGAAATTCTAGTTTTTTTCAATACATAGTTCATGAATTATATATTGAAAATTTTTCATAATTTGATTGTTTATTATGAAACTAAAAGTTAAATATGGTTAAATAAAATGGTTAATAAAAGTTAAATATGGTTACATTAAAAATAATTGTATTATTTTGCAATATCTTAAGAACTTTAAAATTTTCTTTCTTAAGGAATGGTGATCATATACATACTAATTTCAAAGATATGTATCAGCACTTAAGAAGCAATGGATATTATGTGGAAGTCTTGGGTATGTTATTTAGGCTTTTTTTTCGATATATGTTTCATAATAATTTTAAATAAAGTTGATTTTTATTTATTTGTTTATAATTATATTTTAATCTTATTGTTAACGCTTCTATTTTTAGGTTCTCCATTTACCTGTTTTGATGCTCAACAGTATGGTAATATTATTTAATCATAATACTATTAAATGAAAACAAGATGTATTATTATTGAATGATAATTTATTCAAAATTCTATTTGCTAAATTTTACAATTTATGATAAATCTTTTTTTCCTTCCATAAAATAGGTGCTTTACTACTGGTTGATAGTGAAGAAGAATTTTTTCCAGAAGAGGTTTCTAAATTGATAAAGGACATTGATAGTGGTCTTTCATTAATTGTATTTGCAGATTGGTACAATGTGTCTGTGATGAAGAAAGTCAAATTTTATGATGAGAATACCAGGTTTGTATTTTGTTAAAATTGTAAAAGTTTAAAATTTAATACAAAATTTAAACATAATTTTTTTCATATTATTTTATATAAATAATATAATCAGATAATTGTAAAAATAGTAAATTATGTTCTAAATTTTCTTATACCTGTTGTGTTAATTCATTTATTATATCAAATATTCATATTTACTAAAACTTATTTTTCTGATTAAAAGTTTCACTTTTGATTCTTAACATAGATTTCTTTTATTTTAAAACAATTTTTCTTTTTTGATACTGAAAAATTGTAGCCTGATTAGTATTAGTTTACAGAATAAATGACTTAAAATTTAAATAAAATAAGACATTCTAATATAATTAATACTTAACTATTTTTAGGTAATAAGTAAATTAATAATAGTTTTTTTTTTTTTTACTTTCTAATCATAGACAATGGTGGATGCCAGATACTGGAGGTGCTAATATACCAGCATTAAATGATCTATTATCTCCTTGGGAAATGGCTTTTAGGTAAATATTATAACTTTTTAGTAATTTTTATTTTTATTTACATGTTTGTATTTGTAATATTTAAGTCTTTACATTTCTTTTTAAAAAAAATATTTTTACAGTGATGAAGTTTATGAAGGAGATTTCACTTTAGGAAATCATGAAAGTATGTTATGATATTATTTGTTTTGCTATGTATAATATTTATTTAGTAATTGCAAATATTATGTTGTGCTAACATATATTATTGTTTTTTTTTTTTTTTTTTTTCATTATCTGTAATTATAGGGAAAATCCAAACAGTATTATTTTGTCAAATATTTTTCTATGCCCATTGTAATTATGAATATTAGTTGCAATAATATTTAAACGTGCTATTTTATATTGGGTAATAGTTAAAACAAACGTTTGAAGTTTTATGTTAGCATTTGGTTTTATAGCATTTTCAGTATATAACATATTATTACGTTAAAAAGAAAGAAAAATATTACAGTATTCTAAATTTTTCACTTTTCAGCAAATTCAAAATAGTTCAAATTTTGAATTATGAATAATTTTGTTTACATTGCACCTATAAGAATAGTCATTGCATTCACTAATCATTTTTGTTGAAGATAAAATATTTTTTTTTATTTTTTATTTTTTATCCAAATTAAAAATATCATGTTTTATGTAGTATAACTTAAAAAATTCTGTTTATATATAGATTTTTATAGTAAATTTTGAATCATTAAATTTATTAAAATAATGCTGATTTCTTAATGGAAAACTGATGCTATGTTGCCCTATTAATTTTTTTTGTAGCATAACTTATATTTTAAGTTTATTCTATTGAATTAATACACTAAAATTTTTATTATAAATAAATTAAATATGAATTAAATATGCTGATTAATACTTAGCTTGCTTTTATTAGTATCTATTTTTGTATAAATGCCATTACAAAAACTGATATCTACAATTTATTCTGATTTGTTTTTTTTTATGTATATATCCTTTTTTAATTTTTGATAATGTGAATGATTACATAAACATTAAAAAAAAAAATATTCATTTTTTTTTTTTTTTTTTTTTTTTTAGATTTCAGTCAATTATTTTAAATATTTTTTTCTTTGTATGTTGATTATTGTTATGTTTGGGCAAAATTAATCCTATATAACTTACTTTAATTGATATTTTTTTATATATATATATATTTTAGTGTATTATGCATCAGGAACTAGTCTAGCTCGTTTTCCTGCAAATGGTTTAGTTGTTACTCAGTCACTTAATAATCAAGGTATGTTACCAAAAAGTAATAAACAGCTCAAAAATTTAATTTGTAAATTTTTTGTATAAAACAAGTAAAAATAAATATATATATTTTTTTTATAATTTTGTCTTTTTATTGTGTTAAAAGGTATGGAAGTTCTTAAAGGCCAAGCTGATAAGATAAATAAGGTTCCTATTCTTGACTTCATCAAACTTCACATCACCCCCTCAGCTGGCCGTATTGTAGTATATGGGGATTCCAATTGCTTAGACACCGCACATATGCAAAAAGGTACATAATTTTTATTTTTTACTCTGTTACTTCTTTTAATTAAAAAGGATTATTTTTTCTCATTTTTTTAATTATTTCAGATTGTTTTTGGCTGTTAGATGCATTGCTACAGTATGCCACAACAAAACATGTCCCTCCTCTTTTTGAAGAACTAAAATCTGAT
Source organism: Caerostris extrusa (assembly GCA_021605095.1). Taxonomy (NCBI): domain Eukaryota; kingdom Metazoa; phylum Arthropoda; class Arachnida; order Araneae; family Araneidae; genus Caerostris; species Caerostris extrusa. Next base: position 242,666 of record BPLR01005249.1, on the reverse strand, counting down.
CTTGCCTTAGATGCTAAAGAATTACCTCAAAGGATGGAAGGTAAAGATATTTATATATTTTATATTATTTCAATGTTTAACATATTATGTAAAGTTTTAAGTAAAGTATGTATAGTAAACATATTATGTGAAGTTACTTGTATCCTAGGCTTGTTCAATTATTTACATAACAGTTAATTTAACTATGTTGAGGAGAATTAGCTGTTAACTCCAGTTTACAAAATAAAGAATTAACATTTATTCTTAGCAGTGGTGTTGGGCATCAATTCTAGGTGGTGTTTGGAGTAGTGCGCATTTTAATGTCAGTTTTTCAACACTTTGAATGGGGTTTGTTATTATCAATTTTATTTAATGCCTGATAAAATAATTCAAGTCTTTTGACTGGGAAAGATTGCAGAGAAGCATTAAATTAAACTCACACTTGCTTTCTTATATTGAAAAATTGTATTTTATAATTTAGTTATTAGAGAGTTTTTGCAGAGGTCATACGTTGTTACCGTAGGTCGCCCGTTAGTTTTTTTCTCCTAGCGCGCATGCTCATAGGAAACTGTGCATGCGTATCTGTAATAATGTTTCCCTATGAGTATGCTTGCTAGGGAGAAAGAGCTAACGGACGTCCTACGGTAACTAACGTATGGTATGCAAAAACTCTCTATTATCTTTTTTTGTTAATTGCTTTTACATAATGAAATTATATATATCACAGTGAATATTTTGCAAATAAATTGTTATAATTGATGTTATATTAAGTTGTGATGAAATGTAATGTATATTATATAATACATGTTTTTATTTTATTTTATTAAACAAATTTTTTATTCACAAAACTTGTTAAAGTAAAAGTATGTTAATTAAAATCAAGCAATGATGTATGATCTCTGTTTGTAATAGATTAAGAAATATTGGACAAAATAAATTTCTTCTAAAATAGTGTTACTCTACACTTAAAATATATTTTATTAATAGGTTAACAGATTGGTTTTTATACATAAATTTATGTTTGTATTCTTTTTAGAAATGCATTTAAGAAAAGTTATAAATATTTAAGTATCAAGAAAGTTTACATTTTTAAACATATTTGTTTTATGAGTTTTTTATAAATAAATATATTATTTTATAAACCAACAGATTCAGTGTAATTAAATATTTTTAACAACAAATCTTTTTTTTTTTAATAAAAGTTTTAAGAAAATAAATAAGATCAAAATGTATTTTTTAATTATTTTAGTAAGGCTTAAGTTAATTAAAAAAATTTTTCTGAAAAAATGAAAAATAAGTAAATAAATAATTGTAAAAAAATTAGTGTAATTATTGGATACAGAAAATATCACACAAAAACATAATGTTTTGCTTGATAGATCTCCCAAAAAATATATTCTATGTTCAAATTAATGCAATTAGTTGTACAACATGTGCATATGCTGCAATATTAAGGAGTGTTAAGTTCAACATTTTCCCCATTTCTATTGTACATTTATACAATCTACACAATTATGAAAAGTAGCCAAATAGTATGACTTTTTGCAAATTAAAATACTTTTTTTTTAATGTTTCAACTACATCAAATAACATCAATATGTTGCCTTATGTTTTTTAGCATATTTACTATAAAGATATTAATTTTATTTTTTAATTTAAAACATTGAAGACAAATAAAGCTATTTTTTAATATTTTCTTAATTAGAATAATACAATAATGATATCAATCTAAGTAATTAAAAATTTTATCGTGATGAACTTTTTGTTTTGTAGATTTATAAAGTAATAGTTAAGAAACATGATATTAAAACTAGTACTTTAATTAAAAGAAATTAATAATAGTAATATTACCGACAAAACAATTCACTTAAGCTAGAAATTTTCACTTTCCTTTCTAGTTTAACGAATTGTTGAGGAAATATCCAAAAGGCCAGGTATAGTCAAATATTTCCTTAAATTTGCTTACACAAGTAACAAATTGCGATATATATATATATATAGTTAATATTAAAGATACAGATACATAATCCGCATCTACACTGAGCAATTGACAACAATGAAGTGTGGGCAAAAAGTTCTTAAGCGAAGTACAGTTACAGTTTAAGTGTTTACAGCTTCTAAAGGGTTCTGGATATAAATGTAACATTTTTAACAAGTAATATTTCATTTATGATAATATGTAAAAATTATTTGTAGCGCAGTCTTTTAATTAATAATTTTGTATAAGTCATCTGTGAATGATAAGTAGTTTTAACTTATTTCTTCATTTTAGATTTTCTATAAAAATTTCATATTATCAACTTTTTCCATATCTATAAGATTTTTGTTTAATAGTTTAGATTCATTTTCAATTGTATCAATAGATTCATTATTTTTCATTATGATTTTTAAATCTGTTAAAGTTCATGCTACAATGTCTATAAACCAAAATTTTTGTTCGCTAATTATTTTATAGTATTAATTTATTGAATGCATTAAATATATACCTTTTATTTAAAGTACTTCAGTTTTCAAAATAAGCTTTAAATTAATAAAACCAACTAGAAAATAAATTTCTTGAGCACAGAAAACAGTTAACCTATTTTATAATAAATAATTGTTTATGGAAAAATTTTTTGAATGCATCCTAATTAATTTATACTCTTAATTTTTTTTTTAGAAAACAGTAAAGATAATAGATTTTCTGAAACCATTAATGTATATGAAAATATTTTTAAAACTTTTTTTATGAGCAATAGATGTTTTTACCTAACCATTTGCATTTATAGGCAATCATTTATATCGTTATTCCAAAGTGTTGGAACACCATCTTGGAACACCTCATACACGTCCATTGCCAGCTTGTCCCAGGCTTAGTTGGGTTCGTCCACTACCACTTAATAAATCTGGACCAAGGTATAGATCTCCAAGCTACTATTTCAAAATAATAATGTTTTTAAAATAATTATTTGAATATCATCTTGATGAAATTTATTGTGTTACTTATAATAAATATTTATAAAAAATTATTTCATAAATTAATAAAAACATATACAATTTTTAAAATATCAATTTCTTGTAGATTAGCACTTGTGCAGCATTTGCTTTTAAGTTGAATAAGTAAAAGTTGTGTAAGTTACTAATATATGAGAAAATTATTTTCTTTTTAGTTTTTATGTATATTGTGTCGATTTCTACTCTGCCTCGCAAACATTAATGCACTTTTTATATCAGTGCTCTAATTTAATAATGCCATTTTTATAAAATGATTTGTCGAGATCCTCAAAATACCCATTTACAGCATCAATAACTTTGTTGCTCTCAAGTCATTGTTCACGAGCCATTTTTTTTTAAATTGACAAATATGGCAGATGAGTAGAGCCATGGAAAACGTGGAAGATAAGTAAGGGATTCAAACATTAGTTCATTTGATTTTAGCCATTGCTGTAATTGATGAGCATGCCATTGTTGTGGTGAAAAATTATTATTTATTTATTTATTTATTTTTTTTTTGCTAGATGTGGTCATTTCATCTTAACCTCATTTTCAACTGCTGCATTAAGTTTGTGTAGCATTCACAGTTGTTCGTTTTACCCTTTTCTGCAGTAATCAATGAATATAATTTCGTTTGCATGCCAGTAAACAGACACCATAACCTTATTGTCTGTTGGTTGGTTCATTTGCCTCTATTTTGATTGTTGATTATTTTCCAGAGTGTATTGGTGAATCCAAGTCTCATCCATATGAATCAATGAAAAAATGTACTGCATTTCCACTTACAGAGCAATGAATTATTAACTAAAATAATTTTGAATTTCTCCAAATGTGGTGCTTGCTTCGTGCAGAACTTAGCATGCTAAAAATATTATCTACATGTTCTTTTGATATTTTAACAATTTCAGCTATTTTAATCTACGATCTTCCAGCATGTTTTATAGATCTTTTCTATAATTTGAAGAGGCAGTAAGCATGGTTCATCTTTAATGCCGTGCCATCTCTAGATCAGGCCAGAATTTTATCAGATCACCTTTGCATATGTATTTAGAATTTTCAGTCATAAGCAAAAATAATTAATAATAATGTTTCATTTATATCTAAATATATTCACTTTGTTTTATTATTTCAGCACTTTGTACAAAGCTCAAAAGCTGCTCTCTGTCAACCTTGATGCCCCTTTTCCTTCAGGCCTGGTCCTGAGCCTCAACTACCTAAACAGCCATGGGACTCTCCTCAAACAGTGAGCAATCCTACCACTGAGTTTCAGTGGAAATCTCTCCATATAATTATTGTATTAGCCACTTTCACAGTTGGACTAATTTTATTCTGCAAATGGTATCGCTTGCGAACACGTCATCGAAGGAGAAAAGTGCGGCCGAGGCGAACTGTTCGAACTCCTCAGGATTCTCCTGGCAGAATTCCTTCAGTATAAGCACACTTAATGTACATTTCTTTTCAATACAAAATTGTGATATTTGTACATAGTCTTTGAAGACCATTCATTGTCCATCATTTTTTTTAGGTCTTTGAAATTTTGTGGAGTAATTTTTATGTTGTTTCTTTTTAACCCCAGTGATAATATTTTCTTTTTTTTATTTCATAAGTAATTTATTGGACTTCTATTTTCTAAAAATAGTAAAAAAAATCTTTCAGTTTTTAAGTTAGAATAATTTTTCAGAGAATTCAAATTCTGAATCGATAACTCAATGTATATCAAATATGAATTTGATCTTAAGGTTGTATGTAGATTTTTTTATTATTTCCTATGTTGTCTTGGAAATTATTATCTCCTTGATTTTCTAGTCTTTCTCTTGCTGTTATTTGTAGAAAATAGAAATATTTATTGATTCAGAATATTTCTTAAATAGGTTAACTATTTGCAACTTGTGATAAATGTTTTATTAATATGTATTTGTTGGTATTCTTGATATATATGTCTTCCATTACATTCATGTTTTATATACTATAACTTCATGGAACTTTTTTTTATTTAATTATGTTCCTTCGATTATTGAACTATGACTTTTATATTTATAAAATTACTTAAACTATTTAAGCAAATGAACTAGAATCCAAAATAAAAATGCAATATAAAAGGACTATTTGTTCTTTAAATTTTCTGTGATTCTTAAAATCCAGCTGTTTATTTAAAATAAAACATAATTTCAATTGTATAATGTTTTTGACTAGTTATCCCTACTGTATATAATTAGTAGTTATTCACATAGCTAATTTTCTAATTAAAAAATATTATGTATCTTGCCTGAAAACATTTTTTCTAAGTATATTCCTATTAATAACTTATTAAAACAATAAATATTGAAAAGAGTCTTAAATGGCTCTTATTCTTTGTTAGAATCATTACAACATTTAGGTTATGCAACTACTAATTGTACATTTTCATTACAAACTTCTTACTGAAATTGGAACCTTTTATTAATAAATTTGCATAGAATATTTTTAATGTATTTTCGGCCAATTCTACTTAAAAATTACTAAAAAGTTAAAAATATATTGCACATTTTTCTCATTGTTTTATTTTCTTCAAGGGGCAATATGGATCCGAACTTAATATATTTCTATTTGAGGAATATTAAAAAAAAATTTTTGGGTGAAATATTTATTATAATTACTGATTTTATAACTTATAATATTAGAAAATAAATAATATTTAATCCATATACTACTTATACTATTCATTTATCAAATTTGTTATTGCATTCTCCTTGCTTTCTTATTCTATAGTACCTTTTTTAACTTAAAATTTTTCTTTTCAAAATAGTATGAAAATTTAGATGTTTTCTAAAATCAATTTCTAACTTATTATATGCAGTAACTTTTAATATTTATTTGTGTGTGTTTATGGGAGGAGACTTATATAAATTACCTAATTGGCTGAAAACTAAGTCTTCAGTCTCGTCTTTCAGTAATTTAAATTTTTTATAGATAGTTGTTTCATATGAATGTTGCTATTTTTCATTTATGTGCATATTATTTAAAGCTAATAAATACTAGATCTATTATTTAGTCTTTGATTATATAATTTTCAATATTGCCTTTTAATTGTTTTGATTTCTACTAATAAATTATTTTATCCATAAACGTACCATGCTAGCCAAAAATTTTACATCACTGACATGTTTACTTTTTTTTTTTGCAATATGTTGTGCTTTATATAGTAATTATAGTTGTTTTTCTTTTTAAAGTAATATATTAAGGTATGTTTAGGGTTTAAAAGTTATTACTTTTAGACTACTTTATGAAATGCATAATAATCTTTGATTTTTTATTAAAAGAAAATTATTAACTAATCATGTTCTATGTTTAACTAACCAATTAATATAAAAACAAGAAGGTAATAGTAGGTTTAATTTTAAGATAATTCGGTATTTAATAAATAATCCAGGGGTATATATTTTCTTCACTTCTGTGTTATTCATTTTGCAATAACTTTATAATCACGGATCATTCAGATTTTGGTAAGGAAAATCATATTTGTGTTATAATTTTAATTAAAGGAGTATTTTAAGTGACAAATAGCAGGGGAAAAAAAACTAATTCTAAATAATTTAATGTTTCATAAATAATAAATACCTTTAAAGGAATAGGTGAAAAAAAGTGGCAGGCCAGTAACTAGACAGCAAAGTAGAATGATTATTATGTGCTATGTATGTTTTTATGTTTTAAAACATATTAGCCCAAATAAACATATTTAACATAGTTGAGCTTGCTTTCTGTACTGGTACTGAAGGCTCATTTGGAAGAAAATACATTTCAATTTAGGCAGACTATAGGTACTATAATTTAGGTACAGACTGTAGGCAAAATTAAAAAAAACCTCTTATCAGAATTTTTGAACTGTATAGGAAAAATAACATTTTTATTGGTAGGAAAGAAAATGTTGTAAAGTAACATTTAGTTATGAAAGTAAAGTTTTTTTTTTTGGGGGAAGGGGGAGATCAGTCTAAATAGTATGCTTGATGTTTGGAAAATAAAGAATTTTGACCAAATGCTCAATATCACAGTCAAACTTCTAATTAAAGGAATGGTTTGTGACTGCATTTGAATCATTAGTGTAGAGCTCCTCATTCTTACTAATGCATTCTAAACAATTAACTACGAAATTTGAAATTAGGGTGTTTTTAATTCAGCAAAGGCAATAAATTATATTTCAAGATAACATTGATCAGAGAATTATTTGCCACATGTCAGACCTAAGGTGTTACACTCTCCGGATTTAAAATTCTGGACAAAACAAGAGCTTATTGAAGATGCTTTTACAGCATGGAGCCAAATAATTTCTTCTAGGGTTGATAAGAAAAGAAATATCTACATGCTGTTCTAATCAAGTCAAAAGGATAAAAAATTATGTATTTTGGGCCTTATTTTTACATTTATTATAATTAAGAACTTTTTAATTTTTTTATATTTAAAATCAACAAAATATTTCAAAAAAATTGATATAAGCATATTGCATCAATATAATGTATTGTATTATAATCATTGTATTATAATACAAGCATATTACATCAATTCTATTATTGAAAATATTGCATAGAATTTTCTCATTTAAGTGATGCAAACTTTTGGCTATTTCTGTAATTTGAAATTTATAAATGGATTGATGAATATAAATAATTATAAAAAGGATTGTCTCAAACAGCAAATTTATTAGTTTGCTTATGCTTGTAAAAACAATTGTCATATTTATCCTAAATTATATTACTTTTCAAATATTTTTCATTCTTTTTAATTACATAAATTTCAATTTTTCTTATATAGTATTTTTTTATTAATAAAACATTTTTTAATATAGTTTTTCTAAAATTCTTGCTTTTTAATTATGGTAGTTACAGTGTAATTTTTTTTTTTTTGATTGATTATAACCGTCCTGGTACTGCTTTAATTAGGGCAGGCAGTAGATCCGAACAAACAGCTCTTGTTAAACTCCACTGTGGTCATCTTTGTACTCAACATCATGCATCAGGTCTTAAGGTTTATCCTCTTTCCTGAAATGTGGCTTGACTCAAACTACTCCAGCCCATATTTTGACTTAGTTGCCAGAAGAACCAGTTGTACTTGGAACCAAGTTGCCAGAAGAACCATGTTGTTAGAGTGGTTTTCCATTGTTTGAGAACACACAGGTTCTTGTAACACACGGGTTGTTCTAGATGTTATCGACAAGTGGGATAAGAAACAATACAGTGTAATTTTATATCACAACTGATTTAAATTTGTCAGAAAACTAATTTTCCTTTAGATTAAATATCAATCCCTTCAACGTAATGGTTGTTATTTTGTAAAATGCTGATCCTTTTTATGTTCATATCCATAATTTCTTTGAAATTATTTCCATCAACGTACTTGGCTTTTCCTATTCCACGATCAGTTCTATATTTTTATTTTTTATTTTTGTTACAATACAAATAAATTGGAAAAAAAAATAGATGAAGATATAGAAAAGAAAATCATAATATATTTCATACATAAATCAAAATTGGTATTTGGTCATGGGATTTAGTTCGTTACAAAAAAAAAAAATTGAGGAAAAAAATAATGGATTCGAGAAAAAAAAAGTTGACTATTCTATTCTTCTTATTATAATTTTAAAATTATAATAAGAATAGATTTTATATGACTTGGATATGTATCTCATATATTCTCCAATATTTTTACTTTCTCGTATATCTATAAAACTATGTTAAAATATTGCAATTTTATTATTATTTGTTGATTTAAAGTTTTTATGATTAAGCATACTCATCTTCATTGTAGAAAAAATGCCTTTTTCCCATTTCATAAGAGAAACAATTATATGCTCTGTATTTTATTGTTAAACAGCTTTTCATTTTGTGTATTATTACATTTTATACTACAAAAAAATTTCTTTGCAATTTTTTAGCTTTGATGTTTTTAATTATTAGAATTAGCTACACAATATATTGTATACATAATATCTGAAAATGATATTAATTTTTAAAACGGATATAGTGATAATATCTAATTATTATGCAAGTATAGTTAGGAATTATAAAATTGCTTAATTGTGATCAACAAACTCTTATTTGTGATCATAACATTATAACTGAATAGTAATTTTGTGAAATTATAAATTTTAAAAAAGATTATAAATCAATTTAATGGATTGCTTCTAAATTTAAGGTGGATGTGTAATTTTTATAATTTATCATTGTGGAAAGCTTAATTTTTTTAAATAATAAAACTCTATGCTCTATAATGGAAAAAATATACATTAAATATTAATTTTTAGGAATTCTTGAATTATTATAAAATAATTTAATGCATCTTTATAATAAGGCTCTTCTATGTTTAAAATGCTCTACTACTTAAGACTTTGTTCTTATATTATTAGAGTTCATAAGTGCTGCTCAGTAGTTCTAAGATTAAGTTGATAAATGAATATAAAACTCTACTTTTTTTTTTTTACTTCTTTTAAATTCAATTTTTTTAAATCCTTTTAAAAGAAAAGAATGTAAAAATAGAGAGGTATGCATTATTATTCCAGTGCATAGAAATTTTTATAAAGAGAGAACTGTTATAATGACAAATATTATTCAATGTGTACTTAAAACTGTAATCTTGTATTCTCATTGAGGTTTTTATTTTTGTAATCTACATATAAATAATATTTGATTAAAAAAAAAAAATCACTGCATATTAGCCACGGTTTATCCTTTTATAATTTAAATGATATTAATTTTATATTTTTTGTTTTTCTTTAAAACTGTGATGGGTAAAAATATTCTTTGATATGAATTGCTTATTAAAATTAAAATAAATTTCTAAATAATTTATTTCCTATCAATAAAGCAGATTATTGTGAATAGACTATTATTTGATCTGTTCTATTCAGAGTCTTGAAGCTTTTAAATAGTGTCATATTTAGTATGAAAATTATGTTAATTGATTTGACTAATCCCTCAATTAAACTAATCTTTTTGGTGGTGGTTTCATAATCTGTAAAATTTCTTTTAAGTCAGTGTTTCTATTGTTTGTGTAGGTTGCGAGTGAATCCTGGCTCCTCTCAGATGGCACTCGTATCCAGAAAAAGTGCCACTTTGTAAATCGATGTAGACAATTAGTATTTCCTTTTTCAAATGATATTTTGACACCAGATATCACAGAGGTGCGATGCAATATTGAAGTGCATGAACAGACACAATTCAATGATGATTCGAGTGAGGAATACTTTAATGTGAATGATGACAATGAGTTAGAGATTAATTTTTATGGTGAAAAGATTTCACCTTATTCAGAATTTAATGAAGGGGTGAAATATTCATTGCGTCCTCAGAAAATGAATATCTTGAACTTTATTTCGGTTTGAATATGGAATACAAGTTTAATCGAATTGCTGGTTGTCACGTTGAAGTTCATTTTACTGTGGTAGTTGACAACGAAGATTCTGAAAATAATTGCCGAAGATTGCAATTTAGGGACATTTTAAACTCTTATTTGAAGGATCATAGAAAAATATGCAGTGCTAATACAAATGATGTTTAATGTTAACATATTTTGCTTATGTTTTGTAATTCTTGTCAGTTGTAGTACTAGAAAGATTTTTCATATTTTATTCTATTTATATGTTAAATGTTTTAGAGCTGTGTAAAAATTGAATAATTGGTTTTCTCTTTAAGTTCCTAAGAAAATGCTTTAAATAAAAAAACAAGGAAATCTTATAAAATAATGCATTATTTAAGAAATTGTTAAATTTGAGTTTATATATATTCTCTTTAAGTTGAAGAATCAAACTGAAAAAGGAAAAATACTTTTTATTGTTTTTTCATGTTCCAAAAAATTATTACAATCCTACATTAATTATATATATTGTATTTTGTTCTATAGGTTTTAGAGTATTTTGCTTATATAATTAAAGTTATTTATTCTATTATATTTAAATCAATAAAGCTAATATTACTTACTCTCAGTAACTGAAGAAATTAATGCATTTTTAAACATTTTGGCATACGTCTTTGATGATTAAATGTTTTCATTTGACATAGTAGTAAATATAAATATAAATTATTTTTCATTCAGCAGATTTGTTCACTTTCTAAATATTTTGCATTCACTAACACTCATGAAGCACTATAATTATAATAATTCTTTATTTGTTATTCTATTGAAGTGTAAGAAAACCAAAAAAAAAAAAAAAAAATTATGTACTGAAGTATATTTTTTATTACCGAAGTTTTTTTTATTATTATTATTTGCAATAAAATTTTAAAAACATTTATCATATATTTGTAAAAAAAAAAAAAAAAAAAATTATCAAAAATAATAAAATTTCTCTTAGCTGGTTAAAATTGTACTAGTCACATTTTTAAATATATACTAAAAAAGCCTATTTAATGTATTAATACTTTGTCATTGAAATTGTTACAATTTTTATTTACAAATTTGTAATAATTTTTGGGGCAATAATGTTTTTAAATTTTGTTTTTGCATATTGTTTTCCTATTTTTGCACTCATGTGGTTTTAGTTTAATGACATTGAAAACAATTATTCAGTTAAAATATGCATAAGGTTTTCTGATATATATTGTACAGTCCTTTAATTTTTCTGTTTTTTAATACATAGTTTCTCTTTTCTTAAATATATTTCTTAGTTTATCAATTTAAAGATTTAACTTGATCTCAAATTTGTACTTTCTTTTGAAATAATTAGTAAAATACAAATTTATTCATTACAATGTAATGTTTCAGTTCTCATATAAGATTTAGGTGAATAACTATCATTTCATAAATACAATTTTGATAAATTCATAAAGGTTTTTGTTTTTACTATCATTAGCATAAAATATTTATTGAATTTTTAAGTATCATTTAATGTATCTGTTTCTAGGTTTTCAAATAGGAATTTTTTTCTTTCAATTTTAAATTTTTTTGCATTTTACTTTATAATTTTATTAAAAGCTTTATTATCCTCTTATATGTAAATAAGTTTTAACATAACAATTATTTTGAATTGATGAATTTTTCGTTGTTGCTAATTTTATTGAAATGTACTTCAATGGGACCAATTAATAAATCTAGAGTACAAATTTAATTGTAAATATTATGCAACAGTTGCTAAATATTAGAGTGCATTTTTACAATAAAAGTACCTATGTCTTAACTATTAGTGGTTATCAATATTTTCAAATTTAGTAAACAATTTTATTAGAGACTTGTAAATAAAAAAATGCTGTTCTAATTATGTCTGATTAGGCTTGGAATTAAATAATTTTTTAAAATATGCATGTTTAATAAATAATTGTTAGTATACACATTTATTAAAATGTAAAGAAATTAAAGCAATTTTTAAGGTGGTTTTCAAACTGAATAATTATTTGCAAGAATATAATTCTTTGGTAATTAATGATTGCCATATTTAAAATAAAATGCAGAAAACAAGTACTTAAGATATTTTGTTTCAAATTAGGAATATTGCATCCTGTATTGGGATAATGCCATATTTGTGATAATTTGCTTTATTATAAAGCTTTTAATTTATGAATTTAGTTTTCTGATATTTTCTACTATAGCTCTATACAATGAAAAAGAAAAAAACTGTCAGCCAGAAAGTTTATAATTCAATATTTCGAAAATTAATGTTTCATGAGATAAATATATATTTATTTTATTCACCCTACATAAATCAATAAAAGTATATATGTCATCAAAATTTCTTTTCTGAAAAATAATGAATTAGCATGAGTTTAATTTAAGTGTAGTAAAATGTTTTTATTGGTTTGTTGAATTTTATAGTATATGTGAATTGTGAGATGTATGCAACATTTGTGAGGAATTATGTTATTTTTAAATGGAGATTCAGAATTTCATTGTAAAGGGTTTATTTATTTTAAAAGACATCACAATGGAACAAATGTAAAATATTGTAAAAAAAAACTTAAAAAATCTTTGTTTTTATTTGTATGAATATATCTTCAATATCTTCTCTACTTATTTAATTAGTTTTTAAAAATAAATCTGAATTCTTAAATGTTGAATGAACTGTTTGTATTACTGTGTGATTGTAAATTATTTCATAAAATTTTTCATGTTACATGTATGTTTCAGAAAACTTACTTAACAATTAAATCTGTAAATTCAGAAATAAATTTTTCTACTTCTTATAATGTGTTTTTATTTTTTAACATTTTCATTAAAAATCTTATGTTTATAAATGCTTTTCAATTCTCATTTAGTATATTTTTATAGAAATCGGAGAGGGTGTAAATAATTTACTATTTGATTTGCAGCTGATTATAAAAATTCTGTTACAATCTACTATTGAATATATCAAACAAAAAATATTCTGTTCAAAATGAATAAAAACAAGTAAGTCTCTTTTATGTACTTGTTTTTAGATGTTTAAATTAACAAGAACATTTAACAATGAAAATGTGTCAAAAATTATTTATTCCACATAATACCAAATTTATGTAAAAATTTTCAAGTTTAGATTTATTTTTGCTAGTAAGAAATGAATAAAATTCTCGATCCTGAGTGTGGAGGAAAATGGTGTAGTTGTTGATAAATATTAATATTTATAATGTGAAAGACATAAGCATTAACCAAACATATCTTTTTTATAAGTAATCACTTTATTTTTACAGATATACACTAAAATGAATTGCAAAATTCATTTTTCATAAAAAAATATCAGACTAGGGAGACTTGTTTGACTAGTTTTCAAAGGAACAGTGACAAAAAAATTTTTTTTTTTTTTTTTAATAATTACTTCTAATCGCAGAAGAATTTAAAAAAACGCTCATTTTTTATAATTCGAAACAAATTGTATGTGTAATAATTTTATATTACACTATTAATTCACTTGTATAATCAAAACAAAAAATGAACTTGTGAAACATTTTCGAAAGCTGAGAGATTATTTTAAATTTCTATCATAATATTGTGTCTTCGTATATGTATTTACAAAATAATTTTGTATTTAAATCTCAGAATTTTTTATTTGCTTTTTATTTAATTGTAAATTTAAATTTCCTTCAAATAAAATGCACTTTTAAAATAGGTTATTCTTTTTTATGTTATGCTGACTTTGTTCATAGAATGTTAGGATTTTAAAATTTTTCTTAAATAAATCAAAAATATAAATATGCAGATGCTTTATCTGATGGACGGTTAAGCTTTTAAATTGTTTAACTTTTAATACTAACGTACAAATTTCTAATAGTCATTCAAGGCCTCATAACCTAATGAATGTTTTGTATATCTACTTAATATTTAAGATGGTAATGAAACTTGCAAACATATTTTGTAATGCAATTTATTTGAAGAATAATTCCTTTACCAATGAAATTGTATTTTTACAATGATGATGAATTTATTTAATGAAAATATGTTTGTGGTTTTTTTTCCCCGATGTGCTATATTTTAAATTTAAAAAAATCTAGTTAAAAATTTTTTTATTATTATTATTAAAATAACCAATTTGATATACTTTGATTGGGCTCCCCCCTCCATGTTTTCATTGGATTATTTGATGCCACTGTTCATTTGCCTCAGCGAAAGAAGTTAGGGTAATTTCTAAATGGGATTGAATGAGTTTCTACATTCTGGGTATGTATAAAATCGTTCATTCATCTCAAAACAAACTTTAAAAATCTATGCACAGAAATAGTTTTTTTTATGGTGGTTCTCAAATAGGCAAAAACATAGCCTTGATGAGATGTTATTATCACCTGAAATATTTTTTAGATATAAAGTCCATTTAGGTCTGTTCATGTTCCATCTAAATCAAGACCACTTTTGAGCGTTCTTCTTACTATAAAAAAAAATTGAACAATTATATTTATCTGTAATACTGGAAAAAATAAATAGATAGTTTGAGTGTACAGAGTAGTTCATGCTTTACTCATTTACATTACACAGAAATTTCATAATTTTATTATACAGTTTTAACATATTTAAATTGTAGTTAATAGCATTAATTATCAATAAATAGATAACCGATAATGCTTTTGTTCATAGTATAATAAATGAGGTTAAATTGAGCATATACGTTAATAAAAGTTGTCAATATATTAATGATTTTGCTAGTTATATAAATCTTTTAAAATTAATTTGCAATTAACTGCAAAATATTTTAAGTAGCTTTCTTTATGTTTATTGAAAATGTTTTATTGAGATTAATTATTATTATCTGTTATATAAACTTATAAGTATCTATTAGAGTACTATTTAATACTAACACAGGATAAAAAAAATTTTGATAAAATTTTTTTTTCTCTGAGAATAAAATAGCCACATATTACTAATTTTGAGATGCTGGAATCGTATCAATGACAAAACATGTCGTTGACACGTGTCATCATCTTATTTATGACATTTGAAATTGACTGCCATTCCTAAGATATTTGTAATAAGGTTTACAATGTGTTAACAAACGCAGGTATCTGTTATCTGCTTGTTATGGGGTCGATTGGATTGTCTCATTTATTTTCTCAGAATCAATGAAGATTGTCCAACAGTAGTCTACTAACAACCATTTTCATGGTGTGTTTTCTCTGTCTCCGCAATGACCTGGTGAAAATACTCCTCGTTAAGCTGGCCACAGTTTTTCTGGAAAAAGTCCAAATGATACTGCAGGAAAATCACTTTTAAATATGTAGTACAACTATAGTTCTTGTATAAAGACAACATGTCCATCACTAATTTCTCATAGACCTTCGACTTTACATTTCTTAAGCAATTCAATGGCTTAAGGCGAAAAGCATTCCAAACTTTTTGTTGGGGCAGGCAATCTAAATTTGCATCCTTAAATAGCTTATGGATCAATGAAAATTTCTTGTTTCAGTTTAGTTTCGCTGATTGAAGGAAATTTGTTATTTAAGTACCTGAAGGCTGACCCAGTCTTGTCCATGGCTTTCACATTTTCATTAAGCTAAGTTTTACTATTATGTACAAATGTAGAAGTAGGATTTTTCTTCTGTACTAATGGTGGATTTTGTACATCCTTCTCTCCATTATTATATGTTTTCTAGAAGATAATTTTTTTACAGTGCAAAGTTGTGGCTCTACTGTCCCACTTACATAAAAGCAGCTGTGCCTTATATGTCCTGATTAAAAATCCATGGCAAGAACTACCAAATCACAAAAAAATATCCTGGTTGAAGGCAATTCAATGAATGTTTCAAATTTTCATAAGTTTCCTTCATAGAGATAGAATGTTCGACAGGAATGGATGAAAGTTGATTTCTATTATTCAGCAATAATATCTTGAGATTTGTTTTGATGAATCTATGAATTATCGCCATCTATTATCATGTTCTATTTTTAGACCAGTCATTAAGCCATTGACGTCAGAACAGAAAACAGGATTTTTTTCCTATCTAAAATAAGACAAAAATTGATCAAGACGATTACGAAACTAAGTCGTTTGGACATCTTTCGGGAGTAAATTCCATTCTCTAAGTGTTGATGCAAGTCACTCTGCCTTAGTCTTGGACAGTTCCAGATCTCTAACAAGATTATTCAGTTCTTGCGTAGGTATAGTATAATTTTGTTCAATATTATATGTATAAGACAAGAATCAAGTTCATGAGATGCTCTTCTAACCTTCCCTGGATAAATGAAAATTCATTTGGAGTCTCCGGAATGGTAACCCTTCACCATGAGTAACAGATGGTACATTCAGGTACTGCATTTTCGACTTTTTCCCCCTTGTGATTTCCTTGAGGAAGAGGTTAGACCATGCAGAAATGGCAGTCATTTATGAGATTACATTGTTAACATCATAAGAATGGCAAATGGCATTGTCATTGTCATTTTCTTGCCACGCAGCTACATGGAAAGTTTACGTGAAAAAGATTTACAGTATATCAGATGAGACCAAGCCCAGGGCTTGTCCTTGATCTCTAATTTTCCATTCGAAATAAAGACGTGATTGAACATTTTTGGGCTTCAAATGTCACTTCTTCACATATATAGAAGTTATTAGCAGAGTTAGCGACGTCAGAACTCTAAAAAAATATAATGTTTTTAAATAAATTTAAATTCACTGCACAATCTTTCTTTTGTATAAGAAATCACTGCGTACAACTAACAGCTATCACATTTTAATTTTTGTGATTGATTTTAGAGATTTTTTTCAGGAAATTGTGCTAAAAGCCAGACTGGCGTAGTCTTCTGCAAACTAATTAGCGCCAAAGGTTTTACTCGATAATAATATAAAGCTTTTTAAAAATTAATAACTTGGGAAACACTTTCCTAAATCTTACTTTTTCAGATAATTCATGTATATTAATATCGACACATATTCATTCAAAGGGATATATATTGTGTATATAATTCACAAGTAGATGTATATAATTCTTGAACATTCTTTTTCTTCTGAAATTTAAAACTCGTTACTTTCTTAGTTTTCAAATTGTGTATGCGCTAATGAAACGTATAAAATGACAAACTACTGAAATAAATTTATCAATATAATAGTAAATAGTAGTATTGATTTGAGGAAAAGTTTCATATAAAAATTGCTTGCCAATGAAGCAATGTTCCACTGTTTCCTGACCGTATCCAAAAAAAAGAATCTGGTGAACGTTAATAAGAAAATGTGTAATTTATTATGCGTTAATTTATAAAAATATTTGACCCATTTTCAGAGGCATTACTAATTATCAGTGATAATTATATGCAGAGTAAATGAGGATAGAATTCTTACGGGATTTCCTATCGGCGTATCGGGCCTTCTTCCTCGTCCTGGGCTCTGTCCTGTTGGGTTGAGCAGTGGCTGTCTTCACGAGACTCTCCAGGATCTCATCGTCAATGTCCGTCGTGCTCTCGTAAGGCGTCGTGTAGCCGCATCGCTCCAGCATCATCACGGAATTGGGACGGCTCAGGTTGCCTGCATACATCAAGATATTTGAATTAGTTTATTTCAACTCTCATTATTTATTCCTTTATCTAGCTCAGGAATGGGCAAAGTTTTCGGTCGCTGACCAAAAATCGAAAAAAAAAAAAAAAAAAAATCTTGGCGGACCAAGATAAATTTTTCTAAAATTTAAAAAACAATATACAAGTATTACAATTTAAATATGTTAATGGTATGAATGAAATCGCGATTCCATTTTTAAAAGTTCCTTATAGTGAGGTTCGAAGTGAGATGTACTGATTCTAAGGAGCGAGGCTAAATGCTCATTTGTCAGTCTACTTCTGGAATAATTCTTTCTAAGGTCCATAGTTGAAAACACTTGTTCACATATATAAGATGAAGCAGACTTAGCACTGATTTTCTGGGCGGGAGATATTAAATTTGGGAAACTTACTTTCGATAATGGTTTGTAAAACTCTAACTTTGGTATATTTAGAAACAACTGCTTTTAACACTTTATTGAAAGCTGTCTGTGCTTGCTATTTCCGTCTATTTATGTTTTGTTGAACAAAAATAGAGAAAGTAAAAAGATTATCAGTCCTTTGAAAAAAAGGAAGAAAACAATAATATTTAATCAAAGTAGAAAAGGAGATATATATACATACATATTTTAATTTGCCTCAGACCGGCAAATTAAAATTCTATCCGCGGGCCGAATAGAACCTTCCGGCGGGCCGTAGTTTGTCCATCCCTGATCTAGCTAAGCAGTTAACAACTGCAATGTTAATTCTGACAGATCCGAGGAAATGCTATTTTCAGAGCGTGGGAAACTTCTAATACAAGCTAACTATCAGTGTTCACAAATTGTATGAAAGGAAACTCTTAAGATGAGTTTCCGCCGGATACTAAAATCTTTTGTCGTAGAACGTCTACCAATCGGAAGGCTGATTTCCTGCCCACTCAAGCTTCCTACTGGCTGATTTTCTACAAGTTGAGATTTTAGTATCTGGCGGATTCCAACTTCAAAACTCCCTAGGCAAACCGATTTCTGTACAAAACACAAAAGATACGAGTGCGAAATAGTATTCATTTTTTTTTTTTGATGAGGAGGTTTTCGAAATTTTATGTCCTGTAGGTACGCCGCAAATGTCATTGTCATTTGTCAACTGTCATAATTTCGTTTGAATCTACTCGCTTTGCATTATCTAAGTAACGAGTCATATACTAATTTATAAAGCAAGATTTTTATTTTATGATTGCTAGTTGTATAATCGCATGAAGAATATTGCCAATTAGAAAGAAATCTCCATCATTTGTTCTTTAGGTTGTGAAATTTTGTGTTTTGGAGAAAAGTTATAATTCAAAGAAAAAAAAATTTACCACTTGCATTAATTTGGTTAAAATTTTTTTTTTTTTTCCTTTACAATATTTCGAATGTGTGACAATTGATAAAAAGCTTTCTTGTACACAATATTGTAAATTTTTCCATAGTGAGATAAAAAAAAAAATTAATATAGTCAATTTTTATTGCACTCTTCTTTCTGATTGCTTATTTTCTTTCAAGTGTCCTTTAGTAGAAAGAAGTTAAAAATTGTGTAAAACAAATTCATTTTAAGTTGTCAATAATTTGCAAGACTAAAAAAATTATTTTTTGTTACAAGTAATTAAACATTTTTGAGTTAAAGATGGAGATGATTATATATATATATATATGGGTATTTAAGAAAGTAACCAAATAAATAATATTGTTTTATTTTATTTACATGCAGATATAATCTCATTAATTATTGTTCCCCAAAGATTAATCTATAATTTTTGGTACTGTCTATTTACTTAGAATCACAGTTTACTTGTCAGTACAAAAGAACTAACTTTTAGTCATTCTCCTCTAGCTCTCTCAAACTACTGCCCGCGACAGCGAATAATCTTATTGTTGCTGTAATAAGTTGAATAAAAAAAACACAGAATGATATTTACTCGGTTTTTTTACTTCTTAGGTAAAGCAATGGCAAGCATAATACGCAGAAAATTTAACTTAAGCAACAACTAACGAGAAATTATAGATAATGGCAGAAAAATTAAAACGGTTTTGGCACTTACTGGAGTAAACAATATGGCCCTAAGGCTGGAAAGTTTGGAGACCTGCTCTAGCTCAAAGAAAGGATTTCAGATCTGCAAATTAGTGGTGCATAGACTCGAGAGTTTTTGGCCTCCGACTTTATTCATTAAATTCAGCATTTTTTTCTAGAGATCAGCAATCTAAAATGTGTAAATTGTAAAAACATGTACGCAACATACCTGGACCATTCTTCGGACGCCCTCTGAGGTTTACCATGGATCCCCATTGCGTCAGTTTTGCTTCTTCGGCATCGGATTCTCCCAAAATTTGTCTCAATTGTTGATCCTCCCTCTGTTCTTTTGTCGGAGGAGCTCTGAATTTGTCCGTCTGCAACGAAAAATGCAAAAGAAATTTTAACGTATGTATCACCTTTCTTTTACTATATAACAGTTGGGCTGACATGTTCGTAGGCTGACACATAGATGACTACTAGTATTAAATCCACATGATTTTTAGTGAGCCCTAACCTTCAAAAGACACATGTATAAATTTTACAGCTGTTGCACTATTAGTATGTGAGTTATAGCATTTTTAGTGAAGCAATGTTTGTTAGTTTGAAAAAAAATGAATAAAAAAGGGAATTTCGTGTGCTAATAAAGCATTGCTTTTTTTTGGCGAAAAAAAAAAAACTAAAGCCAAGGCTTGGCTTGATAAACATTATTCGGACTTTTTGCACCAGGAAAATCTACCGTAGAGAAGTGGTTTGCTAAATTTAAAAGAGGCGAAATGAGCACTGAGGACGATGAACTGACGCCTTTTTAAAAAACATCAAAAAAAAGTCCACAAAATAATTTCTGATAACCGTAAAAGTGAACTTGATTGAGATAGCTGAGACCTTAAATATATATATATAAGGGACGTGTTAGACATATCGTGAATGAATATTTGGATATGCTAAAGCTCTGTTCAAAGTGGGTGCCGCGCAGAGCTCACAATCGACCAAAAAACAACAACGAATTGATGATTCTAAGCAGTGTTTGGAGCTGTTCAATCGTAAAAATTTTGCGTCGATATATGACAATGGATGAAACATGGCTGCATCATTTCGCACCGGAGTCCAATCGACAGTCAGCCGAGTGGACTGCACGTGATGAGTACTAAAAATGCTATAACTCACGTACTAATAGTGCAACAGCTGTCAAATTTATACACGTGCCTTTTGAAGGTTAGGGCTAACTAAAAATCATATGGCTAGTAGCGCCATCTATGTGTCAGCCTATGAACTTTTCAGTCCACCTGTTATATATATATATATCCCAGAGCTACTGTAATTAGCTTGCATGAAAATTTATGTATGAATTTCGTAAGCAAACCAATCAATTTTAAGAAAAATTATCTTATTTTAAAATGTTTTGAATGCATGACCATCATCGTCATTATTATTATTATTATTGAATGGTTTTTGCTATGTGATTTTGCGAAATGTGATGTGGATAAGAAATATTTAAAATTATTAACATGACAAAAGTAATTGAGTGAGATTTCTTCTTCACTGGCGATAGTAAGCCGTCTGCCTACTGGCAGATTTCTAAACAGGAGATTTTTTTCTTTTAAAGGATTGTCAGCCTTACACCCAACGCTTTACATCGCTAAGATTTTAGGTGACAAAAAAGTTTCAATTTGTCCATGCTAGTTTTCATCAAAAAATCAAATTGTTTTACATTGGTCTTACTAACTAACACTTAGCACGAAATGGAAAATTTCCTCACGTGATATAAATTGCAAGATATTGTTGTTATTGTAAATGAATTGTTATTAACATCAAAAGCACTACGGCACGAGAATTGCACTTAACTTAATCAAACTTTATTAACTTAACCCAACTTAAGCAGTAGAAACACTGTTGTAGAGACATCATGTAACCTAAAATTCATCTTACACTATGTTTTAGTTTACTTTGCCACCGTGCCTCAGAAACTAAGGATCTTTCGAGGCCTAATGGTCAATTGGCTTGCGCTCTGGCCTTTGATACCACGGGCTCCATGTTTGAATCTTGCCGGTGGCATGTCTGTTTGTTAGTGGTTCGGAATCCACATTAAACTGTAAGTCTCAGTCTAATTAGCCTAAAGTGTGCAAAAAATAACCGTAGAGCAGGCTGCAAACCAAACCTATGGATTATTCTTATCCACTTTCATGCACATAAATTGAGTGACGAATCTCTTTTTAATTAGCCATTTAAAGATATATTAACAATCTATCCACAAACAAAAACTGTTGAGCAGCATGATGATTTATTATCTAATGATCGAAGCGTAATAATGATTACCAAGGATTTTAAGAAGATTTGTGATACCCAAACTGTTTTAACTTCATCCCATAGTTTTGACATTTGCTTTATTAAATATCACAGTAGCCATTACCAATAGCATTGGTGTCTTATCCAGTTTATTACCAATATATATATATATATAAAAGGATTTTTTAACTGGTATTAAAGTATACTTTTTTTAACTGGGTATTAATATTATTATTATTAATTAAATCATTGTCAAATTAATAGTACAGAATTGTATTGATAACTAACCACAAATATTGAATTTATTGCTTAAAAAAAAATCGAATATTTTAATGCCATTAATCATCAATAAAAGGAGTAGTCTGTTTTAACGGATTTTTTTCATATGATGTATATTAACAAGTTCTTTCTTTATTGTTAAGAAATATTTCATTTTAATTTATTTGATAGTAGCCAAATACTAATAAGAAAATACTGCCTTATAAATAGAAGTTTGTAAAACGATTTTTTAATATTTTTAAATTTGAAATTGTAAATTCTTTACTGATCAGATATTAATTGATAATAATTTTGAAGTCAATAGCAATATACATTTGTGATAAATGCATTATTAATTGTTAATTTACTTTTAAGCAATCTGATTTACTTTTATCTCTAGCTCTCGGTGCCACAGGTTTTGGTTTCGAGTCTCGAAGGTGCTATGGATGTTTAGAATGGTTCGATATCCACTTTAAGCAGTAAGTCCCGGTCTAATATGACTGTTGTGCGTATGGTTGAGAAACCTACCAGTTAATAAGAAAACATCTCCTGCCCTGAAATCTGCCAGTAGGCAGACAGGCTTTGGCCCACCACGGGGCTGTTGCGCCAATGGAAAAGAAGAATATTTATATTGAATTTACAGTATATGCGTCGCGTATTATTTTCAGCATATTGTTGCAAACTTTCGGGGTTACTTTCCACATTTTGAGAACTACTATTGTAAGTAATCCACAGTTAAAAGAATTGGAAGCAGCGCTAGAGATTGGTCAAGGAATAAACAATACTCCTTTAAGAATCAGCATGTTAAAATTATCATGTAGCCTACCGCTAGCAGTAAAAAAATTTGAAAACATTCGATTTTAAATATGCTTGCATAGTAAATTAAAAATATTTGTCAGTCCTTTTAATAACACTAGAATAAATGTTCTTTTCCGTACCTCTGTGATCATCTTTCCTCTGGTTTTAATTCTTTCCTTCATGGCTGCCGCCTTCTCAATTTGCTGTTGCACTCTCTCCCTGCAGGTCCTGTATTCCAAAGCGAACTCGCTGATGGTCTTGCAGACGATGTGCGGTTTGGATTCCCGAATGAGGTGCGATGGGAAACCCAGGTACACCATCAGTTTCACGAATCTGTGGAGTAGAGGGACATTTCCATGCATTTAAATTATTATTATTATTTTGAGGTTTGAATAGTGTTAAAAAAGCTTGAAGTATTAAATGAGCCCTTTTTTTGAAGAATTCATTCTTCCTATTTGTACTAGACGTGATTTAACGGAAGAATGAAAAATTCGTTCTTCCTATCTGCACTAGACGTGATTTAAAGGAAGAACGAAGAATTCATTCTTCCTATTTGCACTAGCCATTATTTAACGAAAGTTGGGAAATAAAAACGATTATAACTTTTAATCTTATTACAGTAAAATTGATGTCAATGAACAGAAAAAAATATAAAAATTGTAAAAAATTTTAAAATTTAATTTTAGGATAAGGAGATTTAAAATATAGAATTAAATTGCATTGATTTTTGTTTTGTTTTTGTGTGTTTGTTTGTTTGATTGTGTTTGGAATGTTCAGCCTCTTGCCACGTTCGTCGGAATACCTGGTGGATGTTTTCTGGGTTCTCTCCCATACCATAGGCCAACGGGGGTAGTTCCCTAAAAGTCCCCCTCGGAAGGCACTGCTCTCCTTCTTCAGCGACACGGAGCCAAGTTAAACTTCTGCCTACAGGTGCTCCATCACAACAGAAGCTGCTTCTACCTTCCCCCTCCCCTATGAGTTCATCCCCCACTCATGGGAGGACCATCCCCCACTGCTCTTGATTGAGGATTAGATATAACACTACAGCATTGTTTGTTTCAAGTAAAAATTTCTAACGAATGTTAATTGGCTAATTGGACGGCTCTGGAGGTGAAGAAGAGATTATAGAAAGTTTTTGCATACCGCATTTTTATCGTCTGATATTTTTCTCCCTAGCGCGCATGCTCATAGGAAATTGCGCATGCATATCTGTAATAATGTTTCCTATGAGCATGTGCGCTAGGGAGAAAAAAATATCAGACGATAAAAATGTGGTATGCAAAAACTCTCTAATAATAATTTTCAATTCCTTCTATTAGCTCACACTCTCCCTATATATATCTTGTTGAAATTTTCAATCGTTCATAAAATACTTTTTTATTCATCCACTCAAGTTCAAATACATTTTTTTTGAACTTGTAGTGGATGACACTTGATGTTAATACAGTTTTTCAAATGTTAATTCAGGAACTAAATTTAATTAATTAATTTTAGTTTTTTTTTTAGATTTAAATTGCATGTATCTAACAATAGATGGCGCCAGATAAACTTAAAAATGAATGAAAATGATTTATAAAGGACTTTCTGCAATATAGTGAAAAAAAAAAAAAAAAGTAGGAATTGACTTAAAAATTTTTTTTTTTTAATATTACTTGTTTTATTTGGAAAAGAATTGTTGACACAATTTTTTTCTGTAAAACAGTTATGAATTTGTGAACCATCATTAATTATGACATCCACTTACTTATCCATTAAAAATATTTAAAAAATCATGTCACCTGTTGACAACTCTTCTGTGGATTATACCTAATACTATTATCCTTTCGGCACTATCATTCAGGAAATCTGATAATCTGGAAAATTAAATTTATATCATTATAAAAAAAAAAAACGCATTTATAATTAAAAAAAATTGTTTCATTTCAAATTTTAATAAAATACATATAAATTAAAAACTCTGTAAATAACTGGGGAAAATATTAAAAAGAATGAATTTCAGCTTTCATTTTAAACATAAAATTTTAAATTTCATTGTTAGTAGAATTTACAACAAAATAATCATTAAGTACGTAAATATGAAACTGTATTAAAGTAAGAAAAGTAATATCCTCTAAAAGTGAAAAATTTTCATTAAAAGATTATAAACATTTTCTTAAAAAAACTTATAACTTGTTAACTTTTACATTAAAAAAATTCAATTATAAGGACTTTCGAGATTAAAAAAAAAAAAAATATTTCATATTCTTTAATTAACTATTCTGATTAGAATGAAGGATAACGAAAAAATTGTAGTTTTAATACACTTAAAATTTACCTAGATTTATTGATTGGAATGCCGTCATGTTTTGTTACAGCTTTTAAGTACTCCCAGGAAGCTTTGCAATCGGATTCCATTTTACTTAAATTGCTGCAAATCTCGTCGAAATCTGCCTGCAAGTGAGAAAAGTAAATTTCATAATAACTAAGATGAAAAAAAGTAAAATACAGGGCGATTATAATTAAAGTCCCACTTTCAAAATGCTGTAAAAAAAGAACCACTCGTCAGAATGATTTCAAATTTGAACTGAAGATACTTGAAAAAAGGTGGAAACGGTATGGCATCAGAAAAACAGTTCCAAAGTGTATCAATAGATGGCGCTATAAGCGGGATATTATGCAAATTAAAAGACACACATGCGCATGACACATAACATTTGATATAAAAAAGTATATGAGGGAATGCACTCTGCTTGTGAAGCTGTTTTACGAAAACAAATACTGTTCTTTTACGAAAACGTCTTCTGTGCGCATGAAAAAGATTGTGGTCCGATGTCTGCCAAAGGTCTGCAGAAAGTGATTAAGAAATTCGAAGAGATATGTTCTTTTGCAGTGAAATTTGGCAGAGGGAGGAAATCAATTATTTCGATGTCAGTAGAAGATGTGTTCACAGCATTACAATGGTGTTCAAACGTGCAGTGCGCAGAGAATTGCCCGATACTTAGACATGCCTATGAGCACGGTACATAAAATTTTACGCATTGTCCTGCACTACTATCCATACAAAATAACCCATGTTCAGCAGTTGCTCCCTGCTGGCTTGCCAGTAAAACACACGTTTGTCCTAGAATTTCTTGCTCGCATTGAAATAGGTAATGATTGGTCATGGAACATTTTGTGGACAGACGAGGCCCATTTCTCTCTCCAAGGCTTTGTCAATACACAAAATTGCAGAATATGGGCAACGGAAAATCCATTCGTAAATGCAGAATGGAGCGGTACTGGTGCAGAGGTAACTTTTTGTGCTTGTTGATGGCATCGTTTATTGTAGGACCATTGTTTTCAAAGAGGTGGGTCCTGCGGGTTTCTGCTATCTGTACCGTCAATGGTAAACGCTCAGTCTTTTGCGCAACCAGGTGATGAAGCAAAATTATTGCATTATAAAAAATTTCTTACCTTAGATGCGCGAGTCACTGCTCCAAATTCAGAATACAGATTCGTAGAGTCAGGAAACTTCTCCATCACAATTGTGCAGATGTGATGGAGCAAGGAGTGTTTATGAACTGTATCTTTCACTTCGGGTACTTTACTTAAGTATTCTATACTGAATCCTTTTGCCTGCAAAATACGGCATGAAATAAATAAATACTTCAAATAATTATTACTTCAGTGAACTTTCTTAGTAAAATCTCATTTAAAAAAATTGCACTCACGCTGGAGTTGTTGAGGAAATTTCCAATGGAGAGAAGAATGGACAGAATGATTCGGAACGTTTTACTATTCTCTATTTCAACTATGGCTTGTTTGAGATCCATCAAAGGTTCTGCCACCTCCTAGAATTGAAATCAAAAATCGTGTACAATGTTACAATACAAGTATGGTAAAAACAGCTCCCCCCCAAAAAAAAAAAAACAACTTATTAATCAATGAAATGTTACTAGAAAACTGTTAAATGTTAGAAATGTTACTAGAAAAATAGTTATTCCATACTAAATGTCTTTTATTAGAATTTTCTTGAAAGACAGACTATCTAAGAAGTGTAAATAATTTGCTTTTTATTACTTAATCAATATTGAATAATTTCGACTAAGTTTGAATTGTTCAACGTTTTATTATAATTTCTTAACGAGACACCATTTAAAAATGTTATATAATTTTATAAATCCTTCAAATAATAAATATCTAACATATCTGTCAAAATACAATTAGAATAAATAAATAAATCGTCAAATTAAATATTAAATCAAATGAATTAAATTCATTACTAATTAAACTCATAATTAAATATATAAAATGAGATCAAATTTCGAATACATTAACTTAATAAGGAATTTTTGAATACGGTTACAGTAAGGCTAACCACCTGGTACTTTTAACTCCTTCAAGTTAAATAAACGCATGTGAGAGATAAAATTTATCATTAGCGTCATTGTAATTTACCTGTAGCAAAAATATTCCGTTTTGACTGGCCAAGGCTGCGTGAAAAAAAATTTAATACTTATTAATCAGTAATTCTATTATAAACCATTTTTGAACTTATAATATTCAAATAATTTTTTTAATGGACTTGACTTGGTACTTTGAGATGTATGCTCGCTGATGCTGCTTTATCTCAATTTGTTCAAATGCTGTTTAAAATTTTGAATGGATTCAGCGAAAAGAAGAAATATTTTTTTCAAAAATCGAGTCTCAAATTTTTAAAACTTTTCTTTAAAAATGAATTGGCTAATTCTTAACATTTTTTTTCTTTTTTTAACCCGATAAATAACAATCAAGGATGAAAGTTTTTAAAACGTGCATATAAACCAAGCATTCCTACTTTCTCCATTGTCTCGTAATCTAACTTAAAGGCCCAAAGTTTAAGCCTGGCTTCTAGTTCGTTAATGGAGGCCAACGTCAGGAGGAACTGTTCTGCTGATCCCAATGGAATGTCGGGATTGGCTAATTGAGCTTGAACAATCTTGTTTTTCTCTTCCTCTGTTGGCAACATTGTTGTCAAAATTTTCTGAAAATGAAGTGTCAAGTGATCAGATTTAATTTGGATTTGAATATTAGAATGAATATAGTTATTTCTTACAATATAAATTTTTTTTGAAATTACAGATAAAAAAATATAACAATGATCATTTTTTAAAAATCTATATCTGAGGTACCTCGATTCCTTCTCTGTTCATGATAGTAGTGTCCATCTTCATTATGGCAGCTTTGATTGCACCTTTTGGAGGGAGTTTCGTCATACCAATGTTGATTGCATTAGAACGTTTGGCGTCTAAAACTATAAGCTCGGTCTTTTTACTTCCATCTTGAACTTTCTAGAAATGTAAAGAAAAACCTTTCATTTAATATTCTGGTTTTTCAGATAGTAAAACATCTAAAAATAACATCTTCATTTAAGAAAACATATATATAATGTGTACATTCCAAAACTGTTTACATATTATTATTTTAAAAGCAAATTATATGAAAATATACTTCTAAAAATAGTTATAAAAATTTTCTGCTTGTCATTAGTTTCGGTATGGAAATGATTAAGAAACAAAGCAAAAAAAAGGAATGGACTTACTTTGCTAAGAATATCTTTTGCTCTGCTCTCAAAGAGGTTCTCCAATCTCTGAGTGTCAAGAGGAACTGGTTTCAACTCATCCCAAATGGTACGTTTTTGCCCGCTCTTTCCATAAGCATTGGCTCTTCTTTTACCTATAATAATAAAAAAAAAAAAAAAGGTTAATAGAATATTCATTAATTTTATACGAAGAGCATTAGCTAGAAGCTAGCTTTTTCTTAATGATGGTTAATTACAGTAAAAGTAAATATATAAATTCATTCTTACCGTTTCTTCAAATGTGTTCATTTTGTACTTAAATAACAAATTTTCCTCGAGAAAGGCACTTTATGAGAAATGCATTTTTTTTGGCAACAGACTGTTCTTTTTTCAATTCCTTCTATTAGCTCACACTCTCCCTATATATTTCTTGGCCAAATTTTCAATCGTTAATAAAATACTTTTTATTCATCTACTCGAGTTCAAATACATTTTTTTAACTTGTAGTGGATAACACTTGATGTTTACAGTTTTTTTCAAATATTAATTCATTAATTAAATTTAATGGATTAATTTTAGTTTTTTTAGATTTAAGTTGCATATATTTTTACCAATAGATGGCGCCAGTTAAACTTTAAAAAATGAATGAAAATCATTTATAAAGGATTTTTTGCAATATAGTGAAAAAAAAAGTAGGAATTGACTTAAATTTTTTTTTTTTTATATTACTTGTTTTAATTGTATTCTGTATTTGTATTTATTCCAATCGTAGTTATATCCGGAGGGTATTTAGGTTTTTCACCATTTAAAAAAGCAATAACTAAATAATGCTAATATTAATAAATAATATTTAAAATTGCTAGATAAATTTTTTTTTTTTTTTTTGTAGATCATTAAATTTTTCTTGTTTTTACACTAAAACTTTTAACTACAATGACTTTAATATAAGAAAATTAAGTGAAATCCCAAACTAGTGAAAATCCCAAAGCCTTTAGTTTGGTGTAATTATTAAGTTGCAGAAATGTTTATTTAAATACACAAAATAACCCTATCTTTTTCAATTCCTATTATTAGTTCACACTCTCTCTATATATATTTATATATTTTGTTCAAATTTTCAATTATTAATAAAATACTTTTTATTCATTCACTCAAGTTCAAATACATTTTTTTTAAACTTGTAGTGGATGAAACTTGATGTTAGTACAATTTTTTTCAAATATTAATTCATTAATTAAATTTAATTAATTAATTTTAGTTTTATATGGAAGAAAAAAATTTCTATATATTAATTGTAATTATTTAATAAAAAGTAACTAAAATAAAATTTTTCTTTGTTGACCTAAGTAGGAATTGACTTAAAAAAATTTTTTTTTTTTTTTTTGATTACTTGTTATCGTTTAGTTTTTATTTCCGAAAAACTTATTTATATATATACTTATTAAAACTAAAGTTATTATTAGCTATTCATTATAAGTTTGAAGTGGTCTTTCGGATTCTCAAGTAGCCATCCAATCAATTAGCTCTGTTGAATACTTATTGACATTTGAGATTTTGCAATGTCAAGAATTGTTGAGAACTCTCACTTTAAAGGGAAACAAATTGTTCTTCAGTGGATGCCTGGCCATTATCCTCTTTGGGACAATGAATTCTTTTAATTGCATAACAAGTAATATAAAAAAGAATTTTTTTAAAGTCAATTCCTACTTTTTTTCACTATATTGCAGAAAGTCCTTTATAAATAATTTTCATTCCTTTTTTAAGTTTATCTGGCGCCATCTATTGGTAGATACATGCAACTTAAATCTAAAAAGAACTAAAATTAATTAATTAAATTTAATTACTGAATTAATATTTGAAAAAAACTGTACTAACATCAAGTGTCATCCACTACAAGTTAAAAAAAAAAATGTATTTGAACTTGAGTGGAGGAATAAAAAGTGTCTTATGAACTATTGAAAATTTGAACAAGATATATATAGGGAGAGTGTGAGCTAATAGAAGGAAATGAAAAAGATGTCAGCTTGCTTAAATATCCTAATACAGCCATTCCTTATTGGAGGATTAAACTGTTTTTAAAATATTTATTTACATCTAATTTCTTTCGGAATCTTCAGACTCGTGCAGCCCTAAAAATTGGAGAAGGGTAAGCCCTTCTCTTATTTCAGAAAAACCAAGACGCAAAGCAGTGGCGTCTGTCTGCGGGACACGATTGCTTTGTCGCCCATCTGCACCGGATAATCATTTCAACCGATCCTATTTGCCCACTTTGTGACTCTGGAGAAGTAATGGACAAGGACCATCTGCTCCGATGTATTGTTCTTCGTGGGACCTACAGAGGAGTCGAGATACGCATTACGTAGGAAGCAAGATCGCTCATTAGGCAATGAGTCTAGCCTTTGTTTTTTTATTATTATTCTTGGTTCTTGATAATTCTATTGCTCTATGTAACTTTTTGTCTAGCCATTGGAAATATAAAAAAAAATTATTAAGACTTTATGCTATCATCATAAAATTTCAATTCAATAGATTTAAAAAGGAAAGAGATACTTAATAACAATCACAAACAAGTACTTTTTTTTTGTTCTGATACAGCTGGCACACACTTATCTTCGATGCGTTAAGGCAAGTACTGCACAGACATTACTCACTTTGCATTACCCAGAGGGCGCGTGTAACTTGAAGATACGGACGCGGAGTAACAATGCCCCCGCAACCTTCTACGATCCTATTAGGATCGGGACCTACGATTTAAAGTGGATTCCGAACCACTACAAACATCCATGGCACCGCTGAGACTCGAACCCGAAACCTGTGCTACCGAGCACCAGCCACTCGGCCATTCAGTCCCACAGACAAGTACTTGTATCGATTAATAAAAGTAAAAGGTTGTCAAGAGGTTATTTGTGTTGGATGTATTAATATAAAAAGCATTGAATGAACGATGGATATTTTGCAAACAATCTATTGCACTGAACAGAAACAGAACGTTCAAGAGCAAAGCATGTCACTTAGCAATTAAAATCCTGTTCCATAATTAAGATGAAATTCTATCACAGACCTCTTTCCAGAAAAGTTTGACTGTCTTCACTTTTTTGTTGAATTTGGAATCATCAGCAGGAGAGGGTGCATTCTTTCTTATCCATGGAGGAGGTGCAGGTGCGCTCCTGTTCATTCCTGGGGGTGGTGGAGGGGGTCCTCCCATGCCTGGTGGTGGTGGAGGCGGAGGTGGTCCGCCCATTCCTGGAGGAGGTGGTGGAGGAGGACCACCCGGAGGAGGTGGTGGAGGTGGAGCTCCTGGAAATGGAGCAGCGTTGACAGGTCTCATGAGAATGCTCACGTCATCATCATCACCGAGATCAGTAAAGTCCAAGTCATTAATGCGGAGAGGACGCCTCATGGTTTGTAGGAGCTGGTCCCAATGGAGTTCTTTTACTCCACTTGCTGATTTTCTGAGATCCTGGCCCTGTGGAAAGCATGGAATTTTATAAGATTTTTACAATTTTTACCCAACAAATTTGTTAAAAAGTTTTTTTTTTAAAAAATTACTTATTTAGACATTGGAAAAGATACAGAACAGTTTACGTTTCATAAAAAGTTTTAAATGTTGATTAGCAAAAGATCATAGATAAAGAATGTCACAGTACAAAATATAATAATTAAAAATGGCATATGTTTGTCTTATGTAAATATAACATTATGCCAATAAGACTTAACATGTTTTTTTTTCCCTTTATCTATAATGTATTTTTAAGGACATAAGCGTACATGTATCTTACCTCACTATTCCCCCCCCAGCAATTTGTTATACAAACTTACTCGTGTTTTAAGCACATATACGATGAAATAGAGAATTCAGCCTAAAAGAGACTGTCTCAAAGTGTATTCTTCCCTGAATCTTAAAGGAAACGTATAAATTAGTCAGAGGTTCAATTAAATCTCCAGTAATAATAAAAACTACGATAATAGAGCAGATCATATCAATTTTTTTTTCTTTTTTTTTCAAAAGGTTATGTAACATTCTAAAATTACAATCAAATTGACGCGTTTCGAGTTTTTAAAAATTTGTCGTTATTTTTCAATGACTCTGTGCTAGTCTCGATGGTGCAATATTTATAAGAAAATTTATATCATCCTTGATTTGATATTTAAGATTAAATTACAAAAGGTAAAAAAAACCAACCATGTTGCACAGGGAATTTAAAAACTTTGTTGATTTCTTCATCTTTCCAACTCAAATTTATAATTATATATGTTTAATTATTTCAAGGACTTCTACAATATTCCAAAATTTCAGTGATTTATTGAAATACTTACCGAAGGCGATTTCATGTCATTCCGTGTGGTACCATAACCAGCTAGGCCCTCCTTTGCTCTGTTCACCACTCCAGGCGCCATGCCGTATCTCTGACGAGGAGGTTCTGGAACAGTCGGTTCTGGAGCACTGAATTTGTTCTGCATGTCTTTGTGACTGCTGTCCTTTTTAAGCTTGAATGTCTGCTGTGGAGGTTCTTCTGGTGCCGCTATCTTCTGACCCCACGTAGGTTTAGGGGGTGCAACCTTATTGGGTTCAGGGGCGGGAGTATAAGGTGCAGGACTTCTGTTCTGTTGTCCATAAAATGGCTTGGGTGCAGCTGTTGGAGGTGTAGTTGGTACTGAACCTAAACGATTTAAGAAAACAAAACAGTTTTTGGACCACAGACGTCAGGCTCTTCTTTATTTGGCTTGTAATTCATTTAAAATTATTTCAATCGAATTAGCCTAAAGTGTTTTAAAAATGACCAGATCGACAAACCAATAAAAACAGTTTTTAAGAAAATTTGTTTAAAAAAATGTAATACTTTTTTTTAAATAGTAATGCGATATTTAAAAATTTTCAATCAAATTAACGATCAAAATCTAAGATATTTAGTTTTAGAAGTATATTGATTTTCATACAAAACTTAGTATATAGCTATAATTTAAGTATCATATTTTTTAACAAATATTAATTAAAAAATTATCTACTAGAAAATTTGAATTATAGCAAAATGGTTTGTGTGGTTTGAAAAATCTTTAAAATCTAAATTTATTTTTTTTCATCAATTTATGTTCTAAAAACAATTTAAAATCTTTCATATATAATTAATTATTAAAAGCACTAAAAAAATTAATACTTAAAATTGAAAAAAATATTTATAACAAAAATATGCAAGTTATATAATATGCAAAGTGGATGAATAAAAAGTATTTTATGAACGATTGAAAATTTGAACAATATATATATAGGGAGAGTGTGAGCTAATAGAAGAATTTAATAAAAAATGATCATTTTCAAATTCTTAGTTAATCATATGCATAATAATTTAAGTAAATCTATGATTTCTGACTGATGAGTCAATTTTTATATTTCTGCATATTTCAGGTGTCAGGACATTGCACACATAAGGAATCAATAATGACTTGTTCTTAAATGAAAAATGGATTGGGTTTAAATTGTATAATACCTGTTAGGCTGTTCTGTCGACCGAAGCCGGGTCTTGTAGGTGACGGCGGAGGCACAGGTTTTACTTCGGCTTGAATCTGTTGCTTGACCAGAGATGTCTCGCCTCTGCTGGGTCTTCTGACCAGAGGTTCTTTGGGGGCCTCCTCTTCTTTCTGGTTTTCGAACAAAGAACGCTGTCTGCTAACTAAGGAGGGTGCAGCTACAGAAATAATATTAACAATAAATTAATAAATGTACTTATTCAATAGGGTAAAGAATTTAATCTAGAGAAAAATAGCATAGAAATAATTTTAATACATTCAATTTAGACATTCTCATAACTAAAAAAATAGTGTACGATTATTAAAAATATTCAAACAAACTTGAAAAATACAGTGAAAGAATTAAATGGAAAATTACAGAAATTTTATATGAAGAATACATGTTAAATTACTTTGTCTTCAAAAAAACTCATGTTCAAAAACAAGTTAAGTTTGCTCAAGTATAGTCGGCCTTAATAACGAATTAGACTGGCATAGTTTATACTCTACACAATGATATGGATTTCATTATGTAGAGGATAATAATGTATTTCAAAATAATTATTCTTTTTGGGTATCACATAGATTAAATTTGATAAATTATAGCAATTAATCCAAATCGATGTGAAATAATCTGTAACAATCTTCACCGAGTCTACTTACTTTACAAAATAATGACTTTAAACATATGTTACACAAGCATGAATTCTCACCTCATCGATTTACGATTTATTGTGAACATCACTACTAAGTCACGAGTTGGACAATTTACAAAATTGAAGAATAGTTTTATTATTATTATCATTTACTCACTTGCTCTATCACTGTGAAATGGCGGTGGTTTCTCCTTGACTTCTGGAGATGGAAGTGTCTGTTGTAGAGATGATGGGTAGTTCGGGTCACTCTGCCCAGTAAGAGTTCTGTTGCGGGCATCCC
Organism: Caerostris extrusa; assembly: GCA_021605095.1. NCBI lineage: Eukaryota > Metazoa > Arthropoda > Arachnida > Araneae > Araneidae > Caerostris > Caerostris extrusa. The sequence continues at coordinate 207,502 of BPLR01005249.1, read as the reverse complement.
GGCGACGACGTAATGCGGGTGTAATACCAGTGTCATCTGAAAGACAATAATACCTATTTATTCCCTGGTGTTTTTAGTAAAACATTTCTTAAACAAAGTAGCATGGTGATGAATAAAATAAAATCAACATCATTAAAATCCTTTAAACTAAACTATTTAAGAAAAATAATGATAGGTTTTAGAGGATAGTGTCAACTTATACCCCTATGTCATTGTTTAGAAAATAGTTACCTTAACACATCACATGTGATTCTCAGAAAATGTGTAGTGATTCTCTAAAGATATTTAAAACAAATCTGTCCTTAATTGATCAATGTCCCTTCTGATTCCAAATTCTAGACCACCTTAAGTTTTCGTTTCAGCTGTAAGATTCCAGCACATGCCTGGAGCATTTGTTTTGTCTGGTAGTACATGTTATGTCTAACGCATCAACTTTTTTTTTAATGCCAATTAAAATATTTACCTATACAAAATAGTACGTGAATTGTCGAACATGATAGCACTTCATTCGCTCTTTGTTGCATAGTAGACCACCTGAAACTCAAACCCATTGGAAACACAGAATCAATTTGGTTGCAGGAATAATTTTTTAAATATTCTTTCATGTCTGAACTATTTTTTTTTAGTAATAAGACGACTTAATTTTGTAGAGTAACATTCTACAATAATTAATACAAAAATTTTCAGTGAACTTCAAACAAAATTAATGATATGTACACCACTGTATCAAACTACAGTTAAGAAATAAAAAAAAAAAAAAAACTTTAATGCCTTAGTTATTTTCAAATCTTTCTTCTGTAATGATTAATCTTAATTCTCAATGGGGGTATTTTGTAAATGCTAATTATTCAAAAAAGAAAATTCGAATACGTAATAAATATTCAATTATTTTAATCAAAATAAGAATATTCGAATACTTATCAAAATATTCCTTTGTTATAATTTATGAATTTTATTTATAATTTTTGAATGACTTTAAATGCTTCAAACAAATTATTGAAATATCAGAATTTTCTTAAAGCATAAAAGCAATTACGCAATATTATTTCCAAGGGTAGAAAATTAGTATGCATATTTTATTTTTATTTATAAATATATTTGAAAATTCAATGTTGAATTTTAAAACTTTTTACTGCCACTATCATAAAAGAAGTTAAAATGATTCGAGTTAATGAATTCGACTTTCCATTTCTACTACAGCTAAAATGCAAACAAATAAGGACTGATGATAATCTCTAGCTATAAAATTTTAGAAATATGTAAAACGTATATTGTAAGAAATACTCATAAAATTTTTGCAATGCATATATCATATTTTTCAGAAATGAATTGGCATTGCTTTCAAGTCTAGAGTTTATTATGAGGTTAGATCAAAATATTTAACATTGCATTATTTTACTTCCTGATATAATGCTGGAAATTTTGATTTCTTATTACTACTTCAATCCTCGTAATTTATACGGCTTTCAGATGATCACCAAGAACTCTTCTGTGACGGGTGGACTATAAGTCATGGTTAGGGGGCTAACTTCATATGTAGACAATTTATCGCGAGGTCATAATAATAAGAAAGTACAAAATAAATTTTATGGTTAAACTCTCAAACTTTTAGTGTTAAAAAAAAGATTTACGATATACATTTCATTATGATACATCTTTTTTTATCCTATTTAAAACAACAATAAGTCAAACAACAAAAATGATTTGTATTTAAACTTTAATTTTTTTTTAAAAATGGGATTAAATTTTTGCTTCTTATTAATTTAAGTTTAATAATTGTTTCGAACTTAACACAAACCTTTATTTATGTGGTGGATAGAAACCCCACAAAAACAAGTTTGAGTGTAAATTTCCTTAATTATTACTAGTTTTGTTGTTTTTTATCCCACTTGGTGGACAGCAACATCTAGACTAAGTCCATAAACTCGTGGGTCTTAAATCGATGAGTCATGATAAATGGTAAAAATGCAGCTTCTTTTCGTCCTTAACCTTGCGGCAAAAAAAGACATAGGATACCCAAAGGAAGAAGTCTGACTTTACCCAACTCGATTATACCTCCGGGCACTGGGTACCCATTTTAGTTGGTTTTTACAACATGCATGGGCTACAGTGGGGCTGTTATAACAGGACCCACAAGGGTATTGCTAGTTATTCATATTATGTTTTTTTAATTTTGACGGACAATATTTTTCATACATGGTATACAAAAAAAAAAAAAAAAAATGTACAAAAATTGAAAATAAAATATGCAAATTGCACATACCATCGATGTCTATTCCTGCGTCAGTAGATACAGCTGGAGTCTCGGCTGGTTTAGTACCTTCTCGGCTATCCCTGGCAAGCAAAAATGTGTAAAAGTGAAATCACAAAATAGATAGGAATCAAAATTAGCCATCTTGCTGTATACAAAGCTCTAAAGAATGCAAATAGAATGAAATCATGAGTTCAAATAACAATTCCAGAATGGTTGCTCATGAAACGTTTCATCTTCAAAATGATTCGTCTTCTGTGATTGATTTTTTGGAGCCATAGTCGTTTGCAGATCTGCCTTTTAAGTTTTTGTATTTTTATTTCAGTTTCAATGGGAATTCTATAACTTTTCACTTGGTGTTATTTTTATCAAACGAAACTGAATCATTGAAGACCAAACATTTGTAAATATGAGAAAAACATGAAACTCAAAACTTTGTTAATCTATTTTATTTTTATGCTTTTATTCAGGTCAAAATCCACAACATTGACTGGCGTCTTCATTCTAAAATATGTATCAAGCTTAGAGGGTTCATGGGGAAAACAAGGAGAAGCGTAAGTATTGCATCAAAAACATCATGGATAGTAGCGTTGTAGGGAAACATATTAATCTTTGATTCGGAAGAATAAACACTCAATAACTACTTTAAGATCAGGTATTTTTACTAGTAGAGTAAGTTCCTTCATAATATTGTTAATTAATCTATGCAATTATAGTTTCACACGATTAGAAAAGCACGGTTCACAGAATTTAAATCATAACTTACAAAGAATAAATTAATGTTATTAGAAGAATTCGTTATATTTAAATGAGGTTTTTGTATGCTTACCTTCTTGCCCAGGGTGGAGCTGGGGCTTTGACTGAAGGTGAAGTTACTGGTGGAGTTTTTAGATGTCAAATAGGTAGGCAACTGTGGAGTGGAATGGCGTCTACTTTTTCGCCTCTCTCCGGTTGACTCTGAAGGTTATTTTGGACCTAGAATAACATATTAATTGCTTATGTATAATTAAAATATTTTATTGAATAGACATTAGATATCTAAAATGAATTAATGTTATGAATGTGACTTGATGATTTTATGATGATTGCATGAAAATGATGTTTCTATTTTCCATTGTATAATTAAATCTGATAGTCAGTTGATCTGTTTTGCTCTCCAAATTTTGGTGGTTTACAATCTCTCAAATATATTTAACACAACTCTGCTTTTAGTTGGCCTACAGACTCCTCCGGAGAGTATATTTCCAATCTGAGTATTAGATTTTCGGCTAAACAAATGGAATCCTTCAACGAATCTATAGTTATCTGTTTTTAAATGTGCTAAATATTGTATGTCTTATGTGTGTGGTGCTTGTAAATAAAGCTGTGAGTTCTCTAACTTGTGCTAAGTATCTCAACCCATAAACACCCAGTTACAATCTGGTTGCCCGATACTACAGTCTGCAATTTCCGTAATTCAATTAGAAAAATAAATTTACATCTTTTTATGTATTTTTTTATCTTCTAATTAAACAAATTTTCAATGTGGGTAACAAAGTTAATTTTTTTGACAATATTACTTGAATTAATCTGATTCTAAATGTTCGAAATTATTCGTAAAATTTATTTTTTTAATTTTCACATTGTATATCAAATTCCATTAAACAAGATATTTTAAATCCATAATTTAAAGATGTACAAATCTATAGATATAATTAAATACTGAAGCTACTTATGTTTAACTAAGAATTCTGCTTTTTAACAACTACTATTACTACTATACTACTACTAACTACACTATCTGGAAGAAAGTGACGGGACACCCCTCGGAAAGTAGAAAAGTCGACAATACAGCTGACACATGTGCAATAATAGGTATCACGTGTCAGCCATATCCCATAAATACTCTGTGGAGTCGACTAGAGTTGTTTTTTTGTCAAGATGCCGCCACGGGAGGAGTTGTCTGAGTTCGAGAAAGGTGTGTTGGTTGGATTGCATCTTGCCAAGGTGTCAATTAGGGAGATATCCCGTCTCCGTAACTGCTCAAAATCAACTGTAGCACGTGTTGTGTATCGTTACAAGACTGAGGACACTGTTAGAACAAACCCCGAAGTGGACGACCTACAGTTCTCACCAGCAGGGACCGGCGGGTGCTCGGCAGGAGATTCGAAATAACCGTCAAACATCCATGGATAACATCGCTAATGAGTTTAGACAAGCCACAGGTGTGGCAGTTTCGACCAAGACTCTTCGTATCGAGGCCCATAAGTTTAGGTTACACTGGACGTTCGGCGGCCCATAAGCCTTTGATTACGAAAACCAACAAGAAAGCGCTCCTTCGATGGGCCAAAGACCACCGTACTTGGACTCTGGATGACTGGATACCACAGAGTATTTATGGGATATGGCTGACACGTGACTTTTCTACTTTTCGAGGGGTGTCCCGTCACTTTCTTCCAGATAGTGTATATTACTACTATATTATACTGTAAAATACTGATTTTTATACCTTTCATTAAAAAAAATTAATGGCAATTTCGGATTTACCTTTCAATAAAAGTTCCAAAATAAGGTTTACCATCATCCTCTCCATCTTCATGTTTTAATACCGCCTGAAATAATCATGTGCATTAAGCAAAAATAAATAAAAATAATCAATGATATTTATATTATAAGTGAAGTATTAAGTAATGAATTTATTTTAAAATATCTTTAAACTTTAAACCTGTCAATTACTTAAAATTATTTTGGGATTGCTTAATTCTGATTTGTTATTTATTTTTTTTAATTAAATGTAAAATATTCTTTTAAACATTTAAACTTCGTTTTATTACTTTAAAAAAATCTTAATTTTATTTTGCTAGTAATATTTCTAAACTTTTTAACGTTAAATGTCTGTAATTCTTTATTCTTTTAATATAACTATTCTTTAAAAATTTTCCCATACTACATTTTCAAAAACAACTTCTTTGTTTAAAAAATATATAAAACAACTTAAAACCTCGTATATCTGGAGCTGTTTTAAAAGTTCTTTATCGGTGCCACCTCTGCATAAATGAAATTGCACCACTTTTTCCATTCCTTGTTCTTCCAGAGCATCAATAAAGTCGAAATAATTATCTTGATCATTGAAACCATCGGCAACCTTAAAAAGTACAAAAAATTAAACAAGTTGCCTTTGAATACTTTATCTTTCCAATTTATTTAATTATCAGAAATTATATGTTTTCTAAGAGATTTAATATTTTAATTCGATATTTACCTTATTTACTAAAGTCATGCAATACACAAGGAGTTCCATATCCAAATTTTCCTTTTCTTTCAAATGCTGCATCACATTACACCATAGACGATTGCCTGAAATTAATGATAAATTGTCTTTAAAAAAAGTATCCGTAGAAATAATCCTAGAATAAGAAATAACAGTTTTAGATTTAGTATGTTCATAACTTTTTAGTGGCGGCCTGATTGTCAATTGACTAAAGTTCTGGTCTCTGGTACCACAGATTTCAGATTGAATCCTGCCAATGACATGGGTGTTTGTTAGTGGTTCGGAATCCACGTTAAACTGTAGGCCCGGGTCTAATTAACCTAAAGTGTGCAAAAATGACCGTAGGGCGACAAACCAAACCATAACTTCTTTAGTTTTACCAGCTTCGCAATTGAGCATGAACACTTTTCAGATGATATTAAATAGTGTGATTTGTTAAGGTATTCTTTACTAAGTAGATCTACAAAGGTTTAAACACTAATCGTATATAGATTATCTTTACTGGTATAGTAACTTAAAAACATTTGTTACTTATACTGTCCGAAATGAAGTCACCTCAAAGATGATTCTAAATTGTTGTATTTTTCAACAATATATAAATTAAGTTTTTTAAAAATTTATATTAGTTACCAAGATATATCAATGTTAATTGTTCATTGTAAATATAACACAACATTGTCCATCGACAACATGGCAAAATTTGAATGGTTAAATATTGCTAATTATGTTTATTTTATTATTTTAAAAAAATATTAGAAATCTCAAAAGGTCAATATTGCCTGGTCATAATTGCACGATAAATTAATATCGATTATTGTTTTTCACATCTTAGAAAATAACTTTACAATTTTGAAGCTAAATGGCATAGCATATTGCTTGAAATACAATTAAATGATTATGTCTTACTTTATCTCAATTTGTTTTTGAATATTATCTATGGATATGGTTAAAAACTTAACTTAAAATTTTTTCATGTTATAGATAATAAGATCAGAAATGTATTTGCAATCACCTTTCTGTCTGTCAATTTCAACAACAGCATCTTTCAGAAGAAGAGCATTACTTGGGGAATATTCCGCAAACATAACAAGAAGTTTTAAGGCCATCTTTGCAACCATTTTGTACTGTAACCCAAGGGAAAAATATAAAAAGAATAAATTAGTAATATTAACTTTTCAATAGAATGTAATATCAAAAACATCAATACTCAAACGTTATTATTTCTTTGAAAATATTGCAATTAATTAAGAGTATCTTGGTATATTATTTATAATTCAAAAATGACTTACTTTAGATGCAGAAACATTGTAAAGCCATTTCAAAGTATCTGAATGCTGTGATATACCATTCATACCATCTACGTACAACATTAGCTGGCCAAGAGCTGAAATTAAAATGATTTAAATAATTTAAGGTTGAAAGTAACATAAAGTTACAAAATTAAAAAAGGATCTTTATTTATTTTTATAAATTTTATTGATCCTTCCATGAATAATTTCAATAATAACAAATTAAATAAACATAGTATTTAAATAACTATTGTGCATTTTAAAATAATTACGTTTTCTTCTAATCTTTTCATTATCTCGTCAAAACCTGTTCATGAAAACTGTAATCAAAGGCTTACTAAAATACTAGACGACTTCTAAAGTGTTCTATTAGGATTCCTATCAAAAATACTACCACAGATTCTTTTTGGCGAAGAATGTCAGAAGTTTGGATCAAACTGTCATTGCTACTTCTCTTGTAGATGCAAATGCCTTGGCAAAATTTAAACTTATAATTTCTACTAAGATCAAAGCTAAATACCAAATTACACAACTAAATGTCAACAAAAAAGACAGCTACTATTCTCAATAAGGATGAAAATCCACAAAAATATGAAAATTTCTGCTGATGGCTTTAAAAATACCAAAATGGGGCAACTGCCCTAATGTCGAGCTTACTCCTCATCATGTCTTTGATTGCCCAGCTGTTGCTGCTGCCATGAATTATCTGGACCATATCTCGGTATAGGACTTATATTCCGAGTTGGTAATCAAAATAACTAATATTAGAGAGTTTTTGCATACCGTACGTTAGTTACCGTAGGACGTCCGTTAGCTTTTTCTCCCTAGCGCGCATGCTCATAGGAAATTATGTTTTCTATGAGCATGCGCGCTAGGAGAAAAAGCTAACGGACGTCCTACGGTAACTAACGTACGGTATGCAAAAACTCTCTATTATTCGGGAGCACTACGCTATTTGATTTTCTGATACTCTTCAGAGGTTACGACGACAACAACCACCAAACGATTGGACATATTAAAATAACTTCTATTCTACAATATAGGACTGTTTTGGTTATTACAATCTTTCATTTTTGTTATTCTTGTCTATTACTTTAAATCAAACATTTAATTAACTTTTTTTTTCCTTTTTAAACTTCGAGAAATTCAAGGCACAAGTTTTTCCAAAAAGAAAAAAAAAATTTGGGAAACAATATTGGACGAGATATCATAAATGGAATGAAATATCTTTTGTCTAATTTTGAGAATAGTCTCTTTCAAATCACCGAGTCTTTGAATTCGTTTTAAATGTGCTTAAGTGAGAATTGAAATAATAACGCATTGGATTAAACATCATTTAGATAAACATTTTTAAATTAAAAGAACAATGTTAATTACTCCATTACGAACAAAAGTTTTATTTTCTTTTGTCAAAAATAGATTGTTTCATGACGAATAATTCTAAAAAGAATTAAATGAAAAAATTAAAATATATCAGATTTAATTTCCGTAAAGTTACATTTTTTTTCTCGAAGTTGTTGATAACACGAACCAAAAAAACCAAGTTAATTAGTTTCTGGAACTCATCTGCTCTATATTATAACTTTAATTCAATTCATCCTTATAAATCGCTTCTGAATATAAATCGAAAATGCTACTTAAGATTAAGATTAAAGATGCTTAAAGATTAAAATTGTCATCATTAAGCATGAAAAATATGTAATTAAACAATTGAATCTAAAAGAAATAATAAAAAATTATGAACGAAAACAAAGTCCTAGCTTTTGTGTAAATAAAAAAGGCTGTAAATAAATCCTCTTTCATACTTTTATTTATTTCAAATTAAAATTGCTTGATAGATAGATAAAAAACTGTTTTTTGTAGATATTATACCTCTCAGGATGTAGTTCTGATAGGTTTGATCTCCGGTCGACGCCACTTTTATCAAGCAGTTTAATCCTCCAGATTCGATAAAAGCGCTGGCCAAATCTTTTTCATCCTGTTAAAATATTTAAATTTCTTAGAGTCAAATAATTAAATAAGAAAGCCCCACCCGTGGTTTAGTTATAACTTGCAAAACTAGCAAACAAGAAAGTTCGAATGCATCATGGCATCTGCTACAATCACTGTAATTGGTGTGAGTTATACTGGTTTTCTTCCATATAACACGCAAATGCATAAATGCGATTCAGTCATCCTGCAAGTCTTTCAGGAAGGCAATGTTGTGCCATTATTGCCAGTCGGTGGACTTTCCGTAACATATACAAACGGCTACTAGAATGTCCCAAAAAAAATTATAATGATGAATCATTGTGATTTGAATGAAAATAGTGTATCCATTTGAATGTTTAATTTTCACAAATAAATACCCTACGAAAAAAAGATCTTTAGTAGGTGAAATTCTATCGTGGAGTATTATTAAACCTATTTTGTAATGGATCGCAAATAAAGAAAAAGCCAGCTGATGGAAATAGTAAACATTCGCTGGCATTTGAAGGTTGGCAGATGCTTTTCATCAAGCTCGAAAAGAAACATCTCTTAATTGCTGCTAAATGAATATTTGTTTTTATCCTTTTTTTTCTTTGGAGTTAATGTTTGCAGGTATTATTTCATGAATGGCATGCATGGATTGTTTACTCATAGTATTAGAAAATGCTACTATGTTAAAATATAGAGGTTTTTTTTTTTTCTTTTCGTATTAATGAACATTATATCCACACTAAATTCTTTTTTTTTTTTTTTAAAGTTAAAAAATATTTTTCCTAAAATATATATTTTTATTTATGAACAAAAATTATATTTGAATTTTTTATTTATTTTTTAATATTATTTTAACTAACTAAATAAATTAGAGTTGTTTAATGTAAGTTAATTAATATAATGCCTTGTTATAACAATGCTATGCTTTGCTATAAATACATTTAAATAAGTTTATTTAATTTTAAAAAATAACTATAATCTTTTTATTTAGACAACAGAAGCAAATTAAACAATATTTTTAATTTGCATGTAATTATTAGAAGACAATTTATTATTTCTATTACTAATCATTATAATCATTGATTAAATCATAATTTCTAGCATAAATTCTTATAACTTTCAGATATAATTAGAGAATAATGTTAATTGAAGAGAAAAAGGGATTATTATAATTGGCAACTTATCTTTTCTATTTATAAAATGAAGATTAGTCAATATACTTTTAAAAATTGTTCTATTTTAATCAGAATCACACATGAAAAATATTGAATTTTATGTTATAATTCAATACCAGAGTACAACGTTGTTTTTACAATTTTTTAAAGTGTTGCACTTTTTGGGAGTCACTGTAATTTGATTGTAAAATTAAATTATTATATTTTGATCTCTCTATATATAACCCGAGAATTGTGTAGATGCGAGTGAAAAATTCTAAAACATTTTGTTTAAAGTTTTTTTATTAATTATGTTAAAAAAAATAAAAGCTATAGTTTCATTGAATCTAAGTAACTGCCAGTATTTAATATATAATTTATTTTAACTGTGGATATGATAAAAATACCTTTACCTAATACCCAACCTAACATTTTGTATTAACATTTGTTTAATTTGTGAAATTATCTTTCGAATAAATGCATACGCGCTTGTTAACTAATTCACAAAAAATTATAAAATTAAATTTAAAAGTAACATTAATAATAACCAAATTATGACCTTTTTTACGACAGATAGTAATAAAGTAACAGGTACAATTATAACTGCGATATTTGCGACGTGCTTTGGCGATTTATATTGTTAAAAAACTATTATGAAATTATTCTTTATATCAAATAATGTTTAAAAAGATCATAAGAAAATAAAACCAAAACAATGATCTTTTAAACATTATTTGATGTAAAGAATAATGTTTTTATCTTAAAAACAAATCAAAATACAAGTAGGGATCTTTATTTACTTCTTCCAAAGAGTAAAAATGGCGGCAAACAAGGAATGTTTTGAAATATTTGCGCTTTTTAAGATGATGTAATTTGTAAAGGTGTAAGTAATCCAGAAAAAGATATTTTTATCGCGCTGCTCATCTATGTCAGTACAATAGCCAAAATACATTATTTAAAGTGCAAATTGCCTTTGAAGTTATCGCATTCTTTTGACAACCTTCCAACTCCTCCGATGCCCGAGATCGTTCCTGCTAGAATCTTTATCAGATAATGTCGGAACATCTGAAAGATAATTTTTATAAGACGAACAACAGTTTAGAAGTATTTGCGAAGAAGAACATTGGTGTTAAAAGAAATTAGGTTAGCAGTTTCTAATTAAAAATAAAAGGAACTTCAGGAAGACAAAGACACACCATATTATGAAGATGGACAGCACTCCATTTCTCTGGAAGTAGTGCCGTATTAGAAGATTTTCAGAAGTAATTTCTCTAAATTTTTATAATTTGCAAAAAGCTTGAAAATTTCTATAAAGCTGTTGGACTGTTTTATTGTTGCGAGAATCTCTGTCAAAATCTGCAATTAGTTTATTCGTTTCATAAGAAGTGAATGTAATTCACGTAACCAGTGTCGAATCTAACGTCTGTTCTATTAACAACTTAACATCACCAGCTACGAGTGGAGCTAAAATTGCAATTAATTAATGCACATTATCAATCAGCCACGAGTGGAGCTATAACTGATCACAAGTTGTCCTTTTTAGCAATTAATTAATACACATTATCACCCATCTACGACTTGAACTATAACTGATCACAAATTATCTTTTTTAACAATTAATTAATGCACATTATCACTCAGCTACGAGTGGAGCTATAACTGATCCCAAATTGTCTTTTTAACAATTCATTAATGCACATTATCACTGCCACGAGTGGAGCTAAACTGATCACAAGTTGTCCTTTTTAGCAATTAATTAATACAATTATCACCCATCTACGACTTGAACTATAACTGATCACAAATTATCTTTTTAACAATTAATTAATGCACATTATTACTCAGCTACGAGTGGAGTTAAAACTGATCACAAGTTTTGCTGTGTATTTCAAATGTTATCATGGTTTAAAATTTACTTATTTTTATTGAACCAGAAATGTACTTTATAATATATTATAAATTGATATTTTAATTTATAGTTTAAAACTGAACATTTTTTTATGTTTGGTATAAGAACATGCTACTAAACATAGAAACATATTTAGAGTAATAAAAATTGAAACCATGTGAAATAATAAAACGAAACAATTCATTACTTGAAAAACTTGCTTTAGAGAAAATAAGGTTCTTCGTAAATCTCTTTGATCTGTTGATGTCATTTTTCTAAAAGAAAGAAGCAAGACATATATTTTTAGAAATTTTTTTTTTTTTTTTTTAACTTATAAATAAACTTTCACAGAAATATTTGTAATATAGAGTTACTTTAACCTATTTGATGAATATGTTTTGGTTAAAATTATTGTTATAAATTTTGGAATTTCGTTAAATTATCTCAGGAAAAAAAAAAGGCAAAGAAAAATTACATTTTTAATAAAAGTATATTGATTTGTACTCTAGCAAAATATTCGTTGATGGCATAAAGAATTTCGAGATTTCTCCACTAAAAATTAAATTTTCAAATTAATATTTGATTAAACTAATTGATTCATTGTCTATATGTTGTAATTATGAAATTATAATCATTTAAGTGCAGATTTTCCCAAGGTCAGAACAGGAAAAAAAAATATTTAACATTTCTTAATTATTTTTATCTTTAACAATATTGATAAGTTCATGAAAAATGTTATATTCTATTATTTTTATTGAAATGTACGGCCAAATTGCAAAATAGGGGCTGTTGGGATTTGGCGATCTTTTGTGGCGCCAACTGAGCAATAAATTTGCACTACTAAATAATACTACTAAATGTAAGAATGCACTAATTTTATTTTTATACCAAAAAGAAAATTGGAAAAAGCTATATATAAAATAAATACATAATACTAAAACAGTCATATTTAATATTTGGTGAGATGAAATTTAATGGAATTAATATTTATAATGAAAAAATTACAACGGGAAATAAATCATAGTTACAATGCCAAGATCCAATATACGGTACTATATAATTGATGCTTACTAATCTGATTTTTTGTCACCATTTTGATAGCCAAAAATAGGAAACTACTTAGTCGCCAAAAATTAATGCTATGAGGTAGTTCGTCCAATATCGTAGGAAAATATTTGAATTGCTAAGGATAAATATCTAAAGGCTTTTTTTTTCATTTATAGACACATTTTAGTAGCTTGTAATTTCTTTTCGTTTTTTAAAAATTATTTTGCTCATGGGAATTAACTAGATGCCATTTTGTTATTTTACATCGAAAAATTATGAAACTAATGTGAACGTTAATACATAAATATCAAAGTACATTGCTAAATTTTATTTCATCGTCCGTAATATATCACTATGTAGATTTTTCTTCAAGAGAAAATAATAAATATTAGTACTAAATTTATCTGCTTTAAAAAAATAAAGAAGCTGCTTATGCTAAATTAATTGCAAAAACCAATTGGGTAAATTTGGAATTATAAAATTGTAAAAATCCTGAAAATTATAATAGCAATAAATTGGAATAATACAAAACATCTTTACCAATGAGAGCATTCGCTTTGGAGATTAGCTTATTGCTATCTGAACTTCTGCGTCTAAAACAAAAATAAACACATAAAATCATGATTTTCTTTTATTTTTTTCCCCAGGATTCCTCTTAAATATGATTTCTTGGTACTTACGTATTAACGCCACCGCAGCTACAGATTTGGCGGTTTTTAAGTGGCGCCAATCTACACTTAAAATTTTTGTGACAAATCATAAAATATATAAAAAACACTTTATTTAAATCCAAAACACTTTCAAAATTCAAAACACTTTATTTAAAAACAAAGTAGTCAATCGGATTTCGGTGAAAAATGGGCCGATATAGAATTTAACATGGATTCAAAAACAGTCTTTAATTTGGCGCATTGGCAGCTCTTTATTGGCGCATTAGCGCAGGTTCTGCTCCGGTGGCGTTAATGCGTAAGTACAAATGAATTTTTCATTTTTAGTTAAATTTTACGCCATAATATTAGCAAATCTAATATATAGGCAATTTATTCAAAATTTAAATAAAATAAAATTTTAAAAATCAGATTTTTTTCCTTTGGAATTCTATGTTCTAAAATATTTATACTTAAAAATGTTTATTTTTTATAAATTTCAATGAACCATTTATTATTCTTGATAATATATTTTAGTCTATTTAAACATAGATTGCTTTTAATTATAATTTTAAAAAATCAGTTTATTACTTTTGATTAAAGAGTTTACATTAAAAAACAAAGAATTTATGAAATTATAAAAATAATCATAAGAAACTTGAGTGTTAAAAAATTTAACTCCACTAAAAGGAAAAGATACATAATATCGTTCCAGTTTTTTCTAATATGTAGCTAAGCGTCGACACGAAATATCAATCAGATTTCTTTACATTTTATTTACTAATTACAGACTTTAAAAATAATTCAGTTTATGAAGCATGTGCATCAAATTAATCGAAATTCTAATAAGAATTTAGAGAATATTTTTATTTAATGAATTATAATAATGAATATTTTTTTCGTAATTCTATCTTTATTATGAATATTTTTGAATGAATACTTTTTTTCGTAATTCTATCTTTATTAGAATCTAAATATTAATGATGTATTGCCTTTTGGAACAGGTATAATATAAACTATAAAGAACGAAGTTTTTGAAAATGGAATTCTTTTAAAAAAATAATAATTCGATCTAGCATTTTTAATCTCTGTGATAGATTTATGAAGCTTTATTTTTTCCTTTTTTTTTTTTTTTTTTATTTAGTTGTATTTATGTAAAATGTATCGAACTGACATTGGCTGTTTAAAAATATAATTGAAAAATTACTAAATTAATAAGATTTCAGAATGTGTATAAATTAATCAAATGAAAATTAAATTTAAATTTGCTTGAACCATTAATTTAATATTTGATTCAGAAAATGTTTTGCTTGCAGAGCTGGATTGTAGCTCCGAGTTTATTAAAAATTTTTAAATAAGACTTAATTAAATTAATTAAATAAGACTTAATTTATAAGATAAAAATCAGTGATGAGGATAATATACTATATTTGGGTAAAATCTTATTTTGGAATACGAATTTAGGCAACAAACAAACGAGTTGTTTGTGACGAATTCCAATCAAAATAAATATCAGTTTTCGACTTACTTGCATACATGACTTGATGATTCTTAATTATTTTTATAATTGTTAATTTAATAATTATTGTTCCTTTATCTATTACTTAAATTTATTTAATTAGTATTATTTATTTATGGTTTTATGAATAGCAGAATAATTTTTTTATTCCTATAAAAAAATTTATTTGTAGCCATATCAAATGAATGAAGAAAACTTGACATTCAAGCTGCCTTTTTTGTACGTGAACTAACGTTCTAAAACTAATAAATTAAATAACGATTGTCACAAAACCTTAACTATGCCAACAGCATCAAAAGGAAATTAATTATTTGATGATCAAATATAAGTTATTAATAAAGTTTAAAAATTGTTTTTGTTATTTGTTTCATACTTTAATGAGTGGCAACATCGTAACAATTGTTTACATTCTCTAACAGTTGGCGACATTCCGTTATAAGAATATTATCGGTATAATTTTTAATATCTCGGAATAATTATTTTAAAAAAAGTATATATTTCTGTTCCGATTTATTTTTTAAAAAATTCTGCAAATAGCAATCAAAGCAACTTTAAAATAGTCATTATATTGTCCGGAATAAGAAGAATTTTCTAATTAAAGTGTTATAACCCTAAAGAAATTAGCAGAACATTGGCGAAATAGTCCTGATTGCAAGATTGGCGACTTCCTCAGATTCTAGATGTCAACCCGAACTGTACGTTTTTAACATGGTCGTACGTACATTAAATCATAATTTTCATGAATGCATTAACTTTAAAGTTGAATAAAACTAAAATTTAATTTCTAATTTTCAAAAATTAAAAAAAATATATTCCATTTAATTACCATTTGTATTACCTGCCGATAGCGAGAATGATTCTAAAGTATACAGCACATTGGAAATTCTTAATAAACAAACAGGGAATTCTAAATAAATAGGTAATTTTTCTTTTACATGTACCGGCCAATTGCTTACCGCCAAGAAAGCCAATGAGCCATTTGCATACTTGTTACTAGATCGTTACTTGGCGAGAAACAGATCATGCTGTACATGTACATACGTTATAATGTACATAAAAAATGAAAGTAAAAACGAATCTATGCTAAAAAATACACAATATGGCTGCCAGAATATCTAATTAATTATTAGCAAGGTACATTCTATTAATTAAAAGTAAATGAAAAACAATTAACAGTAAATGAATATGCAAGCATATATCATAATGGGAGTAAAAAAAATGAAAGTAAAGTAAAGAAAGAATCTATGGTAAGAAATACACAATATGGCTTCGAGAATATATAATTAATTATCAATAATTAATACTAATTAATTCATTCAATGCTGACTAATTTGTTAGTAAATTAATACTAATTAATTTACGAATTAATACTTACTTGAAGTAGATGGATGCAGAATTAGTACCAAAAAAATTAGAACGAACGAAATACCAGAACGAATTAGTAACAAGTGTGCAACGACTCATTGACTTTCTTGGCGGTCGCCAATTAGCCGGCACCTCCATTGGAAGAATTCCCGAGAAACGAAGTTGTCATATTCTTCTGCATTGGTTATAAACTTCGTATATATTTTGCATATCATCGATGGTTTAGCGCCTTGATGAATTTGTGACTACAAAAATTATTCAATTCGATTTTATTATTTTTATAATTTTTATTCATTTATTCTTCTGGATTTAGAGATGGATTTCGGTATTACTTTTGGCTGAAAACATAGAAGTATAAATATCCAAGATGCGATTTCACCATTTTTATTGAAAGAATTTCGGCGTGGATACAGTTTATTATAGCACTTATTGGAAATTACGGTTACATGTATATGATTACTGGAAACCAAGTGAAATTAAGACTGGAACATTGAAATGTTATTAAATTTTTGCATCCTGTTAAAATTGGTAGAAGATTGCATTTTAAATAAATAATTATTTTTGAAATTATGTATGTTTAAAATAAATAAACTGACATTTTTATTTTCATTTTTCAGTTCAATTTTTTTTTTATTTGTTAATTTTACCAATTGGCCAAAAGTAAATAAATTGAGCTGTTGAGCTGTAATTTGGTCTCCAAAATCTGTGCCGATCACCATTTTACATTTGTTTCATAGTTTCTTTTATAGTATGTAACTTATATGTAAGAGGGTAGTATTTACATAATTAAAAAAATTACCTATTATTATCAACGTAAGTTCCATTTGATAATCTTCCTCTTTTTACAATTTCGCATTCTTCTGCCTGTAATAAATAATAGAAAAAGTAATTATATACATTTCAATAAAAATACATATGAAAATTCTAAATACAAAAGAAGAATTTTTTTAAATTTTAGCATTATCTCTAAACAGTTTGTTATTTACTGTAAGCGTATAAATCACCTTCGCCTTTACGAGAAATAATATTTTAATAGATATTTTTAAGAGCTTTTATTTTTAACTCCTATAATCAATGTAATCACATAAATATTGATAACATTTTTCTAAACTAATTAGGGTGCAATTATATAAGCACTTGACATACTAACGTTGCCAAAAAATAACAACAAATACAATGTTAGTGCAATATAAAAAATATTATTATTATTAGTATTAAATATTGCATTAATATGATAATAAGCAAATTTTTTAACTTAGAAAGTGAGAAATCTCTGGGTCCTGGGATTATTTAGAATGTTTTAGCCCTTCAGGACCTAAAACTGATATCCTTGAAGACTTGAGGATAAATGTCGGATAATTAGACAAAATGAATAGTTTTGTCCACTATGAAGAAGTCCAGTATAAAGAAAGTTCAATAGTTTTGCCTAATATAAAGAAAGTCCACATTTTCAAGATAAGATAACTATGGGTCATATGGTAAATGCCCCAAAAAGTTAAACTAAGCTAAAGTAAAGTAAAAATGATAAAATATATATATATATAAATAAAAATAAAAAAATTTGCAAGATAGCAATTGCTGCTCATGAATGATTAACAATGTGCGCAATCTCAAAGAAATATCCGTAAACTTTATTATTGGCGACTTGATGGAGTGCCTTGGTCGCGCAGCGACCACACCTCCACTTGGCGAATGGTGAACAGTAACTGGTGGTCGAGCCCTTTGCCAATTGTAAGAAAAATTAAATAAATCAGAGAAGGAATAATAATTTCTAACATCAGAGAACAAAAACATTACAATTAAGACAGAAAGTCAAAGTTACAAAAGAAGAGTAAAAATACAATAAAAAAAAATCATCCCATAAGCAAAAATATTAAAAAAATTAAAGGAATAAGCACTGATGATAAATCCAATAACAAAACGCAATAAAAAAAAAAAACATTAATGAGGCTACAGCGAAACCGAAATCGAAAAATCTCCAGAACGGAGGAAATTATTTGTTAATGTTAAGAGTATAGCGAGGTCTTTTTGCGATTTCTGGGTAGAGTGACGTCATAGTCGTATATTTTTAAATCATTTAGAACAGGGTTAGTGGATCGGGAAACGGAGTCATAAAAGTTTTTGCTAGTTTCTCGACGAATGCGCGGAAACTAGGAATATCAAGAGAGTGCCGAATATCATTATTTCTGAAATACCAGGGTGCATCAGAGATCATACGAATAATTTTATTTTCGAGCACGAGAAAGTTGCTATTGGCTGTAGAACCCCAAACTGGACGCGCATATGCAATGACAGGTCTAAGATAAGAAAGGTAGATTAATTTTTTTAGTTCAATTGTTAGTGAGGAATTTCTACAAATTACGGAGAAGAGTTTTCTTAATTGATTATTGAATTTAGTGCGTAGATAATTAATATGCGATTTATATGTTAGTTTGCTGTCAAGTATTACGCCAAGGTATTTAGTTTCTTTGAACCAGGAAATATTAGCATTATAAATAGTTATGTTAGGGGGAATCCGTAAACTTCACATGTATGCAGTAAAAAATTATTAAGTAAGCGGATAAGTGTACAATTTTAGAAATATTAAAATTAAACTTAAACTGCCTTTCGATTTTTAACAACGAAACATACTTTAAGTTAAATAAAAATTATCTTTCCACTTTTCAGGGAGAATTTATAGAACAACACAGGGAAAAAATGTAGAATATGATTTTTTAATTCTAAAAATTTTAACAATAATAAAAAATAAACACTACTTAATATGAAGAAATTTCTACTATTTAATGATTGTAAAAACAATATTTCTTTATGACTATAATAACAATACTTCATTATTTACATTAGGTGCAAAAAAATATAATATTTTTATTAATAATTACATTTTGTATTTGTAAGTGCACTGGAAGTTACATTTCCTTTCTTTGCTTAACGCTGCGTAATTTATTCTCAGTGGTTTAATTTTTAAGCAGTGCAATTCATTAAGTAGGTTTATCAACTATAAATGAGTACAACAATTGAAAAGTCCATTGAAACACATACAGTTAGAAAATTAAAAAATAAAATAA
This sequence comes from Caerostris extrusa, assembly GCA_021605095.1. Classification (NCBI taxonomy): domain Eukaryota; kingdom Metazoa; phylum Arthropoda; class Arachnida; order Araneae; family Araneidae; genus Caerostris; species Caerostris extrusa. The sequence continues at coordinate 188,068 of BPLR01005249.1, read as the reverse complement.
ACAACCGTAAAAGGTTAATTTTTGATAGTATCTTATAATTAATATTATTTTTTTTATGTTGTACAAGACAGAAAATAATTTTAAAAATTAAAATTTACAAAACAAAATGTTATAAGAAAAATTACCAAGCTCTTCAACAAATAGAATACTCAATCGAATAAAATTTAGTTACTTTTTAAAGCGATTTTTTTACTGATCTGTAATAATGAGAGATAATGACAGTTTACGTGTCTGTGGCGTATAGTATATGATAAAATGCGAGATAGATATGGATGAATTTTGTCATCTGGGTTTTCCAAGCTTATCTCTTATTAGTTTGGGGCAAAGCATGTTTAAGATGTATGATTTGGCAATCGGAAAGTCACGTTCTAAATTGTCACAATTTTTAACTATTGTTTATTTGTTATTAAACACAATAAACAAATGATTATACGTCTCCAAAAGTTGAAGACGTATAATTAAATATGCTCAGCTATGAAGTTATATATTTATATGCAACAGAGGTATAAAAATTAAATGATTTTCGTATAGCTTTATAACACTCGGATATAATTAATGCTAAATTGAATGGCATAGCATATGCCAGTAGTTAAGTTTTTTTATTATTTTTTTAATTTTATCTGGGACTTTAAAAAAGACTGAATCTAAAAACTTTTACTCAATGTCTTTCTTTTCGGACTTTCTAAGTCTAAAAACTTTTATTTAAATACAAATGTCAATATATAAAATTTAAAAAAAAATCAATTATAAAAAAATTCGAGGTAAAATTAGTCTTTTTTTAAATAGATGAATTTAATTTAATTGCAATCGTATTATTTATGAAATTTTATCAGAAAGAAAAATAATAAATAATATTCATAAAAATTGTATGTTAGTGAAACAGTAAAAACATCATTAAATTTAATTAATTCCATATTTCATGGTATTTTTAAAAATTCATTTCAACAAATGATGATTAAACATATCCATTGTAAACAATGATTGTTTATATGCATGTGTCATTTATTTAGATACGCAATTAATACAATTCATGTCAATATAACATTTTCATATCCAATACAATATAAAAATGATTGATGATAACTATTAACATGATGATTTGATATCAAATCATCATGTCAATAGTTTCGATATGGAAATAGCGTTAACATATCTCTAAATTCACTCCATTCTTAATTGATATCTTTTAAAATGTAGCGTTAAATAGAAATATATATTCTATATACAAATAATATTATTCATTAATTATTTATATATATATAATAAAAATATTTATACACAAATTCTCTCTATATAAATATATATTATATATTTAGAAAGTTGGCATTGCATGACATCCTGCTCGTTTATTTAAACTGCAACAGAACATTACGCTTCTTATCAATGTTTAACGAAGCGTAATGTTTTGTCGTAGTTTCAATAAACAAACAGGATGCCACCCAATGCCAACTTCCCGAATATATAGATAGATACAGTTATAAAATGCACGAAAAACTTCAAGAACCACCTAGCATATGAAGCAGATGTGCAATTCATTAACAGATGGAAAAGATCACAAAAGCATTTGTCTTACCTTGCGAATTGGCGCTTTCGTGATATGTCCATGCATGATGGTAGGTTCACGGATCTTGACAGACGATGAATCAATTTCCTCGGGTGCCAGCTCCGAATTCAATGCCTTATTTTCCCGGATTCGAACCGCGCTCGAATCTATCTCTTCCGTGTAAGCTCCCAGCTCCGGCTTCTGGGGTTTGGTATCATGGAATTTCACCTTGGACGCCTCCACCTCCTCCAAGTCGCTGCTGCCGCTGCTGCTACTTTCTTCTTCCTCGGAAGATGAGGATGATGAAGTTGACTTCGCCTGAAAACAACGATGTTCATTCAGCGAGGAGATAACTTGGTAAACAAACACCTGGAGCCGAGCCATCCGAGTGAAAATTTTAAATTTTTCAAGGGAAAAAGTGTGAGGAAGGCTCAAGTCATCCAGTCCAATAGTGAAACATGGCTTGCAGAAGAAGAAATGGGTGTTGGATTGTCATCAAAATTACGAACATGTAATTTTGTACTCGCTAACCCTTTTTTTGTTTCGGCAAATATATTCTCCAGAAGAAGGACATCATTTAGTAAGTAATTTTAAATTATTCAAGGTTATTCAATTCTAGAAATTGACATGCAATTTCCCAATTCCTAATAATTTTATGACACAATTTTCTTTTAATACTGAAAATATTTGAGTAACAGACTCTTGGAAAAAAACACAACAATGGTTTCCATCTAGTAAAGTAACTTTATGTTACTTAATTTAAATGTTCAGAGAAAGGAATAATGATCAATTACTAGAAAAACCTGGGCAACAATTGATGGAGAAAGGAGTAATGATCATGATATATGGGCAACGTTAGCCTGTCTATCATTTTGCAGATTTTAGAGAACATTGTATTATAAGTCCATCGCATAAGAATAGGAAAAATAATACGTTAAATAATAATTCACGAGTCAATATTTTAGCATCTTAATGAAAGACTACAGATTTATCTCTACATTTTAAAGAAAGATTGATCGCGGCAGTTATCACTCGTCTGATTCGATTGGAAAATGTAAAAAGTCCTATTGATCCTATGCTACAATAGTGCTTTAGTGATTTTCAATTTCTTCCCTTAAGAAATCTTAAGAATCAATATATAAGCAGTTTTTTTTTTTTTTTTAAATTCTTGTAAGTCTTTTTAACAACAAGTTAGTTAATAATAACATAAGATTTTTATCTATAAACCGTTTTCAAAACCGATTACATTATAAACTTAAATCATTTTAAAATTTAAAAAAATTTAAAATGAGTGTATCTATTAATATTTTTCAAATAATTTAAATATAAACCCTTAAATGTCTCCATATAATATAAAATGAACTACATTACCTTCAAAGAAAACTGCTCACATATATAATCATTATAGTAAAACCACGTACTAGTTCGCAATTTTTTACTATTAACTTCGATCAATATTCAATTTGTTTAAAAGTTCTTATTCCATTTTACTTTAAGTTTGTAGCATGTGATTTTTATTTCGTTTGAGAAAACAGGGAATAGTATTTTGAGGTATGCCCACAAGAATAATATGAAAAACAACTGTTAAACTCTAATAGTTACAGTTACAGGGACATGAAAGAAAAACATTTTAATGTGTTTCACCAATTCTCCACGTGATTTTTTCACACGCGATAACACTTTGTATACGACAGAGGGTATATAGCACTAAAGCATTTACCATAGCAAGAGGAATCTGTTGAAAGTGATATCTGATGGGATCTTTGAAATCAGATGCAGTTTGCTGATTAAATGCATACAATTTAGATTTCAAGTATCCCCACTGCTGAAATCCATTGGGTGACGATCGAGAGACCTTGTATCCACGGAAAGCCCATCTTACATCCATGCAGCGTCGGATAGAGCATTTCTCTGTACGGATACCTGCAGTCTAAATTGCATTTAATCCAAGTTAAAGACACATCTAGCGACGTATTCCGATAATATAGAGTACTCGAAATAACTTTTAGTTACAAGGTATAGGACTTACAAGGTACTTATAGGTACCTATAAGGTATAGGATTGAAGAAAAACAAGATATCAGTGCAAACCTTTTTATAATTCAGAAAACGAATCACGTGATAGGGCCTCACGGCTATTAAACGAGTGATTGTCTGACAAAAATAATCAAAAATTTGTCTGCTTGGGTTGGATTTATAGTCCATTATGAACCTATCCGTGTATAATCTGATTGGAAAGATTCATGGTCCGTTAATTAGTAACGTGGGAAAGTGAAATAACTTCATATAAATAATATGTACCATTTCTATGAGCTCATATATATATTTCTATGAGGTCATATATTTTAAAAAAACATAAAAAAATGCAAGTATTATACAGACTTTTTTTTTTTGCAGACCATCAATTCGATCTTACTTGATGAACTGTTAAGAACATTTACTTTTCTTAAACCTCCTCCCCACACACATTACACACATATATATATATATATCATATATATATATATATATATATATGGGGAGGGTTTGTATATATGAATTTCATTTTTTTCCTATTTTATTTTTAAAAAATTTAAGAAATTACCTTGTTGTGTATTTGTGGTTTACGTTAATAAAGGATTCCGATTCTTAACTGTAAATATTTCTAAGCATTATGAATCCATCAATTTTAAGTAAAAAATTATTTATATCTATTTAATCTCAAACAAAAACGGATTAAAAGATATTTTTGTAAAGGAAAAAAATGGAAGGGAGAGTGCAACTTCTAAAGGGAGAAGTGGCTAGAATATTTTCGCTTTTGTTAAAAGGCCCAGAAATTTAATGTTTTAAAAACCATTATTGTAAATGACTTCTGTATACTCTGGAAACTTAAAAATGGAAGTATTTAATCATTGTCTGCAAAAATTAGACACAAAAATTATTTCTTTAAAAAAAATGAATCAAATATAATAATTTTTATAACATTTTTTTAAAATAGTTTTGAACATTTTAATTTTTAATATTTTTTTTTTTTTTTTAAATTGTAATATTTTGAAAAATGTTTAACAATTAATAAACCTGAAAAAATATATTTTCCTCTTCATTGTTAATTATGGAATTTTTAAATGATTATTAAGCATTATTTAAAAAATATATTGACTTGCATCAGATAGATATAAATGACATAATAAAATTCATTGCAGACATTTTAAGTCTCGAATTTTATAAAACTAAAATCAGGAATAATTAGTTTTCAATAAAATTAAACAAATTGTACTGTTGGAAAGTACTAGAATAAATTTCATCTGCTAATCGTTTATTTTGGGGATTATATTCAAGGAAAATAATAATTCCAGAGAATGTAAAATTAATCTAAAAGACACGTTGTAAATTATGAAATTGTTATTGGATGTCAAAATTTTTAATACCTTTTTGTTTAGCAACGTCATTGCTTTGGAAGCTGAAAGGCTGCTGTTTGCTTGAAGAAGACGAATTAGCAATTTTGGCAGAACCAGGACTCACTGGACTTGGCACTCCGAGCATTTCATCGATATCTTTGCATTGGCCAATGAATAAAGTTAGGTTGTCCTGAGTGGGAAGACTATCTTTCTTTTGCAGTTTTGGCCAATAGGATTCCCCGCTTGTTGGAGTTGTTTTATTTTCTTCCTGCTTTAGTAAAAAATTGTTGGCATTACTACATTTATTCATACCCAGAATTTTAACTATGTTTTATGTGTTTACTTTAACATAAAAATATGATTTAGTGCTATTAAAATTTATACTGCTACATTTATCTCATTATGAAACACTATTTAATATTTTTACAATCAAGTATTCTTAAAGCTAAGTTAAGGGGAAAAAACGTGTTATTTCATAAGTAATAAGCCATCAAGAGAAAATTGCAATCACAGATATTTCTCAGATAGAAGCATACTTTACATAAATTATATTTATATGCTTTTTCTCTCTCGTCTCCTCTTTTTATGGAAAAGTTGAGCTTCTTTCTAGTTGAATATTAACATAGATATTTGAGAAGATATATTATAATTTGTAACTTTCAATCACATTATAGTTATTCTCACTTACGAATTCTTCAGACAACAAATAGTGAATACACTCATGTACCTTAAAAATTAAAAGGGTTAAGTTAAAAGTTTATCGATTTTTTTTTTTTTACAAACATCTGAATCATTTGGGGTAATTCTAAATTCATAGTATTTCATATTCTTAACTCATTTGATAGAAAATTAAAAAAATTTTTCCTTTGTAGTCATCTATAAATTTCATTAAAATGTTGGATTCATTACTAAGTACTAAGTTTTTCCTGAAATCTTATCCTGTGGGCTTAAATGCCACAAATTTCGATGTTGAGATCGAGGCCATAAAACAAACCATTCAAAATCTTTTAAATTTGTCTTCACCACTTAAGAAAGTTGACATTTTTATAAATTTCATGTCTGTTATTTTGGCTGTTGCTTCACGTACTATAAGTAATTCCCACTAGAAGTTAAGATGCTTTTTAATTAAGCAATTTTTATTGACTCAGAAATTGTTCTTTAGTGGATATTTAATCACTGCAACATTCAGGAAATTAAAAGTTGATATCCTTGCCAAAAAATAGATGCAATTTGCAATAGCTACATTTTACTCTGTCCTACCAGTAAATCTGTGGTGTAGATTGCAAATGTCCCTCCAAAATGACCGTGTTGAAGTTGTGACGGGTAAAGTCTGGAGTTCATTATTGCACTCCCCCCTTCCCATGGACATTCCTCTCTCGGTTTTTACTGCAGATTTTAGACTTTTGATTTGTCATGACATTTTACAACGACACCTTTGCCGTATTAGCGTGGCCAATATTCCTGATCTCATGTATTCTTCAGGCACTTTCAAAGTTTTTACACATTTAACCAACTGCCCTCCGCTGTCTTTTATGAACTGTTTTCCAGACAACTTTTATAACAAGGCTGATATTTATTGGGCTGCCAGAGGGATCATAGTCGATATGGCCTCTGCACCGATGTAGTAAAAAAAATTGATTCACTTCTGATTCAAAAATCACTTCTCTTTAACCGTAATGAATTTAACCATAATGAATGGATATACAATTATTTTACTTCATAATGCAAAAACTAATGGCTTTGTTCTAACTTTAAAAAGTATATTAACGTTTTAGGAGTTGTTATATACCTTCTTAGATGGCGTTGATACTTTTTGTTCGTTATCGATTTTCTTGTCGTCCGTCTCGTCGCTGCTTGATTCCTCTTCACTTGATTCTTCCTCGGATTCGGATTCCTCTTTCTTTTTTTCAGATGCTGCAACCTGCCCAGGGGGTCGGATAACCTGTGTAGGACAGCGTTTTAGCTGTTCCACCAAAGATACAAACGGATTTAGATGTAATTATGAGTTAAGTATATTTTTAAGAGTTAAGTATATTTTATGAGTTAAGTATATTTATTAAGGTGGTATAGGTAATACAGCAGATAACCTTTAATACAATACAATACTATAAAAATAGAAGAACATTAAAAGAAGAATTAAGAAAAACGAAACGAGCATTAAAGAACATTAAAACTTTTAATCGTACTTTTTTTATAAGCACAATCTGACTTCCGAGGTTTAGGCGTTGCTGGGTTATTTATACCGCAGCGTTGGCTATTGTGTGTAATGCAGTACGCGTATGGAGCACAGGTCATATGGTGCACAGGTGGTGAGGTATGTACTTTTGTAGGAAATCTTTAAAAAGAAGTTTTAAAAAAAAATTTTTTAAGCATAGTAGTGTAGCGAGCAAGTGTTACCACACTGAGGAAAAGTTTGTTTTTTTTTTTAGATCGATGCCTAGGTAATGAATCGTTATGAGATCGACAGTTAATGAATAGTTATGAGATGAATCGTTATAAGATTGATATCCAGTTAATGAATCGTTATGAGATCGAAATCTAGTTAATGAATCGTTATGCGATCGACATCTAAATGAATCGTTACGAGATCGAAATCTAGTTAATGAATCGTTATGCGATCGACATCTAAATGAATCGTTACGAGATCGAAATCTAGTTAATGAATCGTTATGCGATCGACATCTAGTTAATGAATCGTTATGAAATCGAGCTAGTTTATATTTAATGTCTTTCCTTTACTTGCATATTTCCGTATTTGTTACGAGACCGACATCTAGTTAATGAATCATTATGAAATCGACAATTAATGAATCGTTCTGAGAACTTAAAATTGAGAACAGACTTCAGAATTTGATAAGCAATAGGAAATTTAAGTCAAACTTTTGCCGCATAATACTGCGATTTAAATACCCAAAAAGTTGCTGAATTTGAAGAATAATTTATCAATACGTTACCTTATCACTTTCTTCTTCGCTAGATTCTTCTTCACTTGATTCTTCTTCGCTGCTCTCTTCTTCGTCCTTTTCTGGTTCTTTGACGTGAATTACTGTTGCCGATCTCTGAACATTTTGAAACGGTTGGTCCTTATTATTTTGTGAATCTTCATTTTCTTCTTCTTCTTCTTCTTCATCCTCTTCTTCTTCATCGTCATCCTCCTCTTTGTCTGATAAAGAGGATGGGGAAGATGATGAATCGGGCTTAGTTTTTTCCTCCACGCCAGAAGATTTAACATCATCAGCAGGGTCTATCACAGGAACGACTGGAGTTGCGAGATCTCTTTCGTCTTCTTCTGGAAAAGAAAATTTCATTGTTAAGTTGAATTAAAAGAAATTTTCCTAAAGTCTTCTAAAAGATATATTTACGAAAAGAAAGAATATTCAATTTCGAATTATTAATCTAAAATGACTAATTAGTCTATATGACTTTGAATAATTAATTTATAATGACGACTTATCGCAAGACCTCATTTTGACTAACTAATCTAAATATTACAAATAACAAAAGAAATAACCAGATGCTTAATTATGGTTACTTTTAAAAAAAAAAAAAATTTGAAAAATATAAAACGAAAATATTGAAAATTTTTTATTTATATGTAAGTGTTTTGAAATTTAAAGGACTAATTAAAAGTTTTCATTCCAGGTTAATTTATTTAAGAAATTAATTAATAATCAAAGCAATTAAACTTTATTTTGTAATTAAAATAAATAATTAATAATCTATGATAGTTTTTTCTAAAAAAATATTGTCGTTTAAATTCTTACATTTCAGAATAAGCAAGAGGATATTTGATTTTTTTAATCAGTTCCAAGGAACATTCAAATTAATGCTTACAATTGTACTATTATCTTAATATTAAGATAATTTGATATTAAATTATCAGCATTATCATTATTCAGCTTAGATTATTAGCATTTTAATAATCTAACTTAACTAATCTTAATAACTTGTTTTCAATATTTTATATTGTAGTGTGCAGATTGAGGAACCAGATTGTAACTGGGTGGGATTGGGTTGAGATACTTGAGGCACAGGTTGGAGAACTCACAGCTTTATTGACACACGCACAAATATCCCATACATACAATTAGAGAACACAATATTTAATACATTTAAAAACAGATAATTATAGATTCGCAAAAGGATTCCACTTTTAAGGCGAAACTTGACTATGCGCAGGATGCGCTAAATATACTTCCATTCCTGGTGAGAGTATGAAGACCAACTACTACACAGCGCCATGCTAAATATATTACCTCTCTATGCTTATTGATAGACTGTAAATCAACTAAACGTTTCTCAGCGGCAGCGCATGTTGCGCTATACTTTCTCTCGGGTGACAGTCTCGACTGACCATTTCTCCTGAAAGCCAAGCGATCTGATGGTCAATTGGCTAGCTATCTGGCCTGTGATTCAGAATCCACGTTAAACTGTAGGTTCCTAAAGTGTGCACAAAATGGCCGTAGACAACAAACCAAACCAAACTAAACCTAAACGTCAAAAGGGGCTCTCTTGTCAGTTACAAGCACGGTTACAATATTTCAATTAAAATTTTTAAATTAATTTAAATGTTAGCTTAATAATTATCATATTTTTCTGAATTATAATATTTTTTATAAAACTTCTTAACAATTCAAATTATATTCATATCTTAAAACTAATATTTTTTTTCAGGTTTTTATTAGTTTTATATAATAAAATTGAATTACTTTCCTCGCTGAAGAAGATGAGTTAATATTTTGACAGTAGATACTAAAAGTATTAAAACGCTTATTACCTTCTTCTGAACTTTCGCTGCTTTCTTCAGAGCTACTTGTACTGCTTTTTTTTTCTTGGCTGCTGATTTGGGTTTCAGGAAGTCTGTCAGATTTACAGAGACAGCAACATTTCTTCCCGAGTCTACCCTTTCCAAGGGTTGAGAAGTTTTACGCTGTGGAAAAGTTAGATGTACCACTTCACCAGGGGATGTCAAGTCGGATGATCCATTGCTGGGAATCTTGGAGAGATTTTGCACTGGAGAGTCCTCATCATCATTATCACTCTTAGAAGTTTCATTTGGTGGATGTACCACGAGAGATGGAGCATCATCTTTCTTGTCTTGCTGGTCATTGTTAGTGTCTTCTGTGTCGTTGGTGGAACTTCGCGTACCTCGCCATCTTTGACGAGCTCTGTTTCTGTAGATATATTAAAGATTCACCTTTCAATGAGAAACTCTAGGATCATTGTAGAAATCGAAGAAAATCAATATAAAAAGCTTAAATTTTTAAAAATCAACGATATACTAATAAATAAATAAGTTTGTAATTCGTAGAAAAATAACTTTTTAAAACTGATAATTATTAACTGGACAATATTCTGTTTTAGTATTTAAGATTAACGATTTCATAGAACATCCAAAAGCTTATAGTTCTACATGCTTAACTATTGTGAGCTTCATTATCCTACTGAAAGAGCACTCACCAGAATCGCACGTGGAAAGAGGCACTGCTGGTGAGCATCGCTGAGGTTCCATTTGTTGGCGGCTTTGTTATAAGTACTATTTCAAAACGAGGAGTCTCGGTGGCATTCGTGATGTTCAGCATCTTTTCTCGTTAGTCGGACTTCCTGGTCGGATTTTTCCGGATTTTCTCCCATACGATATGCAAATACGGGATAGTTCTCCCTAAAAATCGCCCAGAGCACTTCCCTCCTCTTCAGCGTCACGAAGCCAAGTCAGGCTTCTACCTACGGGTGCTCCATCACAACAGAAACTGCTCACCCTGTATTCCCTCCTTCCATGAGACCGCAGTGGGTTCTTGGACTTGGTCTAGATCAAAGGTGGCCAACCCGCGGTCCGCCTTGAATATTTAATCATTTTTTCCATGCAATGAGAGAAAATAAGGCGATGATCTCCATACAATTCAATAGGAGAATAACCAAAATGGGTTGCTGAAGAATACACTCATCACGTGATGAACATCTTGACTTTAAAAATGGCAGCCCCTATGTTTACTTTATTTTATTACTAGTAACATTATTAATAGTTATAAACAATGTTTTATAACTATTTTTTATATCACTCGAAGTAAGAGTTTCCTAGAACTCCTGTTATTTGTCAATATAATTTAATTAAATACAATGATATTAATTTAACATTTCACGATATGGTATTATGATAATCGAAAAACTGAATTTAAAACTGAATAATAAAAACATTAGTTCTTTGGCGTGCATAATTTCGCATTCGTTAATACGTAAGTACAACTGAAAAAATGAATATGTTTCTTTATTTATGTTTCACAATAATTCACAATTCGGTAGGTTTATTGAATAATAATTTCCTTTCATTATCATTTCACATGTAAGCAAATTTTTGTATGTCATCAAGCTTATCATTTTATGCCTTGGAGATAAGACAAATGATACTTTAAGACTTTCTTAAATGTAAGAATTAGAATTAAATGTTTTTCAAGATTCTTTACACATAACCAATAAGAACGATTTGAAAATGATGAAAATAAAAATTTACCTTTTATTATCTTCTTCGGATTCAGATGAAGATGAAGTAGAACTTGAAGATGATGCATGTTTCTCTGATGCCTCATCTCTGACTCTTCTAACTCTAGCATGAGAGGGACTTTTTTTCACGTTAGCCTCCATTTTTGATCGAGATCCACATTTAGATAGTATTCCTATGAAAAATAAGAATAATATAAATCTTTATTTTTCTAAAAGACTCATTGTTATTTAGAAATGTTAAAGATGGTATAATTTTTTTTGTGATTTCATTTTCTTATAAATATTTTATTTCATACATTTATATTATACTTCTTTATAATGTTTTTTTTTTTTTTTTCAGAATTACATAATTTATTCCTCAAATGTATAAGAAATATTCAATATTTAAATACAAAATACAATTAAGTCAAATTTATACATTTTAAGTCGCTTCTTTAATTAATTTTATCAAAAATATTTCTTTATCATTTTCTCGAAAAAAATTGTGTTCTTTCAAAACTTTTGAAAAAAAGTGAAAATAATATAACAGATAACTATATGCTTAGCTAATAATCCAATTTATATTTTTATATTACTTTGTTTTTAAGTTAACTTTAAAAGGAAAGCCAAATTCTAGGAAGAATGCTGTTACCGGTTATGAGGGATTCCAGTAGAAAAACAAATTTATATTCTGTTCTAATAAGAATATGATTATCTATTAAATATGCATTAGAGACACAAGTTGTTCTTACAGAACCTGTTTATATTTTCTAGTATTAGTCCTTAAAAAATCTTTGTCAAAAGTCTAGAATTTTGACACTATTTTGGAGGCATCGCATTTAATTATTTTTAAACAGATGAAAAGGGAATGGAAAGAGTTTCAAGAAAATGGATTGTGTAAGGAATATTTTAAGCTGGAAAAATAAGTGCTCGTATTAATAGATACATATACGGGATGGAAATAAAAAAATATAATGAAGCATATATGTAATAATAATATATATAAGACAAAACACGCACTTAGAAGGCATTGTTCGAATGAAACAAAAATCAGTATATATACAGAGATAGAAAATGGAACGATTGAAATTTCAGAAGTTGAATGTTTTATTCAGGGTTACAACTACATATAGCGGACTAATCAATATAGTGCTATCCAACCTCTGTACCTTATGCAAGCTATTATCTGATTTGATATCAATTTTAGGTTTTGACAAATGGGCCTTAACAAGATTTCTTGCCAAATTGTCTTCTGCTGACAAGTTAGATCACCAAACTCTTACGAGGGTTGGAGAATCCTGCTCCTCAAACCTCTACTGTGCTCGATTCGGCAGCGATGATAATCAACAGAAAAATTGCAATATATCGCCGGACATTGTCTTATATAATCAGTTTTCGGGCTGTAGGAAGGCAACAATCAATTTGCAATCAATTTAAGCTGTGTCCTAAATTCCACAGCTGTCCTTTAAGTCTCCAAACATCTCTTCCATGAAAATCAGGGTTCGAGGCCAGACACATCGCTGAAAACAATTTTACTCCAATCAGTGATATTCCATTTATTGGAAAAAGCCCGGAACCACAGCAAACATTCTTAGAACATTCTCGGAACCAAACAAAAATTTATTTACTACTTAAATGCTGCAACATACGATTAGTTTCCATAAATTTATTTAGTTTTTCCAATCTATAGTTAACATTATAACATGCATTAATTTAATTCCCCCCCCCAAAAAAAGTGTATTCAATTAACGAATTGAAAATGAGATTCAGTATTCACCAATTTCATGAATATGGAAAAAAAAAAAAGAATGCCAAAGGTAAAGGTAAGTTCAAGTCATCAGTTTGCGTCAAGTGCGATGTCTTTAACAATTAAAAATTAAGGTTATGATTTAATTATAAAAAACAAATTAATTATCACAATTTTTTGCTGAGCGCTATAGAAAAATAATAATAAATCCAGAAAAAAATTGGATACACGTATAGCTGGAGCATAAACACATAGATTTTTGCTTATATAGATTACAGTGCATATCTGAATTAAAGTAGAAAGACTACCGCTTCTCGATGGGGACTTTTTCAAAACTTTTCTTTTTTTTTTCTCTTGATCCGGGTCTTGAGATGGTTCTCGTCCTCAGATGAGGTTGGCGTTGCAGATGAGGATTGCTGTTCGGTGCTCAAAGCGTGTCCAGTCTTTCGTCTGTTTCGTCGCATTTCTTCTTGGCGTCGCTCATATTCGTCTTTCAATTTGTCATCCACATTCATGTTGAGAACAGACTTTCGAAAATCCTTCCGTGATAAAAATATTGAGTTTTAATAAAAGAATGATTTATTATTATTATGGCATAGTAATCAATAGTAAACATATGTCTATGATACAGAATATTATTAGGGTACAGTAATCAATAGTAAACATCTATATTACAGAATATTATTAGGGTGCAGTAATCAATAGTAAACATCTATATTGCAGAATATTATTAGGGCATAGTAACCAATAGTAAACAACTATGTTACAGAATACTGTCACAACTATTCTTCATGAAGAGATAAAATTTTTCTTGAAAACTCGAGGCCTACATATTTGCGTATCATACAAGTTTAGTTTGGTTTGTCGCTCTACGGTCATTTTATGCAGTTTTTTAGGCTAATTAGACCGGGATCTACAGTTTAACGGGGATTCCGAACCATTAAAAAAAAAATCTACTCCAATCAGGATTCGAGCCTGAAGCCAAAGGCCAGAGGTCTAGCCAATTGCCCATCAGGCCGCGTATCGTATAGGAGAAAGGGATTCAAAATTAAAATTTTCTTTGTGTATGCTTTATTGTTGAAAATTAAATAAATGAAATATTTTTTTATTATTTTTAACCTTTTGAATTCCGTTTCTTAAAAATCAACATCAAAAGATTAAAGAAATAAACATAATAATATTTCAAATCTTAATGCATGCAATACAACTCAATAATGTGAGAATATTTCATACTTTATTTGGCTCATCTGATTGTCTCGCATTCGGGGAGGCATCTCTGGAGAATCCACCAGCTGAAGCAGGTTCATCAACGGACAACTGTGTCTTGACTACTGGAGGCTTAGATGAGCTCTCTGGCGACTTGATGTCTGTGCTGCTGATCCATACGTTCTCGAAGAAGGTATGGAATACCTGCTGGATGTGGTACTGGGATAGTACTTGTTGAGGTAGAGACTTGTAGGGCGTGAAGATATGAATCTTTCTCTTTTTTGAGGAAATTCATCCTGGACTACTTGGCAGGAATTCTCGCTGGTCTTTCTAAAATATTTTTCCGGCTAAAAAGAATGAGAAAAACTGCAATCGTTCAATCAATATTCATTTAAAATCGTTTATCAACATCTCAAATCTCAAACAATGATTAGATGAAAACAACAAAAGAAAAGAAAATCATTAGAAAATCAATTAACGAAAAATAAATAAATAAAATATATAATCAGATTGGCCGATATGCAGGTTACTCATAAAATTATTTAAAAATTACTCAAAAAAAAAAAAAAAGGAAAGAAAAGGAATTAAAAAAAATTACATTATTTAATTATATAATTATTAGCTCGTGAAAGAAATTTTTAAAAATTATAATAATAAACCAACCACTAAGAAACATTGAAAATCGTCCTGAAAGTAAAGGACCCACTCTTAAAAAAACATTTATTTTGATGATTATTCTTATTCTTATTTATGATTCTTAATCTTATTTTCTTATTCTGATTCTTATTAAAATTTTATTCTAATTCTTATTTATTAAAATTTTATTCTAATTCTTATTTATTAAAATTTTATTCTGGTTGTTTATTCGTTTTAATCATCTTTCTTTTAATTTTTCATTCTAATCATTATTCTTTTTTTTTTATCTTCTTGTGATTTCTATTCTGATGATTACTTTTAAGATTTTTTTCTGTTGATTACTATGATAATAGGTATATACAATAAAAATTAGGTAACAAAAATTATCCTCGTTTTTACTTAATTTTTATCATTTTCACTTACGTCTATTTTAATCTTTTCTTTGCTTGTTACAGCAATTTTGTTGGAATTCGTTGTACCATTAGATGTTTCTTTTATTGGAGATGTTCCCCTGGTTACTAAGATTGTTTCATCTGGTTCCAGATCGGATGAATCAGATTCAGTCTCTTCTTCTTCTTCTTCGGATTCTGACTCATCTGTTGTAAAGTCAGCTGGAGCTTTACAATTGACTCTGAAAAAATATACAGAATTATAATTAATGATTATCATTGAGTAATTTTAAAATTCAGATGCATACAATTCGAAAGATACCATTCTACTGCATTCTGTTTAGGTTTAATTAAAAGCAAAACTTGTATTTACTAAATCATCATAATAAACAAGTAATATATTAAAAAAAAATTTTAAAGTCAATTCCTACTTTTTTTTTCACTATATTGCAGAAAGTCCTTCATAAATAATTTTCATTCACTTTTTTTAAGTTTATCTGGCGCCATCTATTGGTAGATATAAGCAACTTAAATGTAAAAAAAAATGTCTAAAATTAAGTATTTAAATTTAATTGCTGAATTAATATTTGAAAAAAAAACTGTATTAACATCAAAAGTGAAAAACAGAACATGTTAGAAGAAGAATATGTTCATAATTAAAATTTTCATGAAAAGAAATAGCAAAACTTAAAATATAATAAGTTTCTTGTAAATGAAAGAACATTTATTTAAAATAATCAAATCATCAGAACTTATAAATGTTTCATTTTTCATTTTTTTTATTCAGTTTTTATTTATTTTATTTCGTATTCTAATTAATTATGACTGTTGTCAAACTGAAGTGAAACAATTTTCGTTATGGATATTAGTAGTGATTCACATAGAAACTCATAAATAATAGAACATAAAATCGTTTGTGTTGATTCGATACTTACTTAGATTTCGAATCCGAATTGTTGAGTCCGTTGACCTTCGGGGTGACTTCTTCCCTACTCTGCGATCTAGAATACCCGCCATAATTGCCATTGTTCAATCCCCCATAACTATCTCGCCTGTAAAGTGTATCTCTTCCAGTCACACTGTTTTGTCTGGATAAATTTCCGGAAATACTGTTTTGTCTGGAAAGACTATCATTGCTAGTGATGCTGTTTTGTCTGGATAGTCTATCAGATCCTGTTATACTGTTCTGTCTGCTTACACTTCTGCCATATCCATAGGACGATGGGCTGTTGTATGATGAATAATTAGTGCTGGGCTTTGTATTGTAATCGGACGTGTAGCCTACTCTGTTTCTGTCAGAAGCATATCCTGATTTGCCATAGTCTGACGTATATCCGGATTTGCCATAATCAGATGTGTATCCAGTAGTTCTGTCTACAGATTTTTCTCGGGAAGGTGTTATGTAAGAGGATCCATATTTTGTAGAGGATGGTGTGTAGGAAGGCTTAGAATAATTTCCGTAGGAGCTGTAGCTTGGAGTCTAGAAAAGTAAAATATTTATTGTACCTAAAATTTTAAACGCAATTTTATAAAAGTTACGATGCAAAAAAAAAAAAAAATAACTAATTAAAGTTTAAAAATAACTAAATTAATTAATAATTTACTAAATTACTTGGTTATAAAGCATTACATCAGAATAATTGAAAATTAACTAAGAATGGATCTTTAATTAATTTCGTAATGTTGCTTATTAAATAAATAAGATTCCTTCTATAAGAATCGTTTGATAAATATATTTATAAAAAGAATTGTCGCCACTAGAATTAATTTAATATTTATAAAAAGAAAATTCGTTAATAAAAAAAGGGAATTATTTCTTATGTGTTTGAAGAAGCTTGGCAATTTTATTTCGGTTAAAACTTTTGAAGCTTGTAAGAAAGGTATATGAATAGTAATTAATGCTTAGATTAATTAATTAAATTAGAATTCTTAATGCGTCGTTTAATTAATTATTATTTCTATTAAAGGTATGAAATTATTGGTTTTTATTTATTGTGACATCGTAACATTGAGCTTAACTTTATTAAATTATAACATATTTTTCGATAATTTTATGTGTCTAATATAAAAATATATTGTAAAATGTATATGGTATAGTTATTATTTTCGAATATTGTTTTTGCCACATTATTTAGCATTGTGAAATGCGAATTTCAAATAAGAACAAAATTAATCAACATGTTTCTTTAATATATTTATATAATAAAACTCATTTTATTATTCCTGTTTTAAACATATTTAAAAAATGGTGAATAAAAAAAAAAACCGTTAATTACCGTGCTATAACTTCTGGGACTGTAATAACTTCCACTTGGTTTCTGAAAAAAAAAGATAAAATAAAATATTGTTCTCTGTCACAAAATGTTGAATATAAAATTTTGTAGGAGAAATTTAATCTATGTCGCTTTTTTAATGGAGTTTTAGTTTTCATTGCATTTTTGAAGTGCTTTTTACTTTGCCTCTAACAGCTAAAAAATAAAAATATGACAAATTAATAGTATTTTCTCAAAAAGTGCTCGGAATAAAAAAATGAGGGAAATTAATGAAGCTGTACGAAACGGAAGTATAATTTGCTTTACTCCCACCGACCGGAAGTAAAGTTATTTTTAACTGAAGTTCGAGGTTTCTAAAAATATCGTCAAGTACACTTCCCTAAATCTTTTCATCTATTTTTTTCTGTAAAAAAGATAATGAACTAAATTACAATGAATTTTTCAATAAAACAAAGAAGAATTCAATCTAATTTCTAAAATAATTCAATTCAAAGTTAATTAAATGAATAATGATTCAACCTCTAATTGCTTAAATAATGAAAAATTTATTCAAATTAATATTTCTTGTTCTAAATGAAGGAATTTTGAAAAAAAACAAAAAAATGTATAAATGGTTTCTTTTTTATTCATAAAACTTTGACTAACTTGAAGAGACTTAGATATTTTGACGACAAAGGAATTTTGATTATTTCGAAGATATTAGATAATATTTTATATTGCAGAATTTCGAAAATAGCTTTTTTTTTGGGGGGGGAATTTTGAAAAAAAAAAAAAAATCAAATTGTATAGCTTCTTAAAACTCTAACTTGAAGAGACTTAGATATTTTGACGGCAAAAGAAAACGATATTTTTTGAAGATATTTTTACTACATTTTATTTCCTTCTTTTCTCATTTGTTTAAACTTTTATCATGAAGTTGTTTGAAAATTTTATTCCATAATATGTAATTTTTATTTCAAAGTTATTTATTTATACTTCAAATATTCAAAAGTTCAAATTACAGTTTGCTTTACAACGATATTAAGAGACAGAAAAATATTTTATCAAATGGTCATTATAAAGAATTTCTGCTTTCAATGGAATATTTTCGTAATACATTATTTGAATGGAAGTTTTTTTTTAAACTGATCAGAAAAATTAAAGTATTGTTTTAATATAAATTTCATAAACACTGTCGCATATCAGCAGGTAAGTTTTTTTAATTAAAACCATCTTAAACAAAGCAAAAATTAAAATATTTTGAAGAAAAGAACTATTTACTATAAATTCCTTTATTACGAAAACAGGTTAGTAAATCAACACTCATAATATTTTATTCTACATAATAATACTGCTTTGTTAAATAATATAGTTAGATTATGTTAGTCACTATTCTACAAAAATTTAATTTAAAAATTCTCTAAAATATGACAAAAAGTGTGCAAGACGAATGAACTAGACTTGTGAAAGATATAAAAATTTAGTAAGTCCTGAATAAATGAAACAT
This sequence comes from Caerostris extrusa, assembly GCA_021605095.1. Classification (NCBI taxonomy): domain Eukaryota; kingdom Metazoa; phylum Arthropoda; class Arachnida; order Araneae; family Araneidae; genus Caerostris; species Caerostris extrusa. The sequence goes on along the minus strand of BPLR01005249.1, from coordinate 168,935 downwards.
TTTCACTCAGAATTTAACAATAATATTTTCAATCAAGGACCATATATATATAACCTTTAATCTTTTGTATATTTGTAGTTTTTCAAATTTTTTTTTCTCACTCACTGCCAGTATAAAATGGGATCATAAGAAAACAAAAAGAACTGTTTAATTATTTTCTTTATTTAAAAAAAAAATTTGCTAAACCAACCAGTATGAAAAGAGGATTATCCAGGTACAGAATAAACTTATTGCAGTGCAAAATGGGGATATTAGAATTTTTCATTGAACAAAGCACTTTTTTTTTACCATACAAGCAATACAACTAATATATAATATAATCGATATACAATACAATCAATAACAATGAAACTGTATTTCTTAATTAAACGATTAAAATTCTAAAACAAGATACATGACTAAAGACATAAAAAAAGGATTTCAAATTCATTAAGCCAATGACGAAACCTGTTGACACTAGAATTCCAGCTGTGTGACTTAGACTACGCGTGACTCAAGATGGCACCTGTCCCACCACACCTACGTAGGTTTCGAACGTATTTGTTTTATTAATAGGTTGGTTTCTATGTGTACAATTGAAAAGCGTCTTTTCTTTCCAGCAGTCATCTACCATCATCTTGTAAAATAATTCAGAATACGAAATATAAAAACGTATGATACGAAAATTGCAACATGATATTCTATAATAGATTCGTTTCATCAATATTATCACGAATTTTACAAAGTTGTCGCTTTGTAAAAAAGTTGCAAAGAGTGAGAAAGTGTTGAGAGCTTATTTATTCCAAGGTTAATTTCATAAAAGAAAACTTTCGATTTCTGGGATAAACAGATACAAAATTAAACAGAACTATATATTAATTAAAATATAAATGTCCATTTCGAATGGAATGCAATTGATTTCAGAAAATGGGGGATACGGTTTATAAGTATGAAGTAGCTATTTTGTTGTTGCAATTTTTTTTTACCAACCTTCATAAGCTCCATGTTAATTTAATTACATAATGCTTTTCCTCAATTTACTATCTACAAACCGTTGCCAAAACCAAATCAAAATTGCGTTGTCTCTTTGTTAATGCGCGACTTTTTGCAGGAGATTTGAGTAGCTCTTATGTAAATAAATTATGCGTACGATATATGGTAACCTAAAATTGATAAATACCAAAAAGTAATTATTATATTCCATTACTTTTTAAAAAGTTATTTTTAAACATATATAGTACCTGAAGGCTAAAATTAGGTTGTTCATCATTAAATCTTTTTTATTTTTTTTATCTGTACGTCAACTGAGAAACGTCATTCTACTTCAAAAATCTGTTCACTTCCCCTTATTATAAATAATAAGAAAAGTGAACAGATAACGGCTTCGTTAAATATAAACGTTAACTAATAACTTTCTCAGTCAATAGAGAGCTTTTCATACCGTATTTCGGACGTCCGTTAGCTTTTTCTCCCTAGCGCGCATGCTCATAGGAAATTGCGCATGCGTATCTGTAATAATGTTTCCTATGAGCATGCGTGCTAGGGAGAAAAAGCTAACGGACGTCCGAAATACGGTATGCAAAAACTCTCTAGTATTTTATATTGCTAACTCTATTATAATAGTTATTTACTCTCTTATATTTTTCATTGTGATTTATTATTCCTCCTAAGTTAGGCGGCAGAGGATCTCCGTATTAATCTACAATAAGAGAATAAAAAATTCCAATTAAAATGCTGCCAGTTTCGTACCTATTCACAATCAAATTTCGTGTTTTGATAACATGTTTTATTCTTACAACTACAACTCGAATAAATATTTGGAAATATGCGTAAATAAATAATAACATTTAATAATAAAAATGCAATATTTAAAAAAAAAACAAAAAAACAATATGGTATTTTTTAAGATAAGATAAAAGAATAATTTAAACGACATATAAACAATATAATTCCAATAAAAATATTAGAAGTCGTAAAAAAATAAACTTTTATATTTTACTTTTAAAACCATAAATGCACATTCTACCTACGATTCACTAAATCATTCTAACCGAATTTGGTTTGTTGCTCTACTGTCTTTTTCTGCACACTTTACGCTAATTTAGACCGAGACCTACAGTTTAGTGTGGATTCCGATTCACTAACAAACATCCATGCCACCGCCAAGATTCGAAACTAAAGTCCTATGGTACCAATGGCTAGAATGCTAGCCAATCGGCCATCAGGACTCTCAATTTAACCGAGAGAGAATAAATTTACGAGTAAACTTTATCAAAAGATAAATGGTTTGTTTCAAACATTTCTTCATGAAATGTGGCTTTCAAAAGTAGTATAGCTAGTCACCCCTGCTTAGATCATGTTACCCTCGATGTATCTATGTTATATATATCTGCGTGTGTGTGTACTACAATTTGTTAAAGATATGGTTTGGTTAATGACACATAGGAATTAAACACTTTAAAATTTCCATTCATTCATTTATGAACACAATTTATAAGGTGGATAGTAATTGTAATAAAAATTCTTATTTTTTTTTTATATGAAATGAACTGTTGAGTAAACAATTTTTAGAAGGTCACAAACACAAAATATTTTAAAAAATATTTAAGCAAAATATGCTCATCTACATTGAAGGACTTCTGCCATGATTGCAAAACATTTTTATGCCAACTTCAAAGAGTACATTTGGTTCAGAGTCAATAAATTTATTAAAGGCTGTTTTGACAGCTTGATGCTTGACAAAGCGCGTATTCGTTAAAAACTATTCCAATTGTTTAAGTGGTAAGTTTGGTTTGTCGCTCTATGATCATATTTGCACATTTTGGGTTATTAGACCCGGACCACCAACTTAACGTGGATTCCGGACCACTAACAAACATCCATGCCACCGCCAAGATTCGAATCTGAAGTTTGTGGTACCAAAGGCCAGGGGCTAGCCAATTAATTGGCCATCAAGCCGCTAAGTATACAGTGTGTGCGTGAACCTCAATTTTCAAATCGTCCAGATTTTGGAATATACTTGTGAAACGTGAGGACTTGGATTATATAATAAAGAAAAATAAGTCCTTTTCAATTCCCCAAATCTGGTTCTTGTAACAACAATTTCTAATGCGCAATTTTAATTTGTTCACAGTAATATAGTGCATTAATTGTTTGACCTATATCTAGGCAGTATAGTATGACCAATACCTAATAGGATATATAACTAAGAAGCTGTAATGCGTAACTCACCTTTAATTCCACCAAAACATTGGATGTAAGCTTAATTTTGGGTGAGTTTTTAGGCTTTTTCAACTGCATCTAGTCACTCTGCTGAGTTTTTACCATTATCATACACACACACAGATATAGATTCAACACAAAAAAGGTCAACATTGGGTGTAAGCTTAAATTTGGGTGAGTGTTTAGGCTTTTCAACTGCATCTAGTCACTCTGCTGAATTTTTACCATTATCATACTACATCTACTTTTTATCCCATGTAATGATTCGGTCCAAAAGGAATAATTTCTTACCCTAATCCTCTGTGATTTGTAAATCTGGAAGTGTTGCACTTTCTGCCTACTAGTCAACTTGTCTTGAACCCATTAATCAAGTTTTTTTTTTTTGTATTTCCAAGAGTTGCAAGATGTTTCGAAACTGTTGCTATGCTTACTCCAAGATCAACGATCAGATCTCTAACAGTTATCGTGGAGTTAGCTTTAAATTTTGCCTTCAGAACATCATTACAAAGGACTCTTTCAGGTCTTCCACAGATTTCATTTTTAAGCAAATATCTTCTAATTTAAATTTCTCAAACTATCTTCTCATCATAGTAACATTAGCTATATCAATTCCACATTAATGTTTCGTGTTGCTTGAGTGGTAGAATGTCAAGTTTATATTCAGACAGAAAAATAATCCTTATTTGTGAGATTCCATATTTCTAAGATTATTTAAAATTTTGACACCAATATGCAAATAAATACACCATTAGACAGAGCATAGAATAAGCAATAAAATTATATAAAATACTTTAATTTAATACTAGTAGATGTATATATATTTGGATGATCAAATAATACTAAAAGTTCATTTCGTGTGGAGCAAACCCAATATAAAGAGTTACTACAATTCTATGTTTTCAGAAAAAACTATGCAAATAATAATTTTACCAAAAAAAGTTTTTAATAGATTTTTTTTTATATCTAAGACTAGCATTTAATACTGAGTTTGCATTTTATATGAAATCAAAAGCTGTGCAGTTAAATGTTCTGATTGCTAAACGACTTTGATACGCAACTCTCTGGAGAATTAATTTTTCAGTTTAGTTTTAAGATAGACAAATAACTCCCCGTCCATCTACATCTACGTCATTGTCATCCTGTGATTGTTGAATGACTGAAGTCGTTGTCTCTTCTTGGAACTAAAAGAATGCGCCATTGTAATCACGGTTTTAATCTGTGATATACAGCAGAAATGAAAAGGGCCTCCCTCCAAAACCTTGACTCCGATTTAGTCAGTGAACGGGCCAAGAGCTTTGTTCTACTTAACTGATATTTGCAGAGCGTATCTCTCTTTTCTTAGGGCTAACCTCACAAATGACGGATCGACTCAAAAGATTTTGCGAACATCAAGACAGAGAATCAGCTACTGAGTGAAGGTAATGATCTATATTTTTATCAACTATGAATCAACATCTTGCTTTTAAAGCCCTGTTGTTACTGTTGTTTTCGAATGCCAGACACTTTGACCTCAAGTTATTTTTGCCACTAGAAAGGCAGATATATATCAAATTCATAATCAATCAGGATTTGGTTTGGCTTGTCGCTCCACAGTCATTTTTGCACACTTCAGACTAATTAGATCGGAACCTACACTTAACGGGGGATTCTGAACCATTATCAAACATCCATGCCACCGCCAGAATTCGAATCTAAAGCTTGTGGTAGGATCAATCAGGGAGAACTATGGAGGAGAAGGTGGCTATTACACATTTTGACAGTACAACTTTTTTTTTGTTCAACATCAGTGGCCCTCTTCCATTGATGTATGCCATGAACAGGGAGCCTACCGACGTGTGATGAGGTGAAAGGAGGGGTAAGAATTTTTAGGGGTAACTGCACAACATATGCGTTTCGTATGAGAGAAAACTGGAACCTACCATCAGACAACCTGATTATCAATAAGAGGCTCCTTTAACGTCACAATCGCCATCGTGTCTCCTCATTTCTGAAAACAGTGAATACAACAATAACACCAACACTAACTAATACATGCTAGCTGCACGCATTATCACTGGACCACGAATACTGTTTAGAATAGAACACTAGGATGGTATTTGAGGGTTCCCATCTATGTCCTCAACACCAATGGGAGGAATTTTCGGATTACTGTTTTATTGTGTCCATCCCTAGCGTTCAATCCCCACTCTCTGAGCACAGAAAACCAACACGCTATCCATCAAATCATTCTGGGATTATATAATAAACTGTAGTCATTTATTCGTCTCAATATTTTCAAAAATTTCAAAACAATTCATGTATTTGTTCACTCTCTATCACTTTTTTATAACGTTAATTGAAACGACGAATTCTTTCCATTAAGATGATGGATTTTTATATTTTTATAATCTCTTTTTATATTTAAAAAAAATATATGATGACAATAATTCAAAAAATATTCTCAAGCAATTTTAGTAATTAGACAAGCACATTTAAAAAAAAACAATAAATATTCAAAATTAGAGCTCTGAAGTTATTCTCTGAATGCATGTCAATATTCTCAAAAATTTCAAAACAATTCAGTAATTTGTTAATTATTCATCCGTGTTTTTCTGACGTTAATTCAAACGATGGATTCTTTCTGTATTAGGATGATTGATTTTTATAATCCCCTTTTTATATTTAAAAACAAATATTTCATGACAATAATTCAAAATTTTTCTCATGCAATTTTAATTCTTAGACAAACAAATTTGTTTTCTAGAAAAAAAAAAAATGTTGGAAATTAGAGTTCTGAAGTTATTCTCAATATTTTCAAAAATTTCAAAACAATTCATGAATTTGTTCACTATTCATCCCTGTTTTAATAGTTTTAATTCAAACGACGGATTCTTTCTGTATTAGGATGATTGATTTTTATATTTTTATAATTACTTTTTATATTTAAAAACAAATATTTCATGACAATAATTCAAAAAATTTCTCAACCAATTTTAATTATTAGACAAACAGTTTGAAAAACACAATAAATATTGGAAAATAGAGCTCTGAAGTTATTTTGCGGTTTGTAAAGTTACTACAGTCAAGTAGAGGTTAAGTTAAAAATAAATTGTTTTAACACATCACTTCCGAAACCACAGAGAAAATAATATGCATGTGCTTTATTATCTAATTATACTTTAACGAGTTTCAACAATATTTCTGAAATTTTACAGCCATCAAACAGAGCGCGAACGTACGAGAAGGAGGACGTGTTGTACTCTTTTAACAAGTAATATAAAAAAAATTTTAAGTCAATTCCTACTTTTTTTTCACTATTATACGGAAAGTCCTTTATAAATAATTTTCATCTTTTAAAGAGTATCTGGCGCCATCTATTGGTAGATATATGCAACTTAAATCTAAAAAAACTAAAATTAATCAATTAAATTTAATTACTGAATTACTATTTGAAAAAACTGTATTAACATCAAGTGTCATCCACTACAAGTTCAAAAGAAAATGTGTTTGAACTTGAGTGGATGAATAAAAAGTATTTTATTAACGATTGGAAATTTGAACTATATATAGGGAGAATGTGAGCTAATAGAAGGAATTGAAAAATATCCTTTAATCTAACTTTAATGAAATATCAAAATTTCTCAGGTATTCATATGTGTAAGAACTAACATTTTCAACAGTTCTAGAAAAGATTGCAGTGTGTTTCATTATTACAAAATTAAAACATAAAAGCCTTAAGACAATAACTAGGAAAAATTTTTAAAAGAAAACAAATGAGTACGAAAACTAAATGATTTCATTAAAAGTCTTTTAATAATTCGCCAAAATGTAGGCTTGAACTAACTGCTTGGAGTTTTTTATACACATAGACGAATAATTTTGATCGTAAATTAGATAATTTTAAGAACTTTTTTAATGACCATTTTTTTTTTCCTATAAAAATATCTTTTAAAATGTATTCAAAATATATTTCGAAACTAAATTATTTTAATATATTGTTTAGTTTTGATATTACAGCATATTTCCAGTCAAAATCAGATCCCGGTATCAATTTTTATACTTGAATGCCTTTTTATGAGAAAGAGCTATATTATAATTTTAATGCCTATATTAAAAATTTTCAAATTGTAATGTTTTCAAGTTTATTTAAAGCAAGTAATTTATTTTAAAAGCAATTTTTTAATATAACACTCAATTAATTTTTACTAGTTTTTAAAATCATTTTTAAAATATGAAAAAAAATTTTACTACTACTTAATATACTATAATATAATACCATGCTTCCTCCTACCCACGGACTAGAGCGCCCCCAAGCAAGAGTGACTTTCGGGAGAAATGGTCAGTTGGAACACAAATTCTCTCCAGGAAAGGAAGTATATTTCGCGCATCCTGCGCTTAACTGAGCATTGGTTTTCGGCTTAGAAGTGGAATCCTGCCACGAATCTATAATTATATGTCTTCAAATGCATTAAATATTGTATGCCTCGAATTGTATATTTGTGGTGTTTGTGCGTGTGCCAATAAAGGTGCGAGTTCTCCAACCTGTGCTACAAGTGTCTCAACCCAATCACATCCAGTTACAATCTGGTTGTCCAACCTACACACTACAGTACTACTTAATACAAAACAAGAACCGAAAATTACAAATTACAATTAATTTAAGTAAGAGGAATTATGGTTGGAAAGGGCTCGAAAATGCTTTCTGTTGCAGAGGAAGAGGGGTGGCTTAGAGATTAAAAATTTCAGTATTAATAAGTAAAAGAAATTACCACTATCTTTATATTTTATGTTTTATATTTGTAATCCCTTTTTCGTCAAAATTGCATAATGAATCAATAATAATCGTGACAAAGACACAACCTGAACAATCCTGGAACTATCTTGTCACGATTATAGATTAAGTATACAGATTAATCAATTATGAAAATTATTTGTTAAAAAATTCAGCAAAATGCCTAAATGAAATAAAAATTCAGCACTTTATTATGAAAATGATAAATCCTTTTTAAAATTGAATGATATTCAGAAAATTATTATTTATGAAAATTCAACATTCCAGTTATTATTTCTTACCATTATGAAAATTAATTGTTAGGAAATTCACGATTTTAGTTGTGAAAGTACAGCATAATGCTGAATGAAATAACAATTCAGCATTTTATTACGAAAATAAAAATTCATTTTTAAAATTGAACGGTATTCAGAAAAATTATCATTTATGAAAATTCAGCATTTTAATTATTAATTATGACCATTAGGAAAATTCAGCAGTTTAGCTACCTACTAAAGGTATTAACTTTTCTATTTTATCTTTTTTATAACTATTTTATAAAACTCTTATCTTTTCATAACTGTTAACTTATCAAGCTTAATATTTTTGCACTTTTTTTTCAGGAACAAAAAGTATTGACTTTTCTTCCTATCTTTTTTATTATTAAACTAAAACCTTAATCTAATATTTTTTAGGTTTTTTTTTTATTATTTAATTTGCTTTGATTAAAACATATGAGTGACACAAATTAACACTGAAGATGTTTGAAAATACTATGAGATTACATTAATCACAAACAACATAGAAGTTAATTTTGAAAAATAAAAATATTATTAATATAAAAATATTTATTTATCTTCTATATGTATTTAAAGCTATTCATTTAAAGCGATTAATTTTTAAAAGAAATTTCTGCTATATGGTCATTGGATATCAATATTTCTAGGAAATTACTGTTTTTCATTTGAAAAACATTCCAGGATATGTCTTAAGCAGTATCCAGCTGCAAGTAGTCGCGCATGAATGTAGGTCGTAATCAACGCAAGAAGACAGTTTATTTCTGTCCCACGAAGAAGTAGGATGGTGAAATACGGATCCCATACAATTGAACTGTTTCGCATTCGAAGATGAAGTTGTTGGCTGAACCACTTCCGTTAAGGTTATGTAGTTAAAAGGCGGTTAACCCTTTTTTCTCGTTAACAGCATTACAAAAGAAATATTTGATAAGTTTCCAATTGAGAAATAATTATTTAAAGCAAATGAGCCTCCTAAATAACTTTAAATTACTTAAGGGGAACTCTTGATTTAATGAATGTTTAGTTTCTCGTGAAGTTTAGTAAGTAATCATTTGAAAAGACGTTACTAATAGGTTTTCAAAGAAAGCATTTCAAATGTTTTCTGTTTCATTTTATAAAAAAGGAACATTAAAACAATGGATAAAAAGTAAAAATTTCTATAAAAAATATATATATATTGAATTTTTTCGACACGAGTATTTATTGGATTTATTTTAGTCACGTGCATATCTGAAGTAATGCCTCGAATATTTAGAAAACTTTTATTGATAAATTCCAAACTTATTCCTTAAGTGTAAATCTTATATCTCAAAATTTGATGAAAATTCGTTTCTAAATTATTTTAGCATTTTTTAAAACACCTAATATCAAAACATTTTATTTTTAAATTCAAAATAATAGAAGAGTCATCAAATCCTGAAATAGTAATTTTTAGATTTTTTTTCAAGTGTTACTATGTAACCTGCCTGGGTTGTTTTTAGGAATATTTCAAAATTAATCTCTAAAGATTCTTGTCACTCCTATTTGCGGGATCATTTAAACATTGTCATTCATTAAACTTTCATCAAATATTCATCATTTAATCATTTTCATTTAAACATTTTGTCTTGGCTATCTAATTCATCAACATCTGGTTAACAATTCAAGTTCGGTTGAGAGACAGGAGTGAAAACATAATTAAGAGGTAGACATTTATATGTTATTACAGATCTGTAATAAATATACCTGAAAATAAAAAATTCTGATTTTTCTGTTTCAAAAAATAAACATAAAATTTATCTTTAATCGAATAGTATTCAGTTATTGTTGTTGTTTTGTGTTTCGCGGATATATATCTTCTTCTCAAGATCTACAGCCGGTTGCCGACCAAAAAGTTATCTCCAGTCAGCATCTATCAGCCAGACCCATCCTGACACTAGTATTCAAGATGAGATCTGTCCGGTTTTTTCTGACTGAGATTTCTAAACATGAGGATTTTTCTTGTTAAGGGTAGGGTTGTTAAGCCCTACCTCCAATACCCTGGTTTGTCGATCTACGGTCGTTTGAAACGACCGTGATTGTGCACAAGGGGCTAATTAGACATACGGTTTAAAGAGGATCGCCAAACCACTAGAAACATTCATGGCCCCGCCGGGAGTCGAATTTGAAACCTGTGGTACCGAGGGCCAGAGCGCTAGTCACTCGCCCGTTAGGCTATATATTATATACATTACATACATTACAAATGGTTGGTTAACGTATTCTTTTTTCTGGAGCTATTTAGCCCCTGGGGCTCAATCTCCGATATGACAGGGTAAATACAGTTGAAGCAATGAAAATTGCCCAGAATATATTTACAAATATAATAAAATTAACTTAAATCACAAACAAGTCAAACTTAACTTAATCACAAACAAGTAAAAAAAAAAGAAAAATATTTAAAAATTAAATTAAAATTTTGCGCGGAAATTTTAAATCATAATTGGGGAACGTAAGAGTCAATCTCCTAGATTGCAGTATTTTAATGATTAATAAGCTTGTCAAAAAATTAATAGAGATTTGTTTCAGAAAATTTTTTAAGGAATGAATGTTAATAGGTTTATAGATATCAGAATTGCGCATGAACTACTTAGAAGAGGTTTGGCGGATTGTGATATTTTGTAAACATACATTTTTAAATTAGATGTAGCTGCATAGGACCAGACCGGGAAAGTGTACGTGAGAAATGGGAGAAGCATATCACTTTAAAGAAGCTTATGTTTAATAATTACATTGTGAAGCTAAAATGTTTAGCAATTACACTATGAAGCTAACATGTTTAGCAATTACACTATGAAGCTAAAAATATTATATAGCGCATCAATGATTGCCCGCGGATTATGTATGTTTTATTTTTTGACAAAAAATTAGATCTACAAGTTTAATGGTGCTGCGGATTTTAGGCAGGAAATTACAGTATATTCCTTTTATTGTACAACTGGGCAATAAAAGGAATATACTGTATTAATTTACTGTAATTATCCAGTGTGATACTGATTAATAATGTGCTTTTTTTTTATTAATATGCGAAATTTTATAGATTTTAGTTATGTTTATTTTGTACATCGAGGATGTCGTGATCTAATGATTCATGTCACGAACAAGAGGTGACTGTCCCACATTTGTATGTCGTAGGAAGAAAACCCTGTATGCGAGACGCCATGCTATCATTGAGTTAATGAAATCAGTAGACATAACCTACATTGCTAACATAGCTTCCTGGCATGTCAGCTGTTTGCATCACTATAAATTGCTATTGTGAATGCCATTTTAAATTAGGAGTTTTGTATAAAAAGTGAGTAAATTTGTAACTGGAACAAAGCTTGCCAAACAATAAAGCGAATTTTGGCTTCTGTTTTAGCCAAATTTTTTACTTTAAGTCTGTGGAGATGAAATCAAGGCTATAGAGTAAAGAAAATGGGTAGCAAAAAAAAAAAAAAAAGTATGTATGTTGATCGGTTACTGAACTTGAATGGAAGAGTTGAAGAACTTCTTCATTCTTAATGACACGCTTTTCAGCTTAGTGGACGAATTTTTCAGTAGCATCCGTCTGATGCCAGAAGTCTGAAGCGAACTGCAAGTTCGTATTTCGCTTTCGAACAAAAGTGTTGGGAAGAGAAAAACTTTTGACGCGCCTGTGGCTATTTTTAAAAGTGGAGGATATTAACACTTTTGTGCTATGTTTAAAAATATATGCGACTTTTTTTATTCAAGAAAATATATTGTAATTTAAATATAAAAAAATTACTCTGAATTTTAGATTATCACGTTTTTAGATTTACAAATTTAGAAATAATTTTAGTAATTTTTTACTATTTAGAAATTTCAATTCAAGTCTATTATACAGGGTACATCTGAATTCATCGGGCCAAACTTTAAAGAAAGGAAACTACACATGAAATATTTTTGTATAAAAATTTGGTAATGGAAAGTATTGTTATTTTGCAGTATAGTACATTGACTCGAGCTTCTCTGTATTTTTCACAGATGAGGCTATCTTTATGCACGGTGGAGTTTTTCTTCTTTCAAGGCGCAACAGCCCCATGGTGGGTCAGAGAACTTTTGCTTACTGGCAGATTCCGAAATAAGAGATGTTTTCTTTTTAAGGTTGTCAGCTATACGCACAACGCTCTTACAGTTATATTAGACCGGGACCTGCGATTTAAAGTGGATTCCGAACCACTATTCTGAACCACTACTACCAGCCCCGGAACTCGGACCCGAAACCCGTGCCACCGAGCACCAAATAGCTAGTCACTCGGCCGTTATGCCCCTCGATGGAGTTTTCAGTCTGCATAATTCTCAGGTGATGGCCACTTTTAACAAATAGTCTAACCCAACAATCAGCGGTTCTCTTAATATGTGGGCAGATATTGTAAAAGAATTCTTTAGTAGCCCAAATCCCCCCCCATTTGCCAGCTACTGCATTGACTCCCGCGATGTATCGCATAATTGTGGAAGAATTTTTAACTTAATTATTTGATAACGTTCCAGTTGTTTTTCGAAAAGTCATGTGATTGTACTGACATGACATGTCAAAAATGAAATGTCATGTCAGCATAACGGGCTACTAGCCCATTCCTGCCCTAACGTGCTTAATTATCCCAAAGGTATTTTTGGCTCTCGATGGATTGAATGAGGTGGGCCAGTCTCTGAGCTAATTCGTTCCCCCATCTATCAAGAATTGATTTTTTTTATGAGGACAACTCAAGGTACTCTTCTAGAAGATTTCAATTGACTCTGATGAGAACATCATTGTAAATCTTTCAGTTGCTGTTGCTCGTTAAACACCGCATCTTCGAAAGGGTACGCTAGTCAATTGCTGGTCGTTGCTAGATTTGTATCGATGTTACGGGGGCATTTAAGCACTTATAATTTTTATATAAATAAAAGACTTTTTCCCTTTACTTTGTCTTTTCTTGTTTTTCCTCTAACATTTTTAATTTCCTGAATTATGTTATCCACATTGGACTATTTTATTTGCACTACAAAAATGTTAACTTAAAAATTGTTAATTTAGAAAATCAAAGAAAAAAAACTATTGGTGTTAATTGTTTTAGTATAGTAGTGGAACACAAATGACTGTGACAACTTGTATCCTTATATAAGCATTGACATTGAAGTTACCTGGTACCTGGGAGTTTACAGCAGTTTTCCCCCCATACGACACGCAAATGCGAGGCATTTAGCCTTAAAGGTCTTTCAGAGCCAATAACCTTCTTTCATCACTCGTTGGTGGGTTGTTTTATGGTAAACATGAATGGAACATGAAGTACACCATGTTAAAAAAAAAATACAAATATAATCAAATAGTTAAATGCCATGAGTCATCTTTGGAAATATGGTAAACGTGAATGGAACATGAAGTCCACTATTCTACAAATACAAATATAATCAAATAGTTAAATGCCATGCATCATCATTTTAAATTCAGGTTTACCATATTTCCAATGAAATCTAACATGTTCAATAAATACAAATATGATCAAATAGTTAAATGTCATGAGTCATTGTTAAAAATATGGTAAACATGAAATCCACGATATTTAACAAAAATATAAATATGAGCAAATGCCTTGAGTCATCAATGAAAATATGGTAAACAGGAATGGAACATGAAGTTCAATATGCTCAACAAATACAAATATAAACAAATAGTTAAATTCCATGATTCGTTATTAGAAATACTGACCTGTTTTTAAGATTTTTTTCAAAATTTAATTCAGAAAGTAATTGTTAGTACGGTTTTCAAGAAATATTTTTAAATTTAAATTCGGGAATCACTCACGCAGCGATTATTACTAATTATAAAATTCATGATAGGAACAGTTTGTCAGTGTAATTTTTTATAATTTTCTTATTTAAAATGAACTATCTGTTAGAAATGTATCGAGTGCTCCTTTCAAAATCATCCCTACCATTCAATTTTAGGGATCCTTTTCCACAATTTAAGAATCGTGCTTAATATACTAAGTTATATTTGCAGTACATCTATATCATAAGTTATGGCCAATGTAAAAATAAACTACAAAAGAAAAAAATGAGTAAAATGAAAATAGAATTACTTTTTAAATGTACTTTTCAATGTTTCAATATGCTGTTGAAGAGAAAAAAATGAACCAGTTTTTCAGCTATAAACAATATTATGGAAGCATACACAAAGTTGAAATAATTAAATACTTGACTTGATACTTTGAGATGTATGCTAGCTGATACTGATGCTTTATCTCAATTAATCTAAATATTGATTAAAATACTACAGATAACAGAAAAAAAAAAAAACAAAAGAGAAAATGAAACCTTTATAAAGGATCTACTCTAAAACTCGAAGTTTTTGAATTCATTGCCTGTGACTTACAAATTCCATTTTGAAACAAAAGAATCGTTGCTCGTACTTTCTAGCAATCAAAAAGAATTTAAATAAGAAAAGTAAATTTGTAAAAAAAGAAAGAAATAGATAAAACTTCAGATCAAATAGATCACAATATTTTCAATAATGAAATTAATTCAAAAAGAAAATGTTCAAAATTAACCTGTTGTTTTTCTGTAACAACTAAACTACCATTCCATATTGCCGGCACAATAACTGTAAAGTCTTATTGCTTAGATTTTAAAATCGTTTTTTTTTAAATAATATATCACATTTAGAAACTATTATTAACGAAATTTATTTCTCATTAAAGAAAAATAACAGCCAACTGATTTATAACTACATAAAAGTACAATAATATATGATAAGCGTAAAAAAGCTATTGGATAATAATCATATAAATTGCTCTGGCGCTCGGTGCCATGGGTTTCGGGTTCGAGTTCCGGCGGTGCCATGGATGCTTGTAGTGGTTCGGAATCCACTTTTAACCGTAGGTCCCATTCTAATATGATCATAGAGCATTGTGAGGGTAGTGTTACTCGCATCCGTAGCATATCTATAACCTACACAAGCCCCGTGGGCAGCTTATGGCATAAAGATTAACTGTCTCTGTATTGCCAACTGCATTAGAACAACAACAACAATAATCATATAAATTGATTCAAAATACGTTTTCAAAATTCATCACAAATCTGGAAATTTCTAAGCTAATCCGTATCAAATACTACAGTGTCCAATTTAAATATCAAATTCGAGTTAAACCAAGTTTTTGTCAAACATGTTTTGATATACAGAAATTATAGAAACACATGTCCAAATTTATATATTAAGTATTTTTTTATTAATGATTATTCTTTACACAGAAAAAGTAAAGCATTTTTCTTTTTCTATGAATCTAGGTGGAATCTGTTCAGTTTTACAACAATATGCATGAAACATACAGACTGTTTTTGACAAAACTTTATGCATTAGTATCTAAAAACAAAATGCGATTATTATTATTAGAATATTATTAAGCATTAAACAGTTTGCTCTGAGAGACCTAAAATAATTTACGAGAAAAAAATTTAATGCATTCTTCCTCTTTTATAGAAATGATATTTGATAACACACGATACACTTTACTAGGGATAGAGAAAGCTGTCACCGTTTGCAACCTGATGCCTTTGTAAAGGAGGTGTAGTTTCTCGGCTCAGTTTGTATTGTAAGCAAAGTGTTAATTAAGCCCAGAAAAACGCCTGCTTCCGAAATATGGCGGTGTTTTGGGGAAGGACGAAGTTTGTGTTTTGTGTTTCTCTCGTTGTCTTAATATGGATGAATGGTAAGATAATCATATTTTATCTTCACATTATTGCATGTGTTATATGATTCGTTTCTATTATATCGAAAAAAATATTTTTTAATTAACTGTGTTCAAGGAAATATCATGCATGGTAAATAGAACCTCATCTTGCTGTCTGTTCTTTTTCTTTGGTGCATTTGTATATTGAATGATTGAATATATTTGTATATTGAATGTATTAACTAATCTCACAGGTGGAAAAAGTAATTAATTTTCAATATTTGACGTTTTAAGAGCAACATTTCAATAAATTTTTATTGTTTTACATCTTAACATAATAAAAAGCATTTTTTTAGAAATGTTTTTATATTTTTACACTATAAAATCAATTTTTACAAATAACATACTATTGTAAATATTGATAATTATATCTTATTATTATATATAAATATATAATATATTAAAATATAAATATTATATTTTGTTTACGTTTTAATATTGTTTGGGAATATTTTGCCTCGATTTTCTTTTGAATTCGAAATTTTATACCTGTATGATAAACTTAATTAAATAATAATTTAGTTACTATTAAATTAACTGAAGGTAAAATATATCGTATAGAAAATACTAAAACTCCAGTTTAGAATTTAGCCACATATACTTATTATTATTTAGCCTTAACGTAATGATGATAGTTTTCTATTTAAAATTGCTGTGTATCTTTCATTTTAAAAGTTCTGTTTCGTTTCAGTTAACCATCTTTGATTATCGTGTAGACCTCGGTATAGAATCATCTAAAAACTCCTTATTTGCCTTTAATTGTATAGTGGCAAATCCGAATGAAAAATGACGGCTAATTAGTTAGCTGGATGTGGCCAGATTAATTAGAACCAGTTAGCTAATTGGCTAACTGGTGCTGACTAATCTGGCCCTTCATATATAGACTTCAGCTTCGATTCTTGGCGGTGGTATGGATGCTTGTGAGTGGTTCGGAATCCATGTTAAACTGCATGCCCCGGTGTAATTAGCCTAGAGTGTGCAGAAAATGACAGTAGAGCGACAAAGTAAACCACACCTTCAAAAAATAAGGATATATGGAACGAAATTTAAAAATTGGTTTAATTTTAATGAATTAAATGATCAGTAAACAACAAATTTCATAAAACTTTTAAGGTAAACATTGGCCAAAGGTCTAAAAAAATAATAATAATAGCATTACGATTTTATAATTGCTAAACAAAATATGTATAGCATAAAAACTATGATTCTTTGTTTAAAAATAACAAGTCCAAAATATATTGGATGCAATAAATTTCACATATTGCAAAAGTAATTTTTATTTTCTGGTGATTGTTTCGTATTTTCAAATACAATTGCCAATGTTTGAGAATTTCTAAAACTATTTATAGTTTCCTATTATTTTCGACAAAAAAACTATGTTTATTTAAATTTTACTATGTTTAGAACACAGAAATAGTTGTTCTAAAATTGGAAAAAAAAAACCATGATAGTTCAATATTTATTGTCTCAGTTTGACGACCTAAAGTTCGTCGGATCCAATTCTGGCTTCAGGACAAACTTGCGACGATCAACGTTTTAGTAGTTGTAAATGACTTTGTTTTTGCGATAGATTGAATTGTTGGCCACCGATCAAGATATCGACCTCGACACATGCCCGTAATTCTAAATTACTAGACCTCATTCATTAACAAGACTTCGCTCTTATTATAGAAAGAGATATAGAAGATTATAGAAAGAGCTCTTATTATAGATTATTGCCATCAGCTTTAACTTCACGTGCTGTTATTTAAAATAAACTAATAATAGAATTACGAAACCATGGCTAATTTGAAAATAAAATAGTTTTATCAAAATTCATGGCATAATCGCTAACTTTTATGGATCCTCTATAAATTATATGAATTGATCCGTTTTTTACAGATCTGTGATCTTTTATTATGAATTTTAGGAAATATATTTTTTAATTACCTTGCTTATAACAAGCAAAACTTTCTTTACTATGCTAAACTTTCTTTGCAATGTGCTTGGATTTAGCAATCTATAAAAATTTTTGAATTTCCTTCTTTCTTGTAAATTAACTTCACATAATTTGATGCAAAGTGTTGTATAAAATAGTTAATAAATGAATTTAAGTGAAGTAAGCGCGCTGATGAAATTCCAACTGAAGTTGCCCAATTGGCTAGCGTTTCGCCCGTTGGTACTACAGGCTTCAGGTTCGAATCCTGACGGTGCCAAGTGGTTCGAACATTTAACTGTAGGTTGATGTCTAATTGGGCGAAAGTGTGCACAAAATGATCGTAGGCGGCAAACAAAACAAAACCAACTGATGCTACTTACTGATTAAATTTTCTAAATACTGGCAGTATATCACTGCCAAAGCTAAAAGTAAAAATTAATTGATGCGATAAATACTTGAATTAATCGATTAAAAATTATTATTTTCGTTTTAAAATGTATTGTTTATTGGGTGCATCATTATTTATGTTAAAATTTAAATTAAACATTTAAAAATTAATTAATGAAACAATTGAAAAAAATTTACTTTGAAATGATTTAATATAATTTTAATTACTTTGTTTGCAATACAAAATTTCTTTCGATATACAATTAAAGCTATTTGATGGTTGGTTGGTTGATTGGTTGTTATGGAAGTGCTTGGCTTGGTTGGTTGGTATGGAATTGCTTTGGCGGTTGGTATGGAATTGCTGGCATGGTTGGCTGGTTGGTATGGTGTTGGTATGGTTTGTTGATTGGTATATCGTTGGTTTTCACTATTTGAATGGCACGACAAATAAAAATGAAAACTGTTAAAAGTATTTGTATTTTAAATGTTTTAAGTTAAATGAAAAAATGTTGAAACATATCCTTTTTTTTTTTTTTTTTTTTTTTTGCAACATAAGATAGAAATTAATATATTTTTCCCAAATGGATGATGGCGACATCAGGGCTAAAGGAATGTACAAATGAAATACAATTTAATCCACACACTTGGCGATGAAATGGTTTTGACGGATAATGTGCCAAATCCAATACCTTCAAATTATGCATATTTCAAAATTGAAAGGAATTTTGCTAAAGCATAAATGGATCAAATTTAGCGTTGTTTATATATACATCTATCGAATCAATGATGTTTGTTAAACTGTATTTTCATTATATTGCACAATTTGGGAAATAATTTTTCTCTACGACCCTTTTAGGAAATTGATTTTATTATAAAGAATAAAAATTAAAACAGCTGAATAAAAATTCAATAGTAATAGTGACGCATTTAAATTCATAAATAAACTTCAGGTTTTTTTTTATTATTATTTATTTCTTCATCGCTTTCTAATTTTAATTTTTCTTCTTCCCAGTATGCATGAGGCAAGTATCCTGCGGACCCGATGTCACGGCTCAAATGCAAAAAGTAAAAGAAAGGATCCTGAAGAATTATGACAGATACATTCGACCCACAAATGGTACAAACACGACGGAAGTCCACACGGCCTTCATTCCTCGTCAAATAATAGAGCTAGTAAGTTGCATTTAATTTTTTTTTTTTTAATTACATTTTATTTAATAAAATAATAATTTGGGGGGTTATTAATTCATTTTTCATAACAAAAAGTTTCAGCATTCTTTTTTAATTACCATTTTAACAAACTTCGCTTAGTGAAGAATTTCTCGGTGGAAAAATTGGGCAAATACGGGTGGACACAAATTATTTGGAAATTGTGTTGCACATGGATAACTTGCAAAATATTAATTGTATTGCTAAATAACATATTATTGATACAGTATATTAAGTTAACCGATAGATGGCGCTAAGTCCATGTCTGAGTGAAATGTAGTTAAAGATGGATTGTTTTTCAATAGAGAGTTTTTTTGCATACCGTATTTTGAACGTCCGTTAGCTTTTTCTCCCTAGCGCGCATGCTCATAGGAAATTGCGCATGCGTATCTGTAATAATGTTTTCTATGTGCATGCGCGCTAGCGAGAAAAAAGCTAACAGACGTCAAAATACGGTATGCAAAAACTCTCTAATGACTACCCCGATCACGAGATCTTTCACCCTAAATTTCTGCCTATACGGTTTTATTAACGGTAAGATTTACAGTCCATTACAGAAAAATTCTTTTCTTGAATTGAAATCATTAATCAGCACTGCATAAGATTTATCATAATATAAATGCATACATAATAAACCATTTTTATGAAAATAAGGGATGTCCGTTTCGTACTGCAGGATACTGAGGATTAGATAAAGCACAGCAACATATATTTGTGAAAGACAATGCTCAGTTATGAATATTAATAAATCGATAATTAGAAGCCAATTTACTAATCTTCTTTGTACTATCTACCGTCAAGTTATAGTTCACTTTCATAATTCTATTCACCACTGGTGTAAATGATTACCGAAAACATTTATTTAGTTTTTAAGGTTGACAAATAAATGTTTTTAAGGATTTATTTAACTGTGAAAACATTGCAAAACCTTTTAAAAACAGAACCCAGAACACTGAACTGTAAAACAAAAAATGAAAGAAAGAAACTTTGATGACAGGACTCAAATGTTTTAGAAATGCAATTTATTTTCAACCTTGGAATTTGTTTAGTCTAGTTTGTCTGTACAAATCAGCATTTATTCGCGGTTTTAGATTTCAAATCTTTGAATAGCATTTTCCCTTTGTCGGGTATTAGTGAAGAGGGTTTTATTTACTGTTGATCTTGCTGGAAACGTTCTCGCATCTAAAGAAATAATAAATTCTTTATTCGTTCTTCAATATATTTACTGGAAAACAAAAGCCATTTATTGCCTCTCATTTGTGCTGAAGTGGTTAGTTGTGCCGAGTATCACAACATTGGTACCTCAGTTCGAAACCCAATAATCGAAACTGATCTGAAAGTTTATCTATGATGAGAATTGACACGATAAATCTGTACACTGGCAAACCCTTTAGCTGAGTTTCAGGAAGAGGGGGTTGTACCCCTTGCACACACACACACACACACAGAAGATTTCACACCTGGAAGATTTAAAAAGGGACACAATATTAATGAAGTATGACAGCCTTCGAAAATAATTCACAAATTCGAAAATAAATCAATTCTTCTATTAAATTGAAGAAGCTGTTCACAAAATGTTTTAAGCATCCAATGAGTTGGTAAATCCACTCGTTCCTGTATACAATAAAATTGTGTTATTCTACCTCAGTAATGACGTAGCTATAGTGCTTGGAAGTAGCACGCTAGTGCATAAAGTCCTGATTAGAAATCATGTTGGTCAATTGATTAGCTCTCTGGCGCTCGGTGGCACAGTTTACGGGCTCGAGTCCCGCCGGTGTCATGGATGTTTGTAGTAGTTTGGAAACCGCTTTAAACCATAGGTCTCAGTCTTGTATGACTATTGGGCGTAGGGCTGATAACCCTACCCTTTAAAAAAGACATCATTTCCTTTTCCGGAATCAGCCAGATGGTCATGGTCCACCATGAATAGTAACTAGTTAGATGGTGATTTTCATTTTACTATATGCATTGTTGTAGACATGGATTTAGTAATCAAATAGATTTATTGGTGATGATAATTTGAACACAAAAATCACATTGAAAATTTCCCCAAATTGCCTGGTACGAATTTTTGTGTTCTGACAATGGGCAGTTATCGAATATTTACATCTGACAGTTCTCTCTTTGTAAGGAATGAAATTATAAAGAGCATAACATAAAATATCAGAAAAGATAGTGTTGGATTAAAATTATATTTTTATTGAAATTACGGTCAAAATTAAAACATACATCGACAATCAAAAATTTTAATTCAAATTATTTTCATTCTGTTGGGAAGTTTAAATCATTTATTTATTAAATATGGCCCAAACTTCTCGTTTATGGATAAAAAATTATTTCGAAATATATAAAATGGTTTTAAGATTTTTATTTAAAAAAAAAAAAAGAGTTTTTAAATAAATGATTATGATAATGCAAATTGTACCCAAAGATAGATTTTTATCTATTTATTGTTATGTAAAAGATTATAGCTATAATATAATTTGAAAAAAAAAAAACTTTCCAAATTATCAAAGAAATAAAAGAATATTAAATATAGCATTCATAAAACCAAATCCAAATAATACAAATTTGACAAATATTTTTTTTTTAGGATGAAGAACATTCTTTATTTACTATGGACTCGTTCTTATTTATGGTAAGTCAATGTTAAATGTCCCTCACTCTGATAGATTGATTTTTCATTCATAATTATTTGATTCATTAAATAATATTTTACTGCTTAATTACAAGTGTCTGAAAAAATGGCAATGGGACATTTTGGCGTATTATCTCTATTCCTAATAGTTTTATTGAAAAATAATTGTTGAATAACTAAAACACAATGTAATAATTTTTACCTTAAGAAAACAAAGAAATTAGATTTCAAAATTGTTTTCTAGCGATCACTGTAATTTATCCAAAAATATTCTGCCTAAAATTATTGCAAATCCAAATTTTGAAAACTAGGAACTACTTTGAAGAGGAGAAATGATTAAAATATTAAAATGTCAGCACAGTACAGGGATGGGCAAACTACGGCTGCGGGCCAACTCTGGCCCATCGGAAGGTTCTATCCGGCCCGCGGATAGAATTTTAATTTGCCGTTCCGAGGCCAATTAAAAGAAATGTATATTTATATATTATATATCCATCTTCTTTTCTAATTTAAAAAAAAATTTCTTCCTTTTTTTTCCAAAGGATTGATGATCTCTTTACTTTCTCTATTTTTGCTCTACAAAGCATAAATCGACGGAAATAGCAAGCACAGACAGCTTTCAATCTTTAAAGTGTTAAAAAAGAAAATCAGTGCTATGATTGCTTCATCTTATATATGAGAACAAGTGTTTTCAACTATGAACCTTAAAAAGAATTATTCAGAAGGAATCTGACAGATGAGCATTTAGCCTCGTTCCTTAGAATCAATACATCTCACTTCGAACCTCACTATAAGGAACTTTTAAAAATGAAATCGCAATTTCATTCATCTCATTAACATATTTAAATTGTAGTACTTGTATATTGTTTTAAAAATTTTAGAAAAATTTATCTTGGCCCATAAACTTTTTTTTTTTCCCCTTTTTGGCCCGCGACCGAAAAAATTTGCCCATCTCTGTCATAGTACATTCTAATTAGTTTTTATGATATATTAAACTAGGCTATTAGTACGTTATAATTTAATTTTTATTAATTTTTAAGCAGCATACTCATTGTGACCATTTAAAATTTTTATCCAACATTTCAAAAACCTCAGTGCAATAATTTTTATTGCAATCTGCTTGTTTATATTCATTCTTGATTATGGTTTCATTTATAATATTCTGATTTAAAAATTCCAGTTTAAAATTATACATTTTTAAGATAGACTATTTAGTTTCATAATCAACAACGCTTCACGTGTCCTTTGATTTGAATAAGAAATACAATCATAATCAATAGCACGCCACAAAACAGTTTGGAGTTATTTTAACAACTTGTTATCTAACTTGGCGTTTCTCGACCTTTCAGTATTTGCTACACAATTTTCTTCGCTTCCCCCTCATATCATGTATACAATAATAATAGATTTTGCAATGTTATTTATGGATATTTATCCTAATGCGACCTTAAAAACCGCATTACGACCTTAATTATAAACCTTACAAGAACAAGTAAATTTGTTATCTTTGGCACCACTTATCCGCTGTATTGACAAAACTAGAATCGAGGCCTCTCTATTGCCCTCTGTCTTCACCGGCCATATTGGAAATTTCCACGGCTATAAGACAGGTTCAGATTTGTCTCTAACATCGGTACTTACGTATTAACGCCACTAGACAGATTTGGCGGTTTTAAGTGGCGCCAATCTAACAGCTACAATAAAGTGTAGATTGGCGCCGCTTAAAAACCGCCAAATCTGGTACCTGCGGTTGGCGTTCAAAAGATAACTGCGTGCGCGTGCGAACAACAAGATTGCCCTTTATTGGCGCAACTGTAGCTAAGGTGGCGTTAATACGTAAGTACCCTAATATCTTGCAAGGTCTAAGCGTCCGCGACGCAACGTATATAAATGCTGCACCCCGTTCGATTCCAGCCAGTCTCATTAGAGTTAATGCTTCTGTCGCTAACGAATCTACTGTGAATGTGTATGCTGTAATTTGCGCTTTAATTGTAATTTGGGGTACTAAATATTCACTAAACTAGATTTATGCAGAATCATGAATACATTTTTAAGCGAGCAATAAATGATAATAGAGAGTTTTTGCATACCGTACTTTAAAAATACGATATTTTTTTTCTCCCTAGCGCGCATGCTCAAAGGAAACATTATTACAGATACGCATGCGCAATTTCCTATGCTAGAGAGAAAAATTACCTTATTTTAAAGTACGGTATGCAAAAACTCTCTAATGAAACTTTAAGTACGCAAACGAGAGGGGTTCGAAAAGAAAACATTCTGATAGGGTGTACCATTGCTGAAGTACTCAAAGAAGAAAGGACCATGTGGGTTATTCACTCAAAACTTTTAGCAACAGACAGAAAACATGAAAGCTAAGATGAAACCTAACAAACTTAACAATTGGAAACACTTCATAATGAATACGTTAAAAAATTTTGATATTTCTTCGAATTAAAATTAAATTCATATAAAGGCAAAAATCATTTTTAAAAAAATTTGTTTGGGAATTAAAAAATCTTCACTCACTCTTTTTACAGAGAACTGGAATTTAACATGATATAAAACTTTAAATAAGCTTTAAATAATCTTAAATTTGGAAGAAAGCTTTAAACCAAATAAATATGTTTTTACATCTCGTAATTATTTGTATACTATTACTATTTTGAGTGTATCTATAGTAGACTATTACTATTTTGAGAATATCTATTGCTTTATAGTGTAATATAACTATTTTCAATATTCTGCCTTTGCGAAACCGGATTGTCTGCTATAGCTGCTCTGAAGACAATCTTGGCTAAATATAGAACAAGAACTTAGAATCTATTTCTAGTATTAAACTTACCTTCAAAAAGCTTTGCTCTGCAAAAGCAGACTCAATAAAGTCACTAATAATCATTGAACTTGCTTTTAATTTAGTATTGCTAAATTAATTATTAAGTGCATTCTGTAATACTGATATAAAGCTATTTATAAATGGATTATATCAGTGTAAATGAATATTTTATTTTTTATTATGTCATTTTTTTATTATATATTTTATTTTGCTTTCTTTTCAGTAAATTAACCAATTTTTAATACTATTTTCGTTTCGATATGTTGATGCCGCCCATTTAGTGTAATCCCACCCCCTCTTAGAGGGGACACGCCCACAGGTTGAAAATTGCCGATCTAACTATTTTATTTTTATCTTACTACTTCTCGGATAGCTAAAATTGTACCATTTTCCCCCGATGTACCAAAAAAAAACTGGTACAAAACTGATTTAAACTGTTAAAACTGTGCCTACGTACCTGTAAAATTCTGTACAAATATTTGCTTAATAATAAATAGTTTAAATAAAAAAGTCTGAAAGTGCTATAAGTTAAGTTACTATATATTCTGCTTAGCAATACTTTAATATAAAATAGCATAATTTCTTTATGCCTTTTAATGCGTGTGAGACTCTTTAAAAAACGATCTTCATTACGTCTGTTATTCTCAATCTATTATTACGTCCTCTGCATTATTATAGATTTTTTCGTATACAGATGAGTTTAGAAATCATTCTCTACCTAAAATTTTAAAGATTATAATTTATTGCAAAAAAGGAATTTTAAAATTCACCGAAATTTTATTATAGCTCTATATTCTTTAATTAAATCCCTCTCATCATTAATTGAAATAAGTAAACAAATTTGGATTTAAGAGTAAACAAGCATGCCAGTAAAACTTCAAATATATTATTTTATTATAATTACTTGAAATATTTTTGTAAAAGTTTCTATTTAGTCATCACTAAGTTTTAAATCTGTTCGCAAAATATGTTTCAGAGTTGGTTGGATCCTAGATTACAGTGGAATACAACTGATTACATGGGTTACTTTCAATTGCCAGCTAATATGCTTTGGGTACCAGACATATCAGTTTATAACAGGTAACTATATATAATTTTAAAATAAAAGTTATTCTTAATTACTAGTAATGATAAATACTATAACAGTTATTTATGAGTTTTTTTTTTACGATATATAATTAATTATATCAATAGAATTCTATCAGTAAAAAGTACTATTTTTAGTTCAGTCTTTTTGTACTTTTTTCTCACCATATGCTTATTTTATAATAATCAATAAAGATACTTTTCCATGCATATTTTATATTTCATGTTTATTTTTTTATCATTGCACCTTTTTTTTTTATTATTATCAACACAATATATACAATATATATATATATATATATATATATTACTTTATTACTTTGTTTTAAATAATCGGAATTTTGGAAGAAGGCTTCAAATAAATAATAATGCTCTTTAAAGTTATAGTAATTTTTAATCCAATATTTTGGAATCTCTGTTACAGTTGGCAATATATGTAACAAATAAATAATTTGATGATATTAACATTATTAATTATTAACAAACTTACATTATAATATGCTTCCGATCTGTAAAAACATGATTTAACATGACATAAAGCTCTAAGTAAGCTTTTACGTTTCTTTAAATAATTGTAATTTTGGGAGAAAGCTTCGAACCGTATAAATAGGTTATTAAGTCACATAATTATTAAAGTTAAAATAATTTTTAATCCATTATTTTTGGAGATCTCTGCTTTTTGATCCCAACAGAAGAGTAGGCAATATTTGGATAATGTAACAAATGAGTAATTTGATTATAGTAATAGCAATTCGTAATTTTTGCTGAAGAATTTCTTTTCTCTTCCAGCCACAGTCAACAGGTGAATCCTACAAATGAAGTCCTGTTGGCCTTCGATGCACAGGGTAGCGTATGGTGGGTGCCTCCCATACAGACTGTGACGTCTTGTCCCACCGACTCATCCAGTGTGGAAAAAGTGCTGTGCGAGATACGGATGGGATCCTGGATGCACGATGGGTGGGCCATCGACTTCCACCATTCTGATTGGCTTATTCTGGATGAATTCGAGAACATAAATCCCCAGTACGTGCATCGAAGTTTCGATTCGGGTCATCAAGGCATAAATTACAGATCATAACAAAAATAATTAGAAAAAAAAAAATATTAGGTTAATGGGAATATTAAATAAATATTTTTGTATATAAAGTATCTCAGAAGCAGACTTACAAGTTTCTAGAAGGGGTTTGGCACATCTTGATGACTCGAAATCATTTAATAATATGGGATGAAAATAGAGGGCGTTGCATGGCCGTGGATATTCCGAATGTTTTTACAAAGATTCATTTCACATACTAAAGCAGAAGTAGAATGGGGAAGAAGACGAGGAACTAACCGATATGCATCTAGCTTATTGATGTGCAGAATGCAATGTGCGAGCCTCATGATTTTCTATGTTCAATGGTATTCAATGTCGCGTGCTCTCAGTTATAGCTTCTTTGGATGTCTTCTCCAGTGTTATCTGAGAGAATTTCTTTTGAGAAAGCAACCAAGTTCGAACGATACAAACTCGGACATGGAGCCTTCTGTGCTAGGTCTGATACAAGATAATCCATTGTGAGCTATAGCGCATCATACTGGATTGTCCCGCTGTAACGTTTAAAGTATTCTGTGCTAAAATTGTATTCATCCATAGTTAACATTTCTTACTGTTGACCTTGTTACTTCTGTTTTTTATACATTGATTAATAAACCGTACATTCACTTACGTGTGTTCTTTAATTTTGTGCTTTTTGTCTAGGCCAGCGTGCCAGAAAAAGCATCTGGGACCCAACATATTGCTATGGGATTCTGTGTTAACATGATGTACTCTTCTCCCTCTTAGATGATTGGAAAACTGATTCTGAGACATCCTGCATAATGATATACTGCTAATGCTAAACTTCGTATCAAACGGACAGTCTTGTTGAAATTTTCTATGTTTTCTGCCATAAGGAACTAAATGTAGAGCATCTACCTTGAAAAAGCTTTTAAACATTACTTTCTTTCCTCTAATGTGGATGGCGACCTTATGGACAATTGGCTAGCTCTCTGGCCTTTGATATCTCTGCCTTTGCTTCATGTTCTAATCCACGTGGATTCCAACATGGTGGTGGTAGCAGCATGATTCTTGTTAGTGGTTTGGAATCCACATTAAACTAGATCCCGGTCTAATTAGCCTAAAGTGTGCATAAAAGGACCACAGAGCGACAAACCAAACCAAATCTAATGTGGGTGTGGTGTGGCACCCTAATTTCTCCCCTTGTGATGTACTACGGTTAAAGTCACTTCTTATAACATATGTGACAAGTGACGACGAGTCAACTGCTCGGTTCTTTGTTATCTCTTTTCGTCTTTCGATGTCTTTAACTTTACAGTTAACTACTCTATATTTAAGAATAAAATCAAATTCTTATTTAACTTTTTGACCTATAGGATATTAATGCTACTTATAAAGATTAGATATTTAAAAACAAATCTATTTTTACAAACCATAAAAAAAATAGAATTTAATTAGTTCAAATTCTTTTAAAAAAAAAAAAGTTGGAAACCAGTTCTCGTTTCATTTTCTGAATACCTATAGCAATTGTTTATCTTAATCTTTTGAAACAATTTGCAGTTGGGAACTCATAGAAGAGGAGGCCACGATTGTCCGCAACGTGACGTACTATGAATGCTGTCCAGAACCGTACTTGAGCATTGTCGCCTCCCTTCCGATGAGGCGACGTCCTGTACCTGCCATAACAGCCACCAGGGTCTCGTGCATACTGGTCATGCTTCTTACACTGTCCCTCTTCTGGCTACCCCCGATTCTTCCAAGAAGATTCTGCTGGGCGGATTCCTCTTTTTTTCGCTCAGTGTCCTCCTAGTGTTCCTGGGACGAAGCATCACCTCACCTGTTCTACTCAGTTTTGCAGGTAAGTTGAAGTTGAACAATAATTTAAAGGCGCTATAAAACGTTTTGTGCATTTTCATAAAGTGATTATTGAGTGAATGATTATGAATTGACTAATCTAATTAGCCTAAAGTGTGCACAAAATGACCGTAGACCGACAAAACAAACCAATCAAACTTTTAAGGGGTTTTTTTTTTTCAAAATTCGCTGACCATTATTCTTTAAGTGTAGTACTAGAGTCTCCTACAGAGTCTCATCAAGAAATGAATTTCCCAAGTCATGCCCTTCTCTTGTAAGATAATCCTATCCATAAAAACACTCTAATATGTTTTAGATGAAGATAATAATAATTAAATAACGATTTAAACAAACATGCAAAATAAGGATGTAACATAAAACTGTAAATTCAAACTGTGAGTGTGAAGTAATTAAACAATAAATAATTAAAAATAACTACACCAGTTGGTTGGGTTTTCGACACCAGTTGGTATTCAATGTTGTGAAAAACATTTCCTTTTCGTTTCATTTCAGTATCATTCGTTCAGACAACCATGTATTTGGTGGTCCTCACAGTCTTGCTTCAGATTTTCATTGTCATCAAGATAGCTTCCTTGTCTGGGCCATCCCGTCCACCCCCTGCAGTCACGCACCTGCTGACAGGACCTCTGGGAAAGTATGCCTGCTTAAGATCTCCGGTGTCCGAAGACGCATCTTTGGATCGAGTACAACTCAAGGAGGATTCATCCACCGGGGAAAGTTTGACCGTTCGAGACGAGTGGAAGCTTTTTGCGGCTGCCATTGATAGGGCTCTGTTCGTCGTTATGGGGATTATCATGGTTGCTGTTCACCATTTGTAGATGTAAGCTCTAGCAGTTAGAAAATGACCACAGACTTTCCTTTAAGCAAAAAGGACATTTTCCATAATAAATATGTTCAAAATGGTCTGGTTGAATCTTCTTGAATAAAGTACTTTAAATTGTTGTATTGTCATTTATTAATGTTAGTTATGTTTAAAATTTTGTGACAACAAAATCGCTGAGATTTAAAACGTTAATTGAATAATAAAGTTGAGAAGTGTAAGGTAAATGTCGTTAAACATTGCCTTAATATTTCAATTCGAGTCTTGTATTTGTTATTACATAGTTAGAGTACTAGAAATTTCTTAAATTTTCAAAATGAATATTTTCATTAGCTAGAATTGGTAAAAAAGTTTCTATGAGAACTTTTGAAAATTAGAAAATGGTATTCGTGTAGAAATGACAACGCTATTATTTAATTAGAACCACAAGATTTAAAAAAAGATAAATGTTGAAAAATATTTATCTAATAATAAAACTCTAAAATGAACTCGAATGAAATATATATATATATATCTCTTATATATAGCTTGGTATTCATTTCACTTAAAACTAGATTTTTTTATATATAAATCAAGTTTAAATGAAAATGTATACAAGCTACCATAAGACAAAAAATATGAAAAATCTTGCACTGTTTGTACAAATTAATAATAAAATTATTATCAACGATACAAAAAAATGTAAAAATCTGTGTTTTAAAAAAAATTTATTCATAAAATTTAGTATACTGATTGTAAAAATGTAACTTTAAAATACATGCTAAAATCTTTAAATTCTATCAATTTATTAATATAATATAATAAATTGGTAGATTTTAAAGATTGAGGATTTTTGTTTTGGAATTCTTTTGCTATATTTATCAACTAAAAGAAAATGAGAATCAGTATGGTTTGAAATTCTAAATATCATTCAATATGTTCATTATAGAAGAATCACTGTCCTCTTCATAAATGTTAAAATATTAATGAGACATGTTTAGATGTTTTATTATACATCACACCCTGTTTTTGAAAAAGTAATTTTTAGTCAAATTAAAAATAAATAAATAAACAAATTTAATATCATTATTTAAATTTCTATACACTAAACAACTATTTGGGGCCTGATGGTCGCGTGTCCAGTGCTTTGGAGCTTGGTGCAACAGGTTTCGATTTCGAGCCTCAGCTGTGCCATGGAATGGTTCAGAAGCCATGAATGGAATGGTTTGTAGTGGTTCGGAATCCACTTTAAACCGTTTAAGTCCCGGTCTAATATAACTGTAGAGCATTGGACTGACAACCTTACCCCGTAAAAAGAAAACATTTTCTGTTTCGAATTCTGCCAGTAGGCAGATGACCTTGGCCCACCATGGGGCTGTTGCTCTAATGAAGAATATAGCTATTTAGAACAAATTATAAGATAAATATTAGTTCAATGCACTTTGCTTCCTTTTTTAGTTCAAATCATTTTTAAAATTTGTAAAAATTGAATGAAATATAATGGCATAATTCTTTCAAATTTTTCGAGCAAAAATTATGTATTTTATCGTTAGCATTCAGATGTGCGTGTTTTTGCTTTTGTTCGAATTTTCATTCAGTAGTTTTGGAGGACTGGTATAATTATTCTTTGCGTCTATCACTGAAGTATTCGTTTCATTTCGCTCTTTTTCTCTTATATAATAGCGGCATGACAGCCAATTGGCTAGCGCTCTGCCCTTTGGTATCACGAGCCTCAAGTTCGAATCCTGGATGTGGCTGATGTTTGTGAGTGGTTCGAAATCCACGTTAAACTGTAGGTCCTTGTCTAATTATATGCAATTTAGTGTACACAAAATGGCCATAGAGCGACAAAACAAACCTATCGCATAATATTTCCATTTTAATTCAAGTAATATTTAAAAATTATGTTTCTCCACAATAATTTGCAGTAATAAAGGACAACGTTTTCGGTTGGTACACAAAAAAAAAAAAAAGGAGTTTTCTTTTAATTCAATACGAAAATTGTGTATATTATAAGTGAAATAGAGAGATAAATGCCTGGGCAGATAGATTCTTGAATCGGAAAAATGCGGTAACTTGTATCATTTTATATTCTTTGATAAAAATTCCTTATACTATTGACATTCTGACTTGTAGTTTACGATGAAAAATTAACAATCAGAAAATCTGCTGATACCTTAAATTTGTTTTTTTTTTTTAAATGGCATACAGAAATTTACTTTCTTACATTTTTTTTTTCTTTTTGTACCAACTGATTTGCTATTGTCCTTTCAATCTACGTTTGCATAGTCTGGCATCTTCGGTGGCGCCTGCTGACATAGATGATTTAGTCACCAGACTTTTGTTTTATTCGCTGTTGTAGCATTTTGTTTATCCCAACAGTGCTTTGCATTGTTAGGAGTTTGTCTTTGAATATTTCTATTAGAACAAATTGTATTCCCTCACAAACAAATTCTGATCTTTCACCTGATAAAGCCAGATGCAGCCTGTAGAATGAATTTGGATACTTGAAGGTAAAAGAAGGAAATTTGAAGGACCTGATTTATGAAGATAATGCAATGGAACTTTGTATTCTATAAAAACTCTTAGTATATTCAAACTCTTCACTCCAATTCTATATAGGTAGTCACGTACACAGTCATGACCGGTCAAATATCTATATAGAGCCACCACTGTCTTTCTTGGATAACTGGGAAGAGTTCTCTCTTCCCTCAGAATTCTCCATCTCTTATACAACGTAGCAGTCCTCCTCATGGATACTGGTTAACATTAAATTTGCTACAGTTTTGCTGCTCTTCTTTATTTTCTTTTCGATGATGAATGATGTAAACCGTTGTTACAATCGCTATTGAATATGTTAGTTTCTGAAAACACTAATTTCAACAGATCCCTGCCGCTTACAAACTGTGGACGGTACCACTTGCCACGAGTCGATCACTGTAATATGTTGGAGTAAATAGCTACAGAAATTTGAACAGAAATGCCAAATAGAATTTTTGAAACACGATTGCTAAAAATTCTCAAATTCTTATACGTTTTTCTGATAGACTAGAAAAAAATAATAACGTGCATAAATCATTTCTAAGAAAAAACTTTAATGCGTTGAAGTCTTTCTAATTTTCTCTTCGTGTTACACAAAAGTGGCAAAGTTCCCAAGAATTCATCCTCTTCTACTGAACAAACTGAAAAATGGTTAAAGTGGTGGAAACATTCGCAAATCAACTCTGCTAAAGAGGCGAGAATCGTATCAATTTGAAAAGAAAAGATTGCGGTTAGCGATGAAATAAAGTAAAAAATATCTTAAATAAAAAATTTAAACAGAAACTAAAGATAATCAGTTTTAAAATTTAAGTAATGAACATTTTTTGGAAGCCTCTTTTTTAAAGTTAGCATCGAAGGATTAATTAATATTATCGCCATACTTCTAAGCATTTATTGTTAAATTTGAGAATGTTAAAAAAAATGCCACGTTACCAAACTGTCAAAAAATGGTACGCATTCAAGAGTTTTTTTTCCTCATAATAAACTCATGTTTGTGAAAATTGCAACACTATGAAGGAATCGTCATAATTGAATGAAATTTAATACACAGTTGAGTGATAGTGGTACAAATAAATGATTAAATGTTCAAAGCAAACAAACAATAACAAGAGATCGTAATCAGTATTTTGTGTAGCCACCACGCGCCGCAATAAGTGCTGCTACACGACGTGGCATGGAGTCAAACAAATTTTGAATGTCTGCCTGAGGAAGAGCATTCCATATTGTTTGTATCCGCACCCAAAGTTCGTCTGCAGAAGCAACAGGACGAGGATCATGAGCGAGACGCCGATTAACGAAATCCCACACATGTTCAATCGGCGACATATCCGGGAAATACGCAGGCCAAGGAAGACGCTGTACCTGTCGCGTTGCAAAGAAGGATTGAACAGTCCTAGCGATATGAGGGCGGGCATTGTCCTGTTGAAATACAGCGCCTAGCAAGCTTTGAAGGAAGGGAACAGCTTGGGGCTGTAGAACTTCACTGATGTACCGGTTGCTGTTCAGATTGCCCACAATTCTTAGCAATTGAGATCGTCCATGATATGCTATGGCACCTCAGACCTTAACTCTGGGTGTTCGTCCACTGTGGCGTTCGATAATGCACTCCGGAAGGTGGCGTTCACCGGCATAGCGTCTGACACGAATGCGGCCATCATGGTACCACAAATTAAAGCGTAATTCGTCAGAAAAAAGACATGCTGCCAATCAGCACGCCAGTCTCTATGCTGAGTGGCCCATTGTAGCTGCAGGCGGCGATGGTTTAGCGTGAGAGGGATCCTGTATAAAGGAGTCCTTGCTCGCAGTCCACGCTGCTGTAGACGTCTACGAATTGATGAAGCACACAATGAAACACCTGTAGCTATTGACCACTGTGCTGCCAATTGTCTAGAGGAAGCTGTACGGTCCGTCAGCGCCATGCGGACCAGGTGTCTATCATCGCGAGCTGACGTCCCATTTCGGGGTCCACTCCCGGATTTCCGAGTTGTCCGACACTCGTCCGTCCACTGCTTCCAAAGACGCATCACTGTGCTGCTGTTACGCTGCACACGAACGGCTACTGCACGATAAGACAATCCAGCTTCACGAAGGACGATGATTCTCCCTCGTTCCAACTCTGTAAGTTGTTCAAATCTCGCTCTCTTTCGTCGAAGAGACATAAGTAACGATTGAGCTAACGTTTACCACTAGCAGATAACCACCGATAACCATACACGCCTCGCTACAGCCGTCTATTTATTCGGATCCATCCGCCGTTCAGAGGGCGCTGCTCTGCATATGCATGCGCTACGGATTTGAAATTCTAATCATTTGCATATCATGCGCTAATTTGCATTTCCTGAAAATTTCAGCTCACTCGCGTAAGTCCTTCATGGTGTTGCAATTTTCACAAACATGAGTATAAATAAAAAGAGTATCACATATATTAAAAAATACTTTATTCATTGTTTATTTTTAATTTATGCCAAATTAATTTATTCATGGTTTACTAATTAATGTAATATATTTAACTTTGATTAGTTTTGCTCAAAGGAATTATTAATGACGATTGCAAAATTGTAGTTCAGAAACATTTAGAAAATTAAATTTAGATATATCACACAATCATAAAATAATCATTCATTTCATATCTTTTCGAAATTAAGGCAATCATAGTCGTAAAAAAATCCAATCTAATATAAATTACAATTTTTCATCGTACAAAAACAATTTAAATAAATGATAGCACTCCAAGCACTACGCTTATAAAACATAGGATAAAAAACTTGATCATTTGTCCTATGAGTGTAAAAGATTACAATAACCTTTAGAGTTCATTAAAAATTGTTAAAATTCTGGTATAGATTTTTAAAATTATAAATAAACTCACATATTTAGATGAACGTGAACAAATAGAAGTTATTTTTGCATCTCAACTCCAAGTGTGATTTGAAAATAAACGTTTATTTTGAATTGTTAGTTAAAAGATTCACAAATACGGTGATGAAAATATTTCCTCGCTTGATAAATTGTATGATTTTTTTTTTTCCATCGGAAATTTAATTTATTTTGTGTTTTCATCAAATAAAAACTCAGATTTTGATTTATTTTCATTCAAGGACCGTTTCTTTTATCCACAATGGATATAAAATTTATTCAAAATCAATCTGATGACAAGATTTCAAAGCCGGAATCTACATTAATAATTCCTTCTGTTTGTCTACCAAAATCTAATGATGGATGTGTCAATTTCGAATCAAGGAAAACGGTTGAAACAGAGAATAAAGCTAAAAGCGGCTCTGAAATACCGTTTGGCGTTCCAAAGAATGACTTTCTCTTCTTTCCGATTGGTGGTTTTAAAAAGGATTTTGAATCAAATGTCAATGATTCATGCCATCACAATCAAGATGAATATGACAATGAAGTATTTGGTCATCTATGTGAGTCAAGCTCTTGTCTAGATGAATTTCATGGTACCAGATCTAACAACCAACGCAGCTCAACTCCAATAGATTTATTAAACAATTCATTTGATTCAGAATTAATACAAATTGAAGAAAACATTAGCGAATCTTTAAAAAGCAACAACGAGTTGAATACATCTGTTCAAAAACACGAAAACCCTAGTTCATCTGTTTTTAGATATCTGTAAATCAAAATCTGATAAAAATTACTCAGAAATATTAGAAAATAATAATTATACTAACTATATAAATAATTCTTTGAAATTTGAAAGTGATACTAGTTCTGAAATGTACTTTAGTGCGAATGAACTAAAAACATCTATGATTGGCAATAAGATACCCAAGTTAACAGAATTGGCTTCAAATAAACTACTGTTTGAACCACTATCCATACAAAACAAGAATCAAAATCTGTCAGAAATTACAAAAATATCAAATCCAGTTCCTTGTCAAGTAAAAATTGAAAACGTTCAAGACATCTGAGAGCAAAACAAAACGATAACTTAGATAATTCTTATAAGAGTGAATCGAACATTGGTATTTGCAGCAAGTATGAAGAATTATCAACAATGGAGGATACATCTTTTTTAAAATCCGATAAAAAATTTCACTCAGATGAAGATTTAGAACACAAAATATCTCCAACCATAAATAATGATGATGAAATTACTGAAAATAATAAACAGTTCTCACAACCACATTTAAATAGTAATACTGTCAGTTCGTCAAATATTTATGCAGAAATTAAAAACAATCGTTTGGTTAGAAATGATTCTCTGTTAAAATTAAAAGATGGTGAAGATATTCTTGGGGAAATATATAAATACGAAGATCTGAATAACCTTTCTAAATCACCTTCCTGCAAAGAAAACTTAATCAATCTGATACGTGTGTGTTAGAAGTAGAAGAACATGTAGTCCAACCTGAAAATAGTTGTAAGCATCTGAATTCAAATGATCATTTTAAATGTGAAAATCCTTTTAATGCCTCAAAAATACAATAAATAAAGCCGATGTAGTTCAAAGTCTGCTTGGAGTTCAAACTCAAATAACTACCTTAAATTCCAATAATTTGAGCTTTAAAGATTCAAATTCTGTTATAGTACATAAGCAGCTATCAGATATGTCAAAGACAGATCCATTGTCTAAATTTAATGAACTCTTTGAATTTCCTAAACTCTCCTTGAATTTAAAAACACCCCAGATTACGATATCCATCCCAAAAGAACTCAACGGTGATGTAGACTCTACTCACAATTATAATAAAGAGAGATTGAATTCTATTACAAATGAAATATCTTCTAGTGGAAAACAAGGGCTTGTAAGCGATGTTGAAGACAATTTTAATATTAAAAAATGCTTCATCTCTGATAAATTACTCGAAAAGGATGTTGATGATGCTAATTTGAACGAAGAAATATCTACTATTTTCAAATCAGAATCAAATGAAATGGGTAGTCTCAAATCCCATTCTTTGGTATCTCCTGTTTTCTCCAACACTACTCTTAAAGGATTTAAAGAACCAATTTATTGCAGAAAATTCTCTGAACTGAAATCTGAAGCAAATGTCCGTTTAAATATGAAAAATAAATTAGAAAAAGATGATACTAAAAAAAACGAATTTGCATGTACTTACATCAGGAAATACTAAAATATATATAAATACCGATTGCATAGCTTGTAATAAAAATGTTCAGAATTTTCTTTTTGGAGAAAAACAGATTCACTCAGGCACCCAAGTAAGATTCTCAGAAACATGTACCATATCAAACTTACCAAAAGCATGTACATATTCTAAAGACAATAACGAATGTGCTGGTGAAGATAAGGCTGCTTTACTGATGAACGAATCAAAATACGATTCCTCAGCCTTTGCAT
This sequence comes from Caerostris extrusa, assembly GCA_021605095.1. Classification (NCBI taxonomy): domain Eukaryota; kingdom Metazoa; phylum Arthropoda; class Arachnida; order Araneae; family Araneidae; genus Caerostris; species Caerostris extrusa. Next base: position 131,316 of record BPLR01005249.1, on the reverse strand, counting down.
TAAGACCTATTTCTGATTATGCAGTAAAATCTGAAGTAAATAAAAATGAATTTTCGTTGTCTCCTGAAAACATACCTGGACACTATGCTTGTAAGTTTTGTACACATACAGAAGATATTACCACTTCTTCAGATTCTCCCGAAATAGATCCCTGGTCATTATGGAATTCTAATTTAAATGTTGAAACTTTCAGAAAATCTAAATATAATAATGCGAGTAAGAATCAACCTCTACAAGAACCTATTTCTGATTATGCAGTAAAATCTGAAGTAAATAAAGATGAAATTTCGTTGTCTCCTGAAAACAAACCTGGACACTATGCTTGTAAACTTTCTACACATATGGAAGATGTTACTGCTTCTTCAGATTCTCCTGAAATAGATCCTGGTCAACATGGAATCTAATTTAAATGTTGAAACTTTCAGAAAATCTAAATATGACAATGCGAGCAAGAATCAGCCTCTACAAGCATTGTTTGAAGCTGATGGAAAGATTGCAAAAGCGGTCATCCAAACATTTACAGATATTTGCACAAATCGTGGTCTGAAACTGTCACAAATTGTTAAGCATATAAAACAACGCAAACTGGTCAGGACTAATGCGAAACTGAACCAAGACCTTCAGAGGTTCTTAAAATTATCTACTGATAAAGGTATCATACAAAAAAATGGATTCAAGTATTTGCTGTGTGAAAAAAATGTAGTTACCCTTTCGAAACATGCAAAGAAAACTAAGAAGGATTTATGTAAGACACCAATAAGAAAAACTACTTTTAAAATCAATACTCCCAGCTCTAAGAAAATTAAAAAATTACGAAAAATGTATTTCACACGCCTAGAGTACACGAAATTTCAGAAAAGCTGAAAAAATCTATAAAGTCCGAGACCGTTGCAGGATCTCCTATGATTTATAAAAAATTGCGATCAAGAATCGTCATGATTAGAAAAAAATAGTTAAAATTCATCGTTATTTGAAAGAAAAACAATTTTTTTTTCATTTTTATGTATTGTTTGAAAAACATTTTACACACTTGTTAGAATACTACATTTATAAAAGATATGCGTTTTAATTAATTAGGCTAGTTTTTTTTTTTTTTTTAAAAAAAACCTGTATTAAGTGCAGAAAGTTGTCACTGTAAAAATTGAAAATTTGAAATAAAGATGAAAGCAAGTTTTTACGTAATAAGCATTCTCAATATAATAGTGTTATTTTAACACACTTACTTAATAATGAATTCTTTACAGAAGTGAAACAGAGAGCGTTGAATTCCAAAAGAAACAATAACTTGGCAATATCACAAACGTTAGCTTTTTTTAAGATTGGGTAACGAATACAAAAACTAGATTCTCTAAAACTGTTGCAACTGCATAGTCAAGTCTTTATTCAGTCAAATAAGTGACAGACTTGTTACAAAACTGACAAGCTTTACTACAGGAAACAAATAATTTAATATTTAGTAAGTAATCCAGAAGAATTTTAGGCCAAATTGCAAAAAATGGGGTCGTTGGGATTTGGAGATTTTTTTGGGGCGCCAACTGAGCTATAAGTTGTCAAATGTAGTAACTCTGGTTTCTTGTACTGTTTGCAACGCGTTATTTGGCGGACTTCGAAGAAAACAATTTTTGACGCCAAATCCCAACGGCATCTGTTCTGTGATTTTACCGAATTTTAATTATACTTATTTTAACATCCATAACAGATTAGATATACAGAAACTTTAAAAAAATTAATCTTTTAAATGTGTGTAAAATTAACTTATGCTGTCTGACATATAACTGGCCATATTTGTAACCCAAATAGTAAAAATTCTTTAATGTATATAAATTAATGAATAATGTATCCAATCTTTCAGCGCATCATTTATTCTTATAAAATGCCATTTCTATTATTTAATGATGTTTAGCATTTCTTACGGTGTTTTTTTACGATGTTTTTTTATTTATTTTTTTTTTTTTTTCTACGATGTTTTTTGTCGGGAAGTTTAGATATGAAGCTTTGTGAACATTTCAAGGTTGCATATGCAATATTTCTTTTTAACTTTGATTTTGCTCATCTAATTTTCTTTTAAAAATTAAAAAAACATATAATTGTTGCCAAATATCCTACAGCAAGTAATCCTAAAGTTACCATAATATCTGAAAGCATGTACAAAACATAAGGTTTCCTTTTTTTTTTTTTTTTTTTTTTTTTTTTTTTTTTTGTAAAAATCATCAACGAACTGAAAAAATAGAGAACGTTCATACAAAAATAGAGAACGTTCATACAAAAATAGAGAACATTCTACATTCAAGAAAAAAATATTTTATTGCAAAATGTAAATCCATGGTCACCACGTGGTGTATTAACTTCGATTTGATGGCGATTGTAACAGAATATGTAAGCATGTCTCATCAACATTTATACTGTTTTCCGGGTTTTCTCCATTTTGATATGCAAAAACTATGCCTAAAAATCCTACCGAAAGTCATTTTCCTCTCTTTTGCCAGACATCCACTTTGGTATTGATTATCCTATTATTTCTGACTTATTGGAAAACCCTTCCCAAGCCAATAGAATTTTAGGCAAGGAAAGGAAAGCCTGACAAATAGCATGTTGAGTTTCGGAATTGGGAGAACATAATTTACTACTCCACATACGAACCCTAAACTCTCATGGCTATAGCAGAAACGGATATGTAAAATCTGTAAAAAAAAAGTTTTTCCATTGAATTCGATGAGAAGATATATGATGCAAATTTACAGATGTCTTCTCTAAAGATATTCACACCAAACTGTAGCACACAATGTAGGTGCAGTATAATGAGCAATCCGCAGTACACTGTAAGTAACATTGCATGCTGTTCCAGTGACGAATGACTTCAGATAAAAGTTTTCATCATTTGAAAACATCTACGAGAGAAAATCAAACCAATAGAAATTACTGCTAAATAATCTGTCAGTACATGCATTGGATCTATTTGCTTTACAAAGTAATAACTGACTGAGGTGCATGCCCCTACTACTACCACACATTACTATGCCTAGCGCTGAGTTGCCCCTATACAGTTTGGGAATGATGTGGGTGAGAGGTTTAACTGGGCTCTGTGACGCTCTACAGTTATAACATTACTATGGTTTCCACATATTACTATGGTTTAAAGTGGATTCTGAACCATTAACAAACACCCATGGAATCGCCGAGACTCGAACCCGAAACCTGTGGCACCGAGCGCCAGAGCGCTAGATACTGGACCATTCAGGCCTCCAAATGCATGCCCCCGTGGGCCACAAACTCAGTTAGACCCATACACTATATTCTTCTTCTACTTTTCCATGGCGCAATGTGGTTTGATGGCCAATTGGCTGGCGTGCTAGTTGTTGGTAGCACAGGCTTCATGTTCGTGTCCTGGCGCTGGCATGGATGTTTGTTAATGTTTCGGAATCCACGTTAAACAATAGGTCCTGTCTAATTAACCCAAAGTGTGCACAAAATTACCGTAGAGCGACAAAACCAAACCAAATCAATGGCGCATACAGCCTTATGGTCGGCCAAGGACGTCTGACTACTGGCAGATTTCGAGACATGAGTTGCTTTTCTTTTTACGGGGTAGAGTTGTCAGCTCTACGCTCAACAGTCATATCAGATCGGAACCTACGGTTTAAAGTAGATTCTAAACCACTACAAAGATGCACAGCACCGCCTGGAGTCGAATCCGAAACCTGTTACACCGAGTGCTGGAGCGCTAGTCACTCGGCCATCAGGTCCCTATACACTATATAAGCAAGTTAAATTACAAATAGGGTCCATTTTAAATTTATTCATTGCAAAAACTGAAAAAGAAAATATTAATAACTGAAACAATATAAAATGCTCGAAGCTATAGGCATAAATTTAAAAAACACGAAATTTAGAAATTGCTTATGTAATTAAGAACGTTATCTTAAGAAATTGAGTTGAATGATATTTGTTTATCCATGAAATTTGACCTATTTTCTTTTATTGGTGTCCTTGAAAAGTTCTGTTGATACAAACTGCTTTTTAACAGTCATTTTTCAGAATTTTCTTTTCGTCATGCCGCTTCTTTTTTTTTTTTAAATAAAACTGGTAAGGAGGAACATTTTTACGAAGTAAAGAAATATACAATACACTCGTTTATTTTCTTTAAAAAGCATATGTTTACACCAGACGTTTTCTCGCATATATCTTCAAAGATTGCGTAATTCCCGGCCGTTTGGCACCGATCCTGGCCTTTGCGAAAATCAACAAGAAGGAGAAAAACATTTTGCTTTCTTTCTGCCAACATTTGCACTTTGGATGATTTCGAATGAAAGTTTCTGATTTAATTTTTAAGAAAAAGCCTCAATTATGTGTTTGTTGTTTAACATAAATTTTTATAATTGTTTTTAATCTTTAATGGTGACTTTTAATTGAAAAAAAGTATACAACGAAAATACCTAATTATATTTAATTCATCGTCTTGTAAGCTTGTTAATTACCATCAACAAATCTGCTTAATAATGATAATAACAGGATTCAGAAAAATAATAATAAATGCAGAAAACACTTTTCATGAACAAGTTTGTTTACTATCTTACAACGAAGCTATTATTCAAAAAATCGCAATAAAATAATGTAAAATGTCGTTTGAAAATTGGTCCAATAAACATGCGCTAAATATTTGAGAGTTAAAAAGGGCCTACTAAAAGTTATTTTGTTCTTTTTTTTTTTAATTTGAATTTTTTTCTTCTACAATTTTTTTAATTTTAAATAGAAAATTGGCCATAGAAATAGGAGCAGTTGGTGATTTCGCAGCTATTTTTTTGTCGACAACTAAGCGATAAGCCGCCAAATGTGGTAACTGGGGTTTCTTAATTTGCAACCCCTCATCATCTGTGGGCTATTCGTGGCATAAATCAGTGAAATACGAGGCCATCCGATATGGAGGTGAAAAAATGGTACTTCATTAAAACATTTTATGAAACATGTAACTATAAAAAAGTATTTAATTAATTTTATTTCGTTTATAAAATATCAACTTTTTTTTTTTTTTTAATTTTTAAATAAAATGGCATTACTTTTACGTGCTTTCATTATATAAATTGACTTTACATCAAATTCCATATTTTTTACAATTTGAGTCAGAAATGAAGTTTAAAACTGCTACAATTTAAAGAAACTTTTTAATAATATACGTATTATTAATGGGATTATGGGAATGTAAAGTAACATTTAAGTGCCAATACAAAAAAAAAACTTAAAGAATATAACATAAAAAGAAAATTAAATAAAAAATATTATTATGCATAATTAATTGTTGACATTATTTATAATTATTTAAACTTTCAATAATAATTATAAAAATTGATAATACGCTATTATTAATTAGAATAACTAAAAATAAACTCTAAATATGTATGCATTTTATTTTTCAGGAATTTGATAAAATCAGTTCAAACAATCAATTTGTAATACATATTACTTAAAGGTTTAAAGGAAACAAAACAACATTTTAATTAACAAAGATTCAAATATAATACATTTTAAAATAAAAAATTTTAATTGAGATTCTATTCTTTGAAACAATAATAGAATCCCTATTAAAATTTTTCCCTATTTAAATTCCTAATTAAAATTTTCTCTTTTAGATTAAAATGTCCTCTCCTCCTAAATTTAAAGCAAAAGTAATTAATTTTCATTTTAAAAGCAGATGAATCTTATTTTTGTGTGATCACAAAAATTATGCGATTAATAAATATTTAATTTCTTTAATTAATGAAACACAATTTACCTAATTAAAATATTTTTTAAATAAACTTTAAAAATTTGATAATTATATTATGCCGTTTGATTTATAAAAATTTAATATATAAAAAATTGCACATTTCATAAAATAAATTAATATTTTTGATTAGATTTATGTAATCATATACTTTTTAAAAGATCAAATATTCACCGTATTTCTAACGATGTAATTATTTTTTTCATAAATTCTCAATTTTGATTGAAAAGGCTTCAACATAAGATACTATATGTTTAAAAAAAATTTATACAGCAATTGGTCATTGAATTATATCGTATAAAGATCTTTTATACGATAAATTATACGATATTTTTAACGATCTTTTATAGTATCAAATATTTAACTTATTTCTAACGATGTAATTACTTTTCATAAATTCTCAATTTTGATTAAAAGGCTTTCACCGTAAGATACTATATGTTTAAAAAAGCTTATGCAGCAATTGATAATTGAATTATATCGTATAACGATCTTTTATGCGTTATAATTCAACTCCCAATTGCTCCCATAAGCCTTTCTAAAACATATCGCATGGTGAAGCCTTTTTAATCAAAATTGAGAATTTATGAAAAAGTAAAAGACTATAAATAAAAGATTTTACAAAATTCAAAATTTTCTAAACAAAAAAAAAATTAAAAATTTGCTGATTTTTCACATAAAAATATTTTTGAAAAAAATTCACTTTCAATATTAACATTAAAATAAAAATTCACTGATTTTTCCACAAAAAAAAAATTTTTTTTTTGTAAAAACTTTCCCTTTAAATACAAACATTAAAAAATTATTTTTGAATTATAAAGAAAACTGTATTCATTATAAATAGCTTAAAAGAAAAAAATATCCTTTTAATTTAACAGCATTAAAGGGCAAATCATTATAAATTGCAGACATGTGTTAGAGCTCAGACTTCCTGATGCTAATTTAAGAAAATTAAATTTTTGTTTGGGGAAAATTTTATTTAGTTTGGCTCAAAATGTAAAGTAGTTTCAAATGATTGACAGCTTGAGTTCAGTGAACAGTTGCCTAACTTTTATAATGTTGTATTAGTTTACAGGAAAATAAAAAGAGTTATTGGCAAATAGACAAAGGGAAAATTATTTACTTTTGAATTTAGTTAGAGTATTTTTTACTAGTTCAAAGCATTTAAAAAAGTTTTGCAAAAAGAACAATTTCGTATACATTAAATCAAATGAGAATATTTTATTTGCGAAGAACATGAAGAAATGAATTAAAATACTTCTGTAATATTTTAAAACTTTTATAATTTAAATTAAAAATCGATGCATAATGTTAATGATAAATTTTGCTTAAATTATGGCATGTATTTTCTTTTGACGTATCAATAAGTATAATATTGAAAATAATATGCCGACAGTCATAAAAATTTATCTTAATGATGAAAAAATTTTCATTTACGCTCAGAATTTTCTTTGCAAATTCATAAACCTCATTTCTATTAGTATTCATTTAAATTTTTCAAAGAGTTTTCAAATGCGAATACCATATTATTAATGTGAAGCATTCCAATAAGAATAGGACTAGCAATTTCAAATAGTACAGAATAATAGATTTTGTTGTTTTTAAATATTTTATTTAATCTTTTATGAAAGATTATTTTGTTTTTTATTTTATTTTATTCACTTTGTAAATTATTTATTTGTTTATTTACGAACTAAATATAGTGCTTCCTTGATAAACCATTTTATGTGAATGTAGAACTGAACGAAATTTAAACTTCGATGTTCTTAGGTGGATTTCTAACTGATATTAAAATCTCACGTCATAGGACGCCAACCAATCGAAACTCTGAGTGTGTAAGAGATTAAACCTCAATTATAGTGCTTTTTATGACGCGAGATTTTATTGGAGATCCACCTATATATATAGAACAACCTGATTTGATATTACGGAACTTAATGAACTAATAGCGAAATATTATTTCTTAAATTCTTAAAATGTATAAGAAAAGTTGCATAAAGTAATTTTAAATATACTATAAATATATAGAAAATATTTTTAAATTACTTTGCACGTTTAAAATAGGCCCCGTGTGGGTCCGGGTTAGAATAGCCCCACTGTAACACATGCATCTCGTAAAAGGCGACTAAAATGGGTACCTAGTAGCCGGAGGTATAACCGGGTCAGGTAAAGTCAGATTTTTGCCTTTGCGTGGCCCATGTCTTTGTGCTGAAAAATCAAGGACAAAAAGAAGCTGCATTTTTACCCTTTATCATGACTCGTCGGTTTAAGACACACGGGTTCATGAACTTGGTTTAGATGTAGCTGCCGACCAAGTGAGATTAGAAACAACAGCAACACATTTAAAATGTTTGGCAATGGAGCGGGTTTAAAAAAATCCCGCATTAGACATTATTTAATATTTTGGCGGGCGTTTATTAGTTGGCTTCTTGAGTTTTAACTCCCTTAAAGTATATAGGGTTATAGTAGTTTTATATATTTCCCTCGAAAGCAACCGAAATAAGTCTTTGAAATTTGATACCCCTGATACAAATGAAAAGTTTTTATAATTCGTTTTTTTTGTTGTTGTTTTTCTTACTTATTTCAATTCAAATATACATATTTATATATATATTCTACACAAAATACTTTTTCTAATTATCCTTTTTTCTATGATGGGGTCATATGGTTTCAATATGAGGTATATATAATACATATACGGTATCTATTGCTAGTTAAACACAGAAACAAATTCTGAAATCAGACCCAAACACGGCTACAGGAAATCGTTAGTATGTGTGCAATAAATCAAACTTTCTCAATACAAAGATGTTTCTCATAAGATACTTAGCCATAACACATATGAGCCTAGCATGTACGGGGAGCAACTTTTATTGAAATGGTACGTAAACCGGAACCCAACATATCCGTTGACTTGGAACACCATGTGTTTGTTTTTTATGGTAGGTGTTAAAGACGATATTTACTGAACTCTGGATCGCTCTTTTCCCTCACGTCGAGAGTTTCACTGCGATTCAGCTTCAACCCAATTGCAGAGTCCATAAAATAGAAAGTAAAAGAAACAAGAGAGAAAAAATATGTTCCACTCTAGAAAACTGCGGAAGCTGTACAGAAATGACGTATGTTTCGGGTGAGGAAAGATAAGGCAAGAAAGGGATTTTTTTTTTCTTTTTCCTGAATCGTGAAAGACGCACTTTAACATGATAGACTTTTTCTATGATAGCTTGAAGTATTTGTGACGGAATATCCATGTAGCAGTTTGATAGAAAATGACTGCTAAGTGATAAGTTAGAAAAAAGTGTCTTTTAATCCCCAATTTTTAATTAGTTATGAAACATTTTTAAGTCATTATAATTATATGATTAAAAAATATGCATAATAAAAATATATCAATTATATGCATAAAAATAAAAATATATATCAATTATATGCATATATAAAAAATATGCATTTATCATTTAAAATCTTTTTAATTGTTTACAAATTTATAAAATTATATCTATATATATATCAATTATATATATATATTGTAGTTGAGTCTTATTTTAGTGAATTTTCAATTAATTTTCGGAATTTGTCGATGCATTTTGTAAAAAAAATTTGTTTACATTCAAACAAATCCCTTTGCGTTTATAATTTTAATTGCCCGACTAGGGGCTCAGTGATAACTTGCGCCACTGGTGAGCGTTAGGGATGACGTTCAATCTGTTGGCTGCATTGTTGTAGACACTGTTTCAAAAACGAAAAGACCCGATGGCATTTGTGATGTTCACCATCTCGCCTCGTGAGTTGGACTACCTGGTGGGAGTTTTCCGGGTTTTATCAACGCAAATACGGGGAAGTTTCCGAGAAGGCATTGATCTCCATCTTCAGCGACTCGAAGCCAAATCAAGCTTCTACCTACGGGTTCACCATCACAACAGAAGCTGCCTCCCTCTTCCATCTATCCATCCATGAGTAGACTACTAGTGTGGTGCCCGTCCCGCGCTGCCGGACACTGAGCATTAGTCACAACCTTTTACATCCGGATCTTTTGTTGAATGAGAGACTATAGGAATTGAGGGTTGAGTCCCAGAAATCACAGGAAATTCCCCTCGTTTTTGCCGTAGGTTTTTGTTTGTCACTCTACGGTCATTTTGTGCACACTTTGGGTTAATCAGACCGCGACCTACAGTTTAACGTGGATTCCAAACAACTAACAAACATCCATACCACCCCCAGGATTTGAAGTACTTGTCTGAAATTCTATTTAATCCAATAAGCAATATCTCTTATCATTTTCAAAATTTATAAATGCAAGCAAATTTAGTTATTTGCATAGGAATGTATTATTCAAATTAGTGACAGAAATGTAGTGATAAATATTCGAACATCTTAGTACAAAATTACACTGCATTTCTTGTTGTCATTACATTTTTTTTTTCTTATTCCACTTGGTAGACAGCAACATCTAAACTAAGTCTAAGATCCCATGTGGTCTCATGGAAGGAGGGAAAGGGGGGCAGTTTCTGCTGTGATTGGGATGGAGCACCCATAAATAGAAGCCTAACTTGGTTCCGTGACGCTGGAGGGGTACAGTGCCTTCTGGTGGACTTTTTAGTGGGAACTACCACATATTTGAGTATCATATGAGAGGAAACCCACAAAACTCCACCAGGTAATCTGATGAATGAGGATCGAGTCTCAGCGTTGTTTGAAACAGTGTCTACAACAAAGCCTCCAGCGGATTGAACCTTAACCCTAATGCTCATCAACGATGCGCATTACCACTGAGCCACGAGTCGGGAAAAAATATTCTCTTTCTCTCTTAATGAGCAATAATACCTCCCGAACAGGGAGGTGTTATTGCGAACAGTTATTATGGACCGTTATTGCAATTTTTTCAAAATACTGTAGGTAAAAAAAACTTCTCTGCAGTTCCAATCCTAGAAGACGCTATTTATGATGCAAAAACATTTAAATCGAATACTCCTCAATTTCATGTAACATAAATCCCATAAAACACGCATTTGATGTTACAGTTTCAAACACTAATTATAAATAAGACTTCGTTTTATTTCTCAAGCTGAGATGGAACAATGACTACATAAGTAAGAAACCAGTTTTTCTTGTGAGATCTAGATACCATGGCTGTACTTCAAATTGTGGAATGTTATTTACGAAATGACTTTTTGCGACCTAAAATTCGGGAAACGGCATGTCAGAAGATATTAATTCGTGTTCGTTAATTATTTATTCCTTACTCACACCTTGCTTATGTCACAGAAATATTTTTACCTTATCACTTGGCTTATTACATGGAATTAAGTTTATTTAGGGACCTAAATGCGGCGCTGGAAATTTGATTCTTTTGACAAAAACGTCAGGAACAGTTGGCTCCGGGCCTTGCTCGCTGGTACATGGCGAAGAGTGGGTGCAAATGATTGCGCCAGAAATGCAGATGAGGAAATCAAGAATTTACTATCGCTCTATTTGATGTCCCCCTTTTGACAATTTCTAGTTAAAATTTGGAAACATGACATTGCGTATTCATATTGAAGAACGTAGGAAAAGAAGAATTATTCTTCCCAAAGATATAATTTGAATAGGAAAACGAATTTTAAGAATTGCAATAGGACTATATTTAATTGGCATATATTAAATTTAATTTCTAATTAACATTTCAATTTAAAAACAAAAGTATATTTTACTGGTTTTCTTATATGGGTACAATAATTCTGTTTTTGTCAACCATCAAAGGGAAATTTTTTTTTTTTTTTTTTTCTCATCGTATACTTTGATTATGCATTTTTGTATTATGCATTTGCATATATATATATATAAAGATTTTTTTCTATATTAAGATATTTTTGTCTATATTAAAGCATCATAGTGTAAAATTATTAGGATTAATGCTCCAAAAAGCAACATTCTGAAAACATTAAACATTTTGTAAATAAAATATTAAATTTGGTTTATTTAAATATCAAGATATAGTTCTAATAATAAACAATAAATAAATAGGTAAAAATAACTAGCAAAATGCAGATAGACTTGCAATAATTCTTCTTCTTCTTCAATGGCGCAACAGCCCATGGTGGGCCAAGGACGTCTGGCAATAGGCAGATTCCAAAAACATTTGACGTTTTATTTTTACGGAATGGGTTTCGTTTTAGCCTCACGTCCAACGCTCTACAATCATATTAGACCGGAATCTTTGATTTAAGGCGGATTCTGAACTCACTATAAGCATCCATGGCACCCCTGGGACTTGAACCTAAACTTGTGGCACCAAGCGCTAGTCACTCGTCCATCAGGTTCCCATTACAGACACTAGCATTAGCAATATCATTTTCATACAAAGATAAATATGGCAGAATTGTTCCACTACAATCTTTCTAAATTAAAATATAATAACTTAGTTTGAATAAGAATAGCAGTATTTGGTCTTAAAAATTATAGAATGAATACAAAAATAAAAATTAAATAACCACTGTAATTATCCTGATTCATTTACTAAATCAGTTAACATTGTACCTGAATACTAGTATTGATTCTAGATTATTAAGGTACTGATTGATATTAATATTTTTTTGTAAGGTTTTTTTTTTTTTTTTTTTTTTACAAAATGCATATTTACTAACATATCAATTACCAGATTGTCTGTTTGCAATTATTTTTTATAAAATCCATTTTTTTAGACAAACTCTTTTATTGAATATATCTTTCAGTAAAATTATAAGTTTAAATAGCTCGAAAAAAAATTATTATAATTCAGCTATAATTTCATAATCAAAACGTATAAAAAGAATATATTATTCGAAATCAAACCTATTTATAAACAAAGAATTTAGCAAAATCATATGCTAGATACCTATTTAAAAAAATGAATTTAATAAAATGGAATTGAAAATATTATCTCTAAAATACGAATATATATTATTCTATAAACCAAAAATTATTATGTATTTATTATGAGCAAAACTGTAACATTTAATTTTCAAATTTGGTTTTGCTTGAAGATAAATCCCACTTGCAAAAACCTCATCTCTCAAATCATGTTTGTATACATTTTTGGCTTGCAAAGAATTGGAGTAAATAAACAGGAGACAAAAATAGCACGGTAAGTTCTGTGATGTTAAAAAAAAATAAATTTGAGAACAAAATACACAACAAAACGAGATAAAATAATAAAAGACTAAACGAATATTTCACGTATGGAAACAACAATTCTTTTAATTTAATATAGTAAAATCAAAAGAATTGTGAAAGAAAAAACTTAAAGAATTTTGCAACGAATCTTCTATGTAAGAATATGAAATAATTTTAGTTATTCGTAGAATTCTTAAATTAAATAAATATATGGAAAACAGACAAATGAAATTTGTTTCAGTAATACAAAAACTCTTATAATTACCACAGAAATATTCGTTAAAATAATTTTTTAACGTTCCTTTTCATGTAGTTCATTATCTCTTCGGAATTATATAATTCAATTATAAAGCCTATATGCTGCATTGTTTGCAGACAATATTTTAAACCAATATTCTTATTCCGTCTAAACATTGTTGCCAAATTTGGACTGTTTCATCAGAAGAAAACTAATTTAAAATCAGTAATCTTAATCGTATTTTAAATAAGGCATAGTAATTATTTTACTTAATTTATTTTATTGTTTTAACTTTTAATAATTTTAATAAACTTATTTCTAAAATTGACCAAACGATATTGTTCTCAATTGGAAACAATCGTTAATTTACCGCCTTATATATAAAGAAAAACTATGTTGTTTATTAATTTTATCTAGCAACACAACAAAATCAACAATATTAAATATCAGATTGAATTCTATCAGACAAGTATTTTAATTATTTTATTAAATAAATATTATTAATATGTCTTGCATTTATTTCAGGTATGTGCAAAAAAAAAAAAAAAAAGTTGAAAAGGAATGCACATATAATGAAGGCATAGTCAATATTTTGAAATTGATATACTATAAATAAATTTATTTCTAAAACGTAAAGTGAACTCATTTTACATAACTTTTTACTAATGACAATATAAACATAAACTTAAAAATTCGAAACAATTAAACTATTATCTATAATGGAGAATCGCATTCGATAGAAAATATAAACAATTCATAGAGGTTGGCAATTATGCTTATGCATGTATTGTACAATATCATAAGTTTAAAAAAATTACATTAATTCGTTTCCTTGATCAATGAAAAGTGTTACAGTTTACATAGACGCATATACAATGTTCTTTTAAAAAATTTTAACAAAAAAATATCATATATAGGATATTGATATATCGATGTTTTCGTCAACATTCTGTGAGCTAATAGTAAATTGACTACACGTGGTGATTTACTAATCTTAAAAGAGACTTAAACTTTTTATTACATCTATTTATACAGATTTTATTTTCATAAGTAAGCTGTCATTTTTTTGTAGTTTACTCAAGTAAAATTCTGAAGATATATACTTCACCATTCAACAGCTTGTATAAAAAGAAATTCTATGTAATTCCCTTAAGAATTTTTATACTTTTTTTTTTATATTTTCTCATTTGAAAAATATCTGCAATCCTTTTTTTTTTTAGCTGATTGGATCTGGGATTTACAGACTTGTATAGATATCGGTCTGCACAATAAGTAAATAAATAAATCATCTCTATAAAGTTATCTAAACCTACGTATATTTCCTTTCATTATATATAATAATAAGTAAATAATGTAAAAAAGCAAAGAAAGAGTTTTATTCATGATATTACATTAATTTAATAAATGTTACATTATTTGGTTTTGACTTTTGTAGTAATCAAGCACAAATAAGATGATGATGAAATAAGATGAGATTTTTAACGGTTATATATATATTCATGTCTAAAAATATGTGTACAAAAATAGGCGTTGACTCAAACAGGTTTATTGTGTATTTTAATGTATTATTTAGGAATAACCACATATACCTTTCTTAGAAAAATTTTAGAATGGAGCATATTTTTGCCAACAAATATGGTAGAGGTATAAAAAAAAAAAGAGTATTGAGGTTGAGGTTTTATGGCCGAGTGACTAATGCTCTGGCGCTTGGTGCCATGGATGTTAGTAGAGGTTCGGAATCCACTTTAAACCGTAGGTTCCGGTCTAATATGACTGTAGAGCTTTGGGCGCAGGGCTGATAATCCTGCCTCATAAAAAGAAAATATCTCATAATTCGAAATCTTCCAGTAGGTCATCAAGGGCTGTTGCGCCAATGAAGAAAGAATGAAAGTAAGTATTCAGGTTAACATGTTATTGACAAAGAAGCTGAACTTCGAGTCTGCAATAAAATAGATAAATAAAATATTTTTTCTAATTCTGAAATGTTTGCTATTTTTATTAAATTACATCTTGATCATATTCCATTATTAAATCTTGCAATAAAAGTTGAAAATCTTTCTCAAAAATCACCAATTATGTATATTTTTCAGTAAAATGGATTTGTGATAATGCGGCCGCAATCTGTGCATCAGCGGTTTAGATTCAGTGCTCTCAATGTGGAAAGACGTTGCACCATTGCATTGTTTTTGCATTCGAAACACGTTCATTGAGGCCAAGAAGTCTCCTTGCGACACTAGTCATTGTCTAAAATAACATTCTCCTACTTTATCCACGTGTCCCTGTGCTGTCTTACACAAAGGAATCGTTTCACATCTTTTCATTATTTATTGAAAATTATATGTGATATAATTTGCCGCATTTAATGCTTTATATTTAAAATTTTGAGTTTTTTTCTAAACATAATGTCATTTTCTTTCACACTTCCACATAAAACATTCTTTAAATCGTTTTTAAAAATTAATTGCATAATTATTCTTTGCATTTTTTGAGGATTTGTTCGTATTAATACTATATTTAAATATTTATCTCCATACATTTTTAAACACTTAATATTTATTAAAGGGGATTTAAATATGTTTTTAAAAAATATTTGTTAAAGCCTATTGTGTAGATATACGATTAAACATGTTGTTATTGTTACTAATCCCCCTGATGCAGGAAAGCCTACACCAAGTTCAAAAGGACCCCATCGCAGGTGACGTCCATGGCTAAGGGTACTATGCAGCTTCACTTTTAGCGAGCAACCACGAGGGCCAAAGACTGATTAAACATTAAGACGCTCTAAGATCATATTAGACCGAAATCTACGTTTAAAGTGAATTCCGAACCCCTACAAGCATCCACGGCACCGCCAGGGACTCGAATTTGAAACCTGCGGCACCGACCGCCAGAGTGCTAGACACTCTGCCATTCATACCGCTATTAAACTTTCATAAAATATCCTCAAAAACATAACTCAAAATATGATTATTTTATATTTTGATCTAGTATATACAATTCATTTAAATTTATAAAAAAAAATTTTAAAATTAAAAAAAAAAATTTTTTTTAATAATTTAAATTAATTTTAAATTAAATTAATTTAAAATTTTTTAATAAATACTTATTGCCAGTTATGATATCACCAACAAATTGAACAGCAATGTTCATATATTGTCCGTTTTTTTGCTTTAAATAAAACTAATTTCAATTTATTTGTTGTCAAAAGAATCGTATTTATTATTGAAAAGAAAACCAAAAAGAAAGTTTAAAAAAAAAAAAAAAAAATGTTTTTCAAGATTCCTAAATTTAATAGTTTGCATAAAAGTCAGTAATGAAGTATGTTTATAAGAAATAAATTAAAGCACAATTTGAATTTTTACGAATTCATTTAACACTCATGCATTTCTTGTCATCCCGTTTTTATAAAAATTTATCAGTACCTTATTATTTCAACGGCGTCAAAAGGCTTTTCTTGTGATGAGAGGATTATAAGTGATCATGGGTAAAAGTAAATATTGTTCCCTTTCGCATATTATGTTGGCGACACATCACGGAATCGTAATAATAAGAAATAACAGATGAATTAAATCAGATGCGTCTCAGATAAAATTATTTTTAGACCTATATTTATCAAAAAATACTAATAAGTTTTATAAATACAAAGTACAAGTGTGTGTATTAAGTAAATAAATACGGTTTTATTTATTTATTAAGAAAAATTTTAATCACGTAAATGTAATTCTTTTTGTGTATATATTATATATGTGTGTTGGATGCAAAATAAATAATTATAATTAAAGTAAATGTAGAATTTGATAAATAATATTACATTGATTTTATGTACTTTAGTGGCTCAATTTTGTGTACCAGAAGTAAAATAGTTTCTATTTAACAGTTTTCTGATATTCATGCCTGAAAATGTTTGTTCACATAGTTATGTTGATCCAAATAGGTTTGCTCCTTTAAATGATGTAACAACTACCACAGTTATGTTGCTGAGAACAATTTTTAAATAATATTACATATAATACGTAAAGTATTCTTGAACAATGACTAAAGTTTTTAATTACCAACAGATTTGACTCATGTGTTATCATAAGACATAGATAAAGTAAAAAGTAAAAATTTATAAAATCCATTGCCTCATAGACAGTGCATTATTGGCAAAAAGTTATAATCTCTTAGTTTATGATAAATTACAATACATTGAATAAATTTTTCAATGTTTAAATGTTTAACTTTTTTTAATAAATTAGATTCGGGTCATTCGTTAAAATTTGTAAGTTTTTCAAAAACAATTACCTATCATAAAACTTTGTAAACTAAAATTTACAGAAATGCTTAAATGACAAGAAAAAAAAAGTTAAAAACCTGAAATGATTTAAGAATTTCAATTTATCATGTGTGAACATCGCTTTATTTTATCAAATTAAACTTAAATATAAAATGTAAAGGATGGTTAAACAATGGTTCATAAATATAACTTAGACAATATTTTGTGAAAATCGAAACAATAAAGCCAGATGAATAAAAAAGAAATACAGAGCACGTAACTAGATATTGGCAAATCGTAATCTTACCACACATAATTAAAATCACGCGACAAATTAGTGCTTTTATTTTAAATAAAAGATTGCACGAGCTGCTTAATCGAGGTGATTAATCTTTTTTAAATAATAACTTAGCTCTTACTTTTTCTTCTTCTCGCATTCTATGTGAATAGCGTGGAGCTCATATAAGAACAACATCAGGTTCACACATGATAATAAATAAAAGATCAGTGCTCATTTCATTATGCATCTAATACCCCATAATAAAAAAAAAAAATCTATATTGTTTTAAACTATGCATACAATTGCCTTCAGGTAAAAAATCTGCTAATTAATCATAATTTCTAAAGATTTAGTAGTAATTAATGCGGAAAAAAAAATTTTTTTAGAGAAAAGACATAAATATTAATTAAAAATAAGTAGTGAAATAGTTAATCCTAAAACTCTTAATATGTTGATCAATAGGACAACAATGAATAATTAGCAATGCTAATTTAGCAATGAATAATTAGCAGTGATTAATTTGCAATGAATTCATGATATTAATAAGAAACTATACATCAATCAAATCACATAGTTAGATAAAAAAAAAATGTTTTTAAAGCTCATTATAAAAAACCATTTAAAATCATAAAAGGCAATTCTTTATTAACCTCGTATGGCTACTTATGGGAGTTCTTAATTTCACTACAGTGAGGTGGAAATAACTAAACAGATTATTAAAAAAACTTCATTTTGTTGCTTATGATGCTTTTTTTCAAATTTCTAAAAGTTTGTAAACTTGAATGGAAAAATCATTATTGGAAAATTATTGAAAGAAAGATTGAAGAGAAAAATTATTTGGACATGAAACCCTTTGTAAAGCCAATCAGATTTATCATTTAAACTTTGCTTAATCAAGTTGAACGTAAAAAGGGTGACCATTTTCATATGATCTGCCATTCTCAAACAGCAACATAACCTTGAGTGACCGAAACGCGTTCACCAAAACCATGCAGCAAACAAACATGCTTTCGAAACAGTACTTACGCTGAGCCCGTACGACGACATATCTGTGTTGTTTCGTAGGAAATTAAAGAAGAAATCAGTTTAGATCCTCTCACGATCCATCTCCAACGTCTACTGAGAAAATGAACCAGGTGGTATTTTGGTGTACAGAGCCTCGCGCTCTCTCTTTCTACTACTTTTCTGGCACCTATTGTGGTTGTTATAAATAGACCCCTACTACTCGCAGCGGCTTTCAGTGGAAATCGTAAGCGATGGGTAAAAAAAATAATAGGGATGATATTTGGTGCAGTGGTTTTGACGACTGCACTTTGCACTCTGGAACCCGAAAATAACCTTCCTCAAGCAGGAGAAGGGTTTAAAGAGTCATTGAAGAATGGTGGAAGGCCATGTTGCATCTTCAAAAGGTCTGAAGGCAATGGGATTGGGTTTTACAAGATGGGTATTAAGACGATATCTTTGACTTGATAATTTAAGAATTTCTTTTCTTTTATTGGACCCTTTCGAATATTTCAGAAAATTTTTATAAGTAAGGGAAAATTTTAACAAAATTTAAAAGCGTTTTCAAATACCCAGTATTTACAAATAGCCAGTAGACCAGAGATCATTCGCCTCTACCCATGCAAATATCCTCATGAAACCAGACACCATTTATTTTGATTTTTCCTAAAATGACATAAATTTCTAAAAGGTACCACAAGACAATATATTAACTCACTTATAAAAAAATTAATTATTTGGATATTTCTAGTATAATGGACTCCATTATGCCTGTGAGCAATAGCAATATTACTTCTTGTTGAAAACAAGTATTTCTTGTAATGCTATTTTGAGAGTATAATTAACTGATCAAGTACCATTGTCCAGTGCAGAGGACATTGAAACATACATAAATTTTTATTCTCAGTATATATATATATATATTATTCTTCATTGGCGCAGCAACCGCATGATGGGCCAAGGCCGTCTGCCTATCCGTAGATTTCAAGATAGAAGGTGTGTTTTTTTGTGGTGAAAAGGGGTGGCAGCCCAACGCTCTGCAGCTATATTAGACAGGGGTCTATATTAGACTTTTAAAGTAGATTCCGAACCACTACAAACATCCATGGCACCGCCGAGACTTCAACCCGAAACCTGTGGCACCGAGGGTTAGTTATTCGGCCATCAGATGCATGTATATATATATACATAAACAGCAAAACTACAACTTAATTTTATTAATTAAAGATTTCTAGCTAAGAGATCTAGTATAATTATCTAAAGATCTATTAGATCTAAATTAAAATTGTTAGCATACCTTCAGTAATTGTTCTCTTGTTGTCAGGCACTTTAAAATACTTTACTTAGAAACAAGGATCTCACCAAAAAAATTTTAAGTTTTTTTCTACAGATAACAATGCTGAACTTTTCAATATAAACAGATTGGAGAATTATAAATCCTAAACTGTAATTCATTTTATTTTACATGAAAAACAAAAATGTCTAATAGAATGGACGCTGGGTCTTGAGAAGATATATAACAGATTCAATATTACCCAATGTGCACCATCGGATGAAGGGAGGATAATTTTGCTTCAATGTACCCATATCTTGCTACCATAAGTTAGAAAGAACACCCTATGGCGACATCCGAAGATCCATACCCTACTTTTTCATTCCAATGAAAAGACATTCGGGTTTACGGATTCATAATGTCCATTCCTGGGAGTTTTCGATCCGACTTTGCTAGTCGTATCAGGCTCCCTTAGATCAAAAAGCTAACTATCCACCAGATCCCTGCAAAGTCGTGTAATTTTATCTTTTTCTATTTTTACCGAATATGACTGTCGCAGATGCCTTCTTCATTTCCTTATCTGTTTGAATCAAGTTTTCTTATCATTCCTTCTAGTTTGGAAATTAAAGTTAATGCTGTCGATTTATTTACGTTTGAATCTTTGAAAGGTTGATTCCTTACTGATTTTAAATTTAAAAATTTTGTGGAACATTGGAATTCATCCAACAAATATGATTAACAAATTGCATGCGGTTTATTTTAATATACTTATTTTTAAATTCGATATTGTATCTTTTCTTCCAATAATCACCATATTTTAAAACACTTCGATTAATTTCTTTCGGAAGTTGAAAATTTTCCGAAGCAATTTAAATGTGAAAAATTTTTTTAAAGCCTATGACATAAATATCTATTTTTACTAAAACTAAAAATGTTTAATTGATTTTATACTTTGTTATATTCTCAATTCTATACCACAATTTGATTTTGTTCTAACAGATATCGTGTCGACGCTTTGAAAGTTAGAGGGAAATAACATGTTTTTTCTGCTCTGCAGTCAAATTCAAATAAAAAATTTCATTTAAAACAGATTTTAACTTTTTTCAAGAAACCAAATTCATTGATGTCTTTTAACGCATTTAAATATAAAGGATATGTGTTGCGCTGTTAGAAGCTGGTCGCGAGATATCTTTGCAACTGTATTTTTTATCTGTCATGTGTACAGTACTTCAGTATAGAAGTTATATTCCTGCATCTCCATGTAAAATATTGTAAAATACTTGAAGTGAAAATTAATACCATTTTAGAAATTTATTTATTAAAACAGCGATGCACATGAGTCGCATAGATTCATACAAAACCCTCTCTCTCGATTAGGAACTGGTTGTAGTGCTTAAGAAGAATACTCATTATTGAAGAAATTTATTTCAGATATAATGGTCCAAAGAGCATATTAATCTATACAGCAATGATTTTTAATTAGTTTTCTGTTATGTGATAAATTGTTGAATTTTAAAATAATTTATTTTAATGAGCTAGCTACGTTGATTCAATTGCATTTTCGAACAAAGAGTCAGTTTGGTTTGTCCACTATACGGTCATTTATTGCACATTAGGGCTAATTAGACTTGGACTTACAATTAAAAGTGGATTCTGAAACATTAACAGACATCCAGGATTTGAACCTGAAAGCCTAACCAAAGGCCTGAACGCAAACCACTTGGCCATAAAGCTGTCAAATAAAACAAAACAAACGATTTTACTTCTCGAACAACAGAAACGTGATTATAAAACAGATATCAAATTATCAATACTTATAATATAAATGGCATTTGAAGTTTGTGAGGCTGCCCCACAAATCATGGAAACAGTCTGTGCATCCTTGCTATAAAGTAATTAATCTTTTTTTTTACAGGAGCATCATGGATTCTTTTTTTGTGTGTGTGTGATGGTGCCCAATAATTTATGAAAATCCAATATATTATTTCATTATTACATTCAGCACCAAAACATCAGAATTCAGCATGTAAATTTAAAATTACCTCTATTATTCTTAATTTTAAAATATTATTATTATTATTATATAATATTAATATGATTATTATTCTTAATTTTCACAACTTTAGATTATCATATTGTACAGCAAATTTTCTTTTACTTTAGTTTAGCAAGTTATCTTTTCTTATTCAAATCACAAGTGACATAGAAATTTTTAACTCCATGGATTTTAAAAAGTATGCATAATTAAATATGGTTTGATTGTATAGTACAGTATTTTTTTTTTCTGCATGATATTAATTACTCATATTAATAACACATGAAAACATTATATTCACATTGTATTTAGAAACCATTCATTACAGTTAAGGACACAAAGTTTAAAAATTAAAATTGTCTTTATTATAGTTTATTCTGAAGTATGATACATAACTATGGTTGTCTCCTTGTACATAATTAATGAAGAATCCATTTTTATAAAATGATCTAAATATTACTAATATATGAAACGCACAAAATAAAGTACTTGTTCATTGCTAAAAACTGTTAACAGTAATACAATATATACAAATATATATTTTTACATTAAATAAAACAGTTTATGAATCTATTTATTTACAAGCAAAGTATACATATTTTAAAAGAAACCAAAAATATTTACAATTTTTGGCTATTAATTGTTGTATAAAAAATGTCCATTGTTATTGAATCTGCATGTTTAGCTTTAAAAAAAAAAAAAAAAAAGAAAAAAATTCTATGCACAATATTAATTTTTCTTATTTGATAATAATAATAAAGAAATTTTAACTTTTTTCCCCTCATATTTTAATGCTTAATCAGTAATGTCTTAAATATTCTGATTAATAATTAATTCCACAAATAATTCAACATGCATGGAATAATTGTTTCATTTTATTCTACTTTTGTTTCAGTAATAATTACTAAGATTTTTATTAAAAATTTGAATTCATAATTTTCAGAAAAACAGAGAGCTAACAAGTGAATTAAAGAAATATGTAACAAAAATAAGAAACAAATGCTAATACCATAAGTCTAAACACAACTTCAATGTTTGGAAAAATATATTTGAAATTTATACATTTAAACAGAATTTCACATAAATAATTTTATTTATTTATAAATTTTTTTTTAATTAAGTACAAAAAGTAAAGAATATTTTGAAAAATTGCAAAAGATGTTGAAATTACTATAAACTATAGTTCTAGATCCAAATAAATTTAATTACTGAACAATATTATGTATATAAAATTTCTATATGTAATTATCAAAGATTATTTAGAGAAAAAAAAAAAACTTCTTTTCCTCCACAAATATAGAATTACAAGCAATTAAATAAGTGCACAAAAATTATTCTATTGTATTTTAAGAAAATTAACATGAAGTATGATAATATTTACAATGATACAGATAGTATTTAAAAAAATATAATTACAGATTAAAAATTTTTAACAATGTAAGATTAGTGAACATATGAAATTATAAAGTCAAACATTTAAAAAAAAAATACACAAAGCTCATAACATGAATATATATAAATCTTTGGATTAAATTATTTATCTATGCAACATATAAAGCACATTTAATGAATTGGAATAAAATAAAATGTAAAACTTTAAAGAAAAAAATCTGTTATGAAATTTTTTTAACTAACAGTGCTGTTCTTTCACATCCTTGCATAGTTAATAAAATTTATTCATTGAAATATAGTTACTTTATTCATTGCAATTCTTGACCATAAATAATAATCTAGATACACATTTAAAAATTAAATTATATGCATAATAGTAAGTTATTTATTTTAAAAATGTATTAGAAAAAAATAGTTAATTTCAGGCCAAATTTCAAAATTTTTTTTGGAAAAATGAATCCTAATTTAATTTTTGCTATATTAAAAAAAAAAAGTTTAAAAGCAATTTTTTTTTTTCTTTTTATATATCAGCTTGATTTTTTTTTAATTTTTTTTTAAAGTACTTTTTTAGAAAATTTTATAAACAATAAAATTAATTTTATGAACATTAATTATTATAACTATACATTATTGACTCAGTTATCATAACAAATTTCCATATTTGCTATACTAATATTCAATATTTTGAGCAATCACATACATCTAAAAGATAATGAGTCAAATAAATATTAAAATCAATATTTAAAAAACTAATTTTTAAACATTTTAAATGGTAACATAGTTTATATATATAAACTATGTCACTATGCTAAAACATTCAACTTGATAACATGATGTTTAGTTACATTTAACATATTTCAACAAAATGTTCGATTTAAGGACAAATAGTTTTGAATGGGACAATATTGATTCTTATCCTCTTACATATATGCACAATTTTCTGATTGTACCACAGTTTTAATGAAAATGTCAATTTTGTTCCATTTGTAATAAAAAAAAAAAAATTCAATATATATATGGAATAAATGGAAGAAAATTGTGTATTTGAACTGTAAATTCTGATAGAATCTATGATTGTAAGGCACTTAGACACATGTTATACAGAAAATATTCTTGCATCTAAAAGACAAAAATAAAAATCACATGAAAAATAACAAAAAATGTTCAGATGTTCAAGACTTTTTAACATCTTGGCCTTCAGAAAATACATATAGGATTGGTTGAAAGACTATGCCCTGTTATGAATGGTAAATGGTATATGAGCAGAAGAGAAGCCTAAATTAAGTATTGAGACAATGAGAACCAAATAGTTGCTAGACAAAACTTTGACAAAAAGTGCAATAATTTTTATTTGATTATTTATAGGAATTAGGAAAAGATTTTTTCTATCAAAAAACATTCATAGTTCAATAAAGACAGCCATAATCTTTTCTTTACCCGAATGTTAATATTGGTTGTCACTTAAGAATATTGTTAAGCTCAATGGGATAAGAGGGGTAGTGTAATAAAAGTTTTTTATTATACAATATTATATAATCCATCATCCATTTATGTTTCAAAAAATTCTATGACAAGCATTTTTTAAATTTACTTACTTCTTACTTAGGCACCTATTCAGCATAAATGTAAATAACTTTAACAATGAATGAAGACAAATTCATTTACCTATTTATAAAAAATATCTACATCTGCTACATCTATACAACATCTGCTTTTAATGAAAGCAGATGTTATTAATTGAATTTTAAAAAATGTTAATATAAAAACCTCATTCATTGTTCTAACTATATTTATAAATGAAAAAATTTCATTAGGAAGACAATCACTACTCATTTTCTTAATTAAAATAGCTAGAAATGATATAACTCAACAACTGCCGAAATGGCAAATAAAATTATATCTTATAATGATTTGTATTAATTTAAACATGGGATAATTATATATCTTATATTCAATACAGTTCTGATTAATAAAGCATACATATATTTTCAAGTTTAAATAATAATTTATTTTGTTAATAAGTGAATTTATAAATGGAAGAATAAATTATAAAAATAGCTGCATTTGTTTCACAAAAAACAATACAGGAAGACTGGTTTATATTGCAAATATTTTTATTTTTTATCAATTTAAAAATAATTTTTAACATTAATTTCCCAGTACAGCATAAATCAAAAGCAATAATGTATTTAAGCTATATAAATTTAGAGAGACAACTAATAAAAATTATCAATTAATTAAAAATTATACATGATTTTATCAGAGTTAATTTAAGTTAAGAAAATAGAAATACAAAATATTTATAAAATTTTTAATATATTATAATAGTCAAATGAAAA
The DNA here is from genome assembly GCA_021605095.1 of Caerostris extrusa. Classification (NCBI taxonomy): domain Eukaryota; kingdom Metazoa; phylum Arthropoda; class Arachnida; order Araneae; family Araneidae; genus Caerostris; species Caerostris extrusa. Next base: position 105,613 of record BPLR01005249.1, on the reverse strand, counting down.
CTAAATAAACGTTTCCATTTAATTAATTGTAGTGAAAAATACAGGTTTTAATTCATAAAATAATTTTTGAAATATTGAAAAGTAGTTTTTGTTATTATGTTTTGATGCAGGAGTGATTGTGAGTACCAACGAAAATTTTTTAACCACAGGTCAAATTTTCAGAAACAGCATGAAACAAATTAAAGCCCTCTCCCATCAGTTTTCCAGCAAAATTACAGCATCACATTTGAAAAAAAGTGTCCTATAATAAACTAAATATGTTGTTTATTATTTCTGCCTACAAAAAATCATGTGAATTTTTGTAAGCATATTTATTTCAGACATAATAACCAATTTTGAAAAAAAAAAAATGTATTCTTGGAATGTGAAACAGGAAAATTTCAACTGGTATTACCAAATTTTTAAAATTGGTAATTTCAAAATTTTATAGCACAAACACACCTGCTTTTATGATAGTATAAAAAAAAAATTATTTCAAATTTAGTCTATGTTATAAATGGGAAGTATCCTAATAAATAAATTTAAGTGTTTTATAAAATAATATGTGTAAAATATAGTACATGAAGAATAAGCATAAGATTATATTTTCAAAATTAAGTAATATCAGCAACAAAATATTTCATCAAAGGTTAGTAATACAAAAATTTCTCAGTGTGTAAAATAAAAGAAATTTAATCAAGAAATCAAACTCAGGATCTAAATTAGTCTTGCTATTTGTAGAATTAATATTATTATGCAAAAACAAAACATAAAAGGAACATGAAGTGAAAAGAAACTTAATAACATGAAGTGAAAAGAAACTTAATAATTGTGCTCGAGTAAACTTATAGCAACATATTTAAGTTTTAATAACAAAAATTATATATCTTACTGAAAATGAAAGTTATTTTAAATTTGAAAATAGCTTTAAAGTTTATTAAATGTGATTTTTATATATATATAATGTAAATACTTTAAAAGTAAAATATTAATTATTTTAATTCAATTAAAAAAATTAAATAAATAAATTTTAAGGAAAATAGAGAATGAAAGCCTACAAACAATGTTAGATATAAAAAAAATTAAAGGAGCAGCAGAATATATATAAATGTAAAATTATATTCATTGTTTATATCAGTAATCACATAAAAGAATTTCCCATAAATATGCTTATTATTGCATTTTATGCTCATATTTCAACAAAACATCACAAGGAAAATGTGCAGTTATAACATATTAATACAGTATAACGATGAATAGAATAGTGTTATTAATAAAAAACATGAAAAACTTATTCTAAATATCACACTTTCAATTTCAAGATAATTGAAACAATCATCTGATAAATTTGTGCTTTCTCCTTTTTTTTTTTGAAAATAAAGAAACTAAATTTCCAATTCCTCACTTCGTAATAGAAAGTGATCACAATATTCTTGTCCATTTACATCATTGGCCTCAAATTTTAGTCTTTTTTCACAGATACATGCAAACTTAATTCCAAAAAACAGTCTGAAGAAATGTTACAAGCAGACACATTCAAATATTTCAGTGAATGTATGCAAGATGTTAGATAGCGTATTCCAACACAGCTGATTCGTGTTTTTCGAAGACACACTATTTGTAGAACTGGAAAAGAATTACTTTGGATATAACATATATGCTCATCTGCTACTTGTGTATTTCCAAGATAAAGTTTTTCTAATGAATGACAATTCTGGCTCAAAGAGGAAATAGTTTCTGCACCAACAGCAGTGTTTTCTAAGTCAAGAACTTTTAAATTCTCTACACCTTTTAGAAGAGTTACAACACCTGAATCTGATATTGGGCAATTAGCCAAATATATTTCTTGCAGATCACTGAGTCTTGAAAAGAAAGGTATGTCATTATCACATACACACCAGCAAGAACTGCAGTCTAATACTTTAATTTTTGGAACTGTTGGATGACTTACACTACAGAAAAATTGGTCTGTGTGAAAGAAAGACTTGCGTAATGATAAAACAGACAATTTCTGTGGTAAATCTTCCACGGTGATATCTGTGAAATTAATGTGTTTTGCAATGTATGCACTTTCGATGATTAGAGTTTTTAAATGAGGGCATCGTTCTCTAATTTCTATAGCTGTGTGAGGAGTAAGAAATGGAATTCTTTGCTGAGTTGAAAGACTGCAGATTCTCAAGTACATGACACAAGAAGGAAGAATGGGAACCAACTTCTGCACTTGATGTGATGTTAATTGCATGTCATGTGCATCAACATGCTTCCACAATACTTTACAACGAGTCAAATGATACCATCTTAAACAAACCCTATTAAAAAATATTAGATTAAGCAATTAAGAAATATACACAAAAAACTTTCCTCATTAATAGCATGAAAACATTTAAATTAAAAAAAATGCTTTAAGATAATTATGGAATTTAGGTTAAAAAAAAATTAAAGGATTTGATCAGTACATTTTACCAGTAACTAAAATGAAACATTCAGTCAAATGATCTATTTCTCTTAAATAAATAAAATTTGGAATATCAAATAAAATATGAATATAATAAGTAAAATTAAATAAATCAAATCCTGTTGATGGATACCTAGCAAGAAATAAATATAACTTCTGAAGAACATAATATTATGATGCATGCAATAAATATCTTGGAACAAAAAAACAAATTAATTATACAACAATTTAGAAGACTTAAAAACTTCAAATGAAATTTTAATTTTTTAATTATATTTTTACCCATTCAAGTATAATTCAATAATAAATAAAGTTCACAAAGAGAATTAGTATTTAATAAATTAAAAGATTTCACTATTGGACGAATTGTACACTCATTAGTTTTGAATTATAATTTTTTTTCTCTGATACTGCGCAAACACAGCTATTAATATTATAAATTAGAATATTGCTATCAAAAGCATATAATTTACAGTATTAAATATAGTAGTATGCAAAATTTTTAAACTTTGTATGAAATTTGGCAAATGTATAGCTATTGATTATATTACATTGATGTATATTAATTAATATTAATTAATATTACTGCTTTTAAAAGATTAGAAGTAATATTTCATTTTTATAAGCAAAACTCAGCATACAAGTAGGCATTTAAACGATTATATAATAAGTAATAAATGAAAAAAAAATTAATTTGTATTTTCAAATGTTTTTAATTATTTACAATATAAATTTTTATTCAAGTTTTAAGAGGAAAAAATAAAAAATAACATACCTCCCAGCACGGCAGAGATCGCCTATATAAAGATAACTAAAAATTTTGAAAAGTATTACATCAGGTAAATTTTCAAAATGTACAGGAGAATTTACTTCCTTATCTTCCTAGAAATAAAAATATTCATTAAGTAATTACATAAATCAATTGCTAAAGAACTAGAAAGATAATTTTTTATGCAATATTTTTTTAAGCCCATCAAAATTTAAAATATTCCACTTTATTTAGATATGAAAATTATTTTAACTATATTTAGCATGCTGCCTTTTCATTCAAAAGATTTTTTTCTTTCTATGCATATCAAAAAAGAAATTCTAGTTTGCATCAGATTTAAATTAAAAATTGAATTCTTAAAGTAATGTCATTATGCATGATTAATTATGTTGTCATATTATAAACAGGTTACAAATGGTAATAGAATAGTATTTAAAAATTTTTTATAAAAGCATATATTTATGCATATATTTACTACTTAAATGTTTTTATGCATATATTTACTACTTAAATGTTTCACCAGATGGCCTTTTTCTAGAATACAAGACATTATGATACTTTTATATAACAGAAGAGTTTTTCATAAAATTTTGAAGTATTGAATCTCTGTCCTCTTTAACTACTTTTCAGAGTCGAAACTTTACAATATATATATACACTTAGTCACAAAAGTGAGTAAGTATGCAGAGTGTATGTGATGATGTCCTATGAAAAAAAACAGACCTACAATATTAGAGTTTTCAAATTAACGATTTATTTCGATTACAGCAAAATCGAGCTTAATAACAAAATGAAAAGTAATTAAAAAATACAAATATTTAATTAGCAAGATGAGCTTAACTTAAAATAGGATGTAATTTACATCATAAAAGTAAGTATGCAAACAAAAACAAAGACATTAATATTGCAAATTTTACAATTTTTCAAAAAAATTAGTAATTTGTTGGATAGCCTTTGGCCTTTATAACAGCTCTCAATCTAGATGGCACTGATTTTACTAAATTTTGAGTGACAGAAGATGGTATTTTCTGCCACTCCTCCAAAAGGACTTTTTTTAGATTATTTTTAGTTTTGATCTCTTTGCTTTCTAATTTGGCGATCGAGATAATCCCACAAGTGTTCAATGGGATTAAGATCAGGTGACTGCGGTGGGGTTTTTAGCTGTTTTCGCACGTGATATAGCAGCCATTCCCCTGAACAGTATGTTTGGGATCATTATCTTGTTGGAAAGTGAAGGATCCATCGAGTCTCACTTAGAAGCACTTTGGCTTAGATTATTCTTTAACATATTCAAATAGCTATATTGATTCATTATTCCGTCGATTATAACTAAATTTCCAACTCCAGTTGCTGCCATGCAACCCCAAACCATAATCGAACCACCACTGTGTTTTACAGTACCTCTCATGTTCTTTGGTTCTAGAGCTGCATTTGCTTTCCTCCAAACTTTTGGTGTCCATCTGACCCGTGGATGTTGAATTTACTTTCAGCCGAAAAATCACGGAATTCAAAAAAATTTGTGTCCTGCTTTACATTTTCTTTTGGAAAATCTATTCGCTTTTTGCGATTCACTTTGCTAACAAATGGTTTTCTTCGCATATTTCGACCATGGTATCCTGCCTTCCGTAACACACGGCGAATTGTTTCAGGTTTGCATGTCTTCACAAAATTGTTTTTCACATCAGTTGCCAATTATGATGCGCTAATCGTCGGATTTTTTTCACATTTCCAACAATAATTCCGCCTTTCTCGATCCGTCAAAATGGGCGGTCGTCCTGTTCTTGGTTTGTTTAGAGTATTTCCCTCAGCCTGGAACTTTTCTATGATTTTTGCACTGTTGCAGGACTTTTGCCTATGATTTTAGCGATTTGTCTTTGGGACTTGCTTTCCTTATAGAGCTTTATTATTGCATCCTTTAGATCTTTTGATAATTCTTTTCCACGTGGAGCCATTGGTGAATTGTTGATGTACTTAAAGCTCAAACTTACAAGCTTTGTAGCAGAACTTCTAAACATATCACTGAAATACAAAAAAATCACTCGAGAAGTTTCATTCAGCCTATTTATAAGTCAAAAATTCAGAGTGCATATATACTTTTGTGATTTAAATTTCTACTGGTAGTTAACAAAATTACTCTTACAGTTTTTAAAACATAATGATTTGGTTTATTTTTCATTACTTTATGACTTGAATCATAAGCTATAAACAACACTCTCCAAAATAATATTTTTCTTATATTTATTTGAGAACTAGAGCTTTTTCACTTAAGCTATGAGTTGCATACTTACTTTTGTGACTAATTGTATATATAAAACTGGTAAAAGTCTTAGTTTTTTCTGAACAAAACAATTTGAAATTGCAAAGTGATTAAATTTGCATTTGAAATAATTAATTTTTTTCCCATCATTTAATTTCTCAATTTTCTGTTGCGTGAGACTTGCCTTTTTTAACTGTAACTGACATTTATTTTCTTTGGAATTTGTTAAAACATGTTACTTTGTTGAATTTTTACTTCAACATGATACAAGTTGAACTAAAATTTTACTGTTGATGTGGTCAATTTATCTGCATTTTAATCTAAATCTAATTCTGGTTGAATCCTATTTTACTTATTCAAATAATACAATGAACATGTATATTCTCTAACTCGTATCCTATTTCACAATAAGTGTAGCGATGGGCCTGAGTGTAAAAGCCTAGGCCAGACCGGGTGATGGAGGACCAAGATCAATTAAATTAAAGTGACACTTATATAACTTGTTTACCAACCAAAGGGACAATTATTAAACTTTTATGGTTGTCTTTTTTTTTTTTTTTTTTTCCAGCTACAGGATCAGAATTCACCAGAATTTTGACAGTTCCTCAGTTACAAAAATATTCATTTGTATAATTATAAATATTTAATCACAAACAATGACATACAATGATTAATCATTTGGTTTTGAATAGAATTAATTTTCATGTTATTAATGTCATACACAGGAATAGAAAGAAAGTAGAAATTCTCAAATATAAGCAACTTACAATGCATCAAAATTTTAAAAGTAAAGAATTTGATATGGTATAACAGATTATCCTGCATATGATTGATCCCATTTTTAAACTGATCAACCAGTGTGTGTTTGCTTTTATGTGTGCTCTGCATGAACTTGTGCTATTTGCTTAAGGCAATTTAAAAAATAATGTTTTTAATATTATATTAATTAATAATTATGTATTGTGTATTAAGTTAAGTTATAAGTTTTATTAAGCTTAAGTTATTATGCATTACTTTTAGCCTAATTTCATAAAAAAATTAATCAATTTTTGCATCCTTTTTTTTTATTTCAATACGTTATATTCGTTTAAAATTTTGGAAACAGAAGAAATCACAATAAAATTTATAGAGGAATTGGGATAGATTCCATAAAAATACTCTCAGAAAAAATAACAATTTGCAATTGTATAATATTTTATTCTCTTTGCATTCATTTTTTGATGGAAGGTTTCAGATGCGTATGCAAATTCAATGGAGGAATATTAGGGTATATTTATATTATTGAGAGTGGTTTTCTTATCATAAATTAAAGATTTACAGACTTTTTTTCCTGTAAGTTTGCAAGATTAGAATTTTAAAATTTTTTAATATTAATAATAAATGTTTCCTCTAATTAAATTTATCGAGTGTGTAAACATAGGAAATAATCAGGATTATACAAGGAGCTGTCCTCCATAAATTTGTTGTATTAGAATTTAAAAAACATTGAAACATATAACAAAAAATTCTCCAAACTCAACTTTTAAAATATCATCTGGACTAGTAATAAACAAGAAAAGAAATAGAGTACGGGGTTTTTCTTTTTTTCGCATGTACATATAGTAAAGGAATGGAGGAGACATTTGAAACCCACAAAAACCTGGAGTCAGAGGAAGTGGGAGCATGGCAAAAACAAGAGAAGGGGAGAGAATCACCACAAAAAGTGGGTCATTTCATAATAAAAATCTCCCTAAAAAGTTTCAAGTATTTAATTTTAAATAGATACTGCTCATTCAAATTATGCATTTAGCTTTTTTTTTTAAAGCTCCATAGCCTAATTTCGTTCAATTCTCGTGTTATTAAGGACAAAATATGGCATCACGCTGTAAGCCCGCCCATGTGATTGTTGACCAATACAATACTTGAAAGGTTCAAGATAGTTGAAACGTTTATTTACCTCGATGCATTGTCAAAGATAGTTTCATTAAACGAAAAAAAAAAATTATTAAATTCGTTATTTAATTTTAAAAATAATTTAAAGACTTCTTCGTTGTATAATAATAAGAAAGTAAACAAAATAGAATCAAGAAAAAAACAATCATGTGTAACTTATTGACATTGATTATAGCTGCAAGTTGTTTTGAAGTAAATGCATTTAGGAATAACTTGATATAACAATTATGACTGGAAATATTACCTTAAAAATTAATAAATTAATGCCAAGAAAAAAATCTGAATACAATTTCTATAAAGCAAAAATTCTATTGTTTAGTTAGGTTTAACAATGGTGTAGAGAGAAAAAAGCGTTTTTGATGAAAAAAGAACTTACTTTTTTAAAGTAGACATTTTATAGATTTTGTATCACTTTTTAAATTGACTTCTTGAATGCTAAAAAAATTCAAAATAGGGGCGTAAACCCCTTAAACATTCATTTAATCAGAGCAAGTATGAAGCATACATATTTAGTGTAAACAATTTAAAGTTACGGTTACAGTTATATAAATCTGAATTAAAATATATTTAAGAGGTATTACACATAGTAATTTTTTTTCCCTCAGGTGTAAGAATTATTAAATGAAAATTTTACTTTAAAGTTTTCAATTCTATGTCTGCAGATAATTTGTTTGATCAACTTTTAATATTTAAGGAGTTTTATGGTATTTTGAATGCTACTGATATTCCTTGTGCTACATTTTGAAAGTTAAATTTGTCATGTTCAGAATAGGTTCACATTTGATACGGTATTAAGGCGAGCCAAAGATGTAGCAAGTGAAAAAGTAAGTGCAATAGAATTAGCCCAAAGTTAAAATCTAAAATAATAAAAATAAAGCTATAGTTTAATCTAGGTAATTAATTAATAAAAATATAAAATGTATGAATGAACTGAAGAGGAGATTGGTGGAGAACAAAGATTCTTCAAAAATGACGGAAAAAAAAAAAAAAAAAAAAAAAAGCGCAGTGTCAGAACTCAATCTTGTTCTATAATGGTCAGGGTCGACCTCATTTCAGTGTTAACTACAGTAAATTAAGAGTATCTATTAGACGCTTCCAAAATTGCTAAACTCTTCTGAACATACGCATATGAAGAAATGGTTGTATTTCGACCTCAAAATTGTAGAGTAACTGTAAAATAAATTAATGAAATAAAAATTTTTAACTAAAGTTTTAAAGTTTAATTATTTAAAAATGTCAGGTTTTATGTTTTGCTAATAGATGGCGATGTATTTTTCTATTTGATACACAGAACAAATATATATATATATTAATTTTACATTTGGACAATATTTATAACTGTAAATTATAATATTGACTAATCACAAATAATTAATATAAATTTAATTAAGTAATTAATAATTAAATTTCAATATTTATTAATGTAATATTATAATATTTACAATTTTATTCGATAAGCATTGTTTAGGCTTTCCTTTTTATTTGCAAGAAGTAACTTAAATTCAATCAAATAATTTTCTCTTTTTCATTTAATGGATCCTTCATTTTACTTTTTCTAAAATTAATTATTTACTTTTTAATCTTATTTTGGTTCTGTTATTCTTTTTTGTTTCTTTCTATCGGAAATATTATAAGCATTTCCTTTCATAGTGGACGTTTGGACGCAGCTGGAGAGCCACTGACCCGACTAATTAGCTTTCAGTGTCAGTGCCCCCGCCCACAAAATTGAAGAAGGAGCACTCACTACTAACCATTTTTCACTAGTAATAGGCTAGTAATGGAGCCGCTGTAGGACCATTGACAGTGAATATTCATGTACCCTATTTATTGATCCCACGTGTAGATAATTATATGTGTTATCTTTCTGAGAAGTTTTAACAGTGCTCTTAGACACACATTACGAGGGGCCCAGTTTGGAAGCTGCATTATCGTCCTCTGTTCTTTCATATTTTCTCCTTCATCTTAAAACTTTATTTCTGCCAAGTTCTCAAGTTAGAAGGGTTAGGCCATGATTACGGTATAAGCACTCATTCTCACATCTGCTGAATGTCTCTGGGCCTTTTTTTTCCCTCTGACTACTTTTTTACATTTTTAAAGTCACTGATTTTTTGGTCAAATAAATATGAATAACACAAAAATGTAAAATAAAGTTCTGCAAAGGTTACTACAATTAATGCTTTCTGGGTATTAAAAGAAAAACAACCAGAGAGTCTCATACTAAACTTTTGAGCACTGTGAAGAAGTCAAACGGGGTTCTTCTTATCAATATACTTCTAATGTAGAATTAGTTTTGCTAGTATATTAACAATTCTCGAAATAAAGAAACTTTTAAAAGTTCCAAAAGAAATATTTTTTTGTTTATATAATGATAATTTATTTTACATTTTTTTGAACAGGCGTTTTCTAAATTCAATTAAAATTTGAAATCAATTTAAAATTTAATAAAAATTAAAATCCATTGAAATAAAATTTTGCATAATCGTAATAAACATATTATGTTAATTTTAATTTTATATAAATATTTGTGAAAAATAAATGTGTGAAAAACATCCAGTATTTTAAATATAGCATTTCCAAATTTTGTATAATTTTTTTTTTATGAAATATAAATTAAACGCTGGACCTGGGTATCTTTATTTTCGGCTTAGAAGTGGAGTCATTCCACGAATCTTGAATTATCTAACTTTAAATGTGTTAAATATTGCATGTATGTCGTGTTTGTGTGTGTATATAAATAAAGCCGTGTGTTCTCTAACCTGTATCTCAAGTGTCAACCCAACCACACCCAGTTACAATCCAGAGCTGCACAACCGACAACACTATAATGTGGCACCCAACGTAGGGCCCGCTCGAAGCAACACCACTACAATTTACAATTTGATAAAATTTTTTATCCATTCATTAGGAATTTAATTATATCAAAATTTTTTGTTTTCTATTGAATATTAATACTTTACATTAAGAATTTTCTTTAAAACCTCTCACATTCCTTTCTGAAAAACAAAATATTAGTTTTAAGTTAATATTTTTTACCCAATATTAATATCTAAAATATTGGAAAATAATCGTATTTTTCCCATAGATTTCACATGTAAATGTATATAATAATTAGAGTATTTAGTGCATATATACATATAAATGAAAATAAGGAATTTATGAATTTACATAAATTTCTGCAACAAAAAAAATTACTTTTAAAAGTCTAAACGTATAAATATTTCATTACATAATTTTCTGACTTCTTTCCTATTTGGTTCTATTTGTTAAATCAAAATTAGACGCAATTGCCAACTTCTTTGTGATACAAATTTTAAAACGCATTTTCGAACATTTAGAAATAATCACATTTGATAAAATGAAATAATTAAAATGATGGGCTTTTTCATAATAAATGTTTAATTTACATTAATTTCTTAACCCTCAAATAGCTCTATTTTTATTACAAAATAAGGCATACTTTTAAATATTCTTCATTATCTCAACAACAATTTTCACTTAAATTTTATTTTCATTATTATTATTATTATACCATGAATAAGTCTTGTACTTAAACATAGATATTCTGTTTAATTTTTAATAATTACTGAATAATATATGCAAAAATCTTAAGAATTTTCGACAAGTTCAAGTTGTTAAAGCATCCTTTTAAACGCTCATTTATCAATGCAAAATCATTAAGTATAGATTGAAAATAAATAGGATTGGGATGTTCATCAGTTTAGATATGAGTTATCTAGTGAAAAACTGATTTAGGTAAGTGTTTATAATTTTATAAAATAAATAAATAAAATGCTTTATTTCGACAAACTATTCCTTTTATTCAGAAACAATATAATTTTTTTTAAATTTATAATTTTTCTCAATTTAATAAATTATACAAAAATGTGCGGAAAATAATTTTTCTTTTAAAGCATTAGTTTTTATAGAACACTATATTCTAATTTGAAATTGTTAATTTTTAACCAATTTTTCCCGACTTGTTAATTTCTACAGAAATTGTATAAAATAATTTTTCTTTGTGTAAATTAATTTATACCTTAGGAATTGTTTCGAAACTTTTATATTTTGAAGAAAAGTATTTAAATTATTTTTATTAAATTTTAATACAATTTATTATTATTTTTATTTACCAATTTGATACATTTAATAAAAAAAAATTTTTCTTTTACATAATTACTTTTTATTGAATGCAATTTTTGATTTTGATTTTTTTTTTTTTGTATTTTTAACAATTTTTACCCATTTTTTATAGTAATTTGATCCATTTTACAGAAATTATTCTGCTAACAAAATTACTTGGTAAATGATTTTCTTTATACTAAATTAGGCTTGTTTGTTTAATTGTTTTTTAAACTTTTATATTTTTTGAAGAAGAATATTTTAAACTTCGTTATTGTTTTTCCATTTCTTTTAAAGGAAGAGAAAAAAATTTTACAAGACTCTGCTACTTATCATCCCAAAGTAGCATCATCAAAGTAGTATTTCATCCCAAAACATATTATTATTATTATTTCTTTTTTTACAAAGTATTTGCATGGATATACATGCGACAGGGCCTGATTGCACAGTGACTAGTGCTCTGGCGCTCGGTACTACAAGCTTCGGATTCGAGTCCCAACGGTGCCATGGATATTTTGTAGTGGTTCGGAATCCACTTTAAACCGTAGGTCACGGTCTAATAGGACTGTTGGGCATATTACTGACAACCCTACCCCGTAAAAAGTAAACGTCTCCTGTTTTGAAATTTGACAGTAGGCAGATGATGATGGCCCACCATGGGGAAATTGCGCCTTTGTAGAAGATACACACGACTAGTATTCAGTTTTAATATAAATGTATGCATATAAGTCGTTAAATAATATTTAACAAAGATTCATTTCATGAATATATACTTTTAAATTAGATTATAGAAGTCGTGATAAATATTTAAATTACAGTTTTTATTGTCCTACAAAAAAAACTTGTAGTTCTTTCATTAAAGATGCATTCAGAAACTGTACACTTTTGGCTAATGTTTTTTACTAATATGAAAAATTTTCTTACCATTAAATCTTTTTAGTGAATACTAAATTGTTAAGAGCCTGATGGCTCAGTGTCTGGCGCTCGGTGCCGCAGGGTTCGAGTCCCGGCAGTGTCATGGATATTTTGTAGTGGTTCGGAATCCACTTTAAACTGTAGGTCCCGGTCTAATATGACTGTAGAGCGTTGGGTGAAGGACTGACAATCCTATCCCGTTAAAGGGAAAACCTTCTCTTGTTTAAAAATCTGCCAATAGGCAGACGGCCTTGGCCTACCATGGGGCTGTTGCGCCACTGATAATGGTGACTAAAATGTTATATTAGACACGATTAGATGCAATGTAAACCTTTCGTATGATTACAATTATACTTTAAATAACATTTCTAAACAATACATTTTATCTAAGACTTTTAATACAATCTTGTTCAAATATTTTAAAATAAAACTCTTAAATTCTTTTTAACATAAAATTCATTACTCATTTTATTCATTATTCATACCCGAATCGTGGCTCAGTGGCAACGTGTGCCGCTAGTGAGCATTAAAGCTGAGGTTCAATCCGCTGACGGCTTTGTTGTAGACACTATTTCAAAAAACGAGGAGGCTCGAGGGAGTTAGTGATGTTTAGCATCTTGCCTCGTGAGTCGGACTACTTGGTGGGAGTTTTCCGGGTTTTTCTCCCATATGATACGCGAATGTGGGGTAGTTCCCCCTAAACGTCCTCCCAGATGACACTGCTATTTTTCTTCAGCGACACGGAGCCAAGTCAGACTTCTACTTTCTGCTCCATCATAACAGAAACTGCCTCTCCCCCACAACCACCCATGAGTAGATTACTCATAGGATGTTCGTCCCGCTCTGCAGGATACTGAGGATTAGACACAACATTCATTATTCATTCAAACTTATTTATTATAAGTTATTTTTGTTTATTATTAAGTTATTTATGTTTATTATTAAGTTATTTATGTTTATTATTAAGTTATTTATGTTTATTATTAAGTTATTTATGTTTATTATTAAGTATTTATTTATTAAAAATGTATTATTATTTTTAAATAAGAAATTTTTGATTTTCAAAAAAATTTAACATTCGTGTATCTTTAAAACCTAATAAAATTTTTTTTCATATACTTAACATAAAAGTAACATATTAAACCTTCCGACCTCATCCCAGGGTTCTACCATCTAAAACATATCGTCCTGTGGACCCTATAGTCATCAAACAACAAGTTCCTGTTATGCTCCTGCTGCACGTGCAAGTCCCACAAAGATTTATTCGTGGGATTCATTAATTCCTTGAAATTAATTCAGTAAAATTCCCTCTTTAGACAATTTTCTAAAAACGCATTATTCATTTTGAAGGAATTTATCTCCCTATTTGGTCCTTCTGAAGGTTTTGAATATCTATCCAAAAAGCCATTTACTACGATTTCGAAAGCAGCAAAGATTGAAATATTTATGAACTATTTTGCTCAGTCATGAAGTATTAACTCTTTGCACTAAGTATAGTTCTTTTCTACAATAGCAAAACTGCTTCCCACGTTCAGCTTCTTTCACGTGCACTGCATTGATATGCCGTTTCTTCTTTTTTAAGGTTTTTTTCTTCTGATTTGTTCTTAGATACTAATTTATTCTAATTTACATTTCGATTTTTTTATTCTGTGCTACTAAGCAGATGTGCGCTATGCTCACAGTAATTCAACTCTCTCATCCAATCTCGATGTCGCGATTTATAGCAGATATTAAATTTTCAGACTATCACAGTATGAATTAAGTTTCTCTATTATTCGTTCTTACATCAAGTCTTTAATCATGAAATTGTTTGAAATTCAAGTTGAAAGTGATGTTAAGAATGTGGGACAGAAAAATAGACTTCTTGGCTGGTGATTTACATCTTCAGTTTTTAATCTTCCGTAAAATGTCCAATGAATTTCCAAATTAAAAGTTTCCATAAAAAAAAAAATTTAGAAAATTTAAATTGATAAAGGTCAACAGTCTGTCTAAAGGATAGTATTTTGATTTATTTATGCTCTAAGTCTTGCAAATAAATCCATCTTTTGTCTTTGGTGACATTGTCGAAAAGCAATGTATTGAAATACTGTGCCTTTCACTTTGATAAAATAAAAAAAATATTGCTATTTATTTTTCTTTTTTTGCATCTAAATACCTTCATGATTGACCAATATTATGTTCATTCTGGGTTTTCTTAAATATTCATTGACTCATCATTGTTGAATAAAGATGTCGAGTGCCTGAACGCGAAGCGTTCATCGACTCAATGGTATGTGAAGGCAGTAGGAAAGAAAAGTCATGATAAATAGATAATAGTAATCGTATGATAAAATATTCATTGCCTTTTTTTTTTTTTTTCTTCTTGTAATGATTACTGTTGAGAAATGTGAAGTAAAAAAATATATATATATATAATAAGTTCATATGCAGCATTTTATATGTAACATTAAACTTACTATGTATTTTCATTTTAAAATTTTATTGAAAATATAAGAGTGTTAAATTTTTAATTTTTCTTATAGTATTAACCTTTAATTGTAATGTATTACGTAATATGAATGAACGAGATGTCCAATTCTGTCATTCATTTCAAACCAGCTGGATTTCATCATTTAACTGCAACCAGTTTGTGGAAATCTTGGAAGTGAAAAGTTTTGCAGACTGATATGTTTTGAACACCCACTGTGCAAAAAATGCTCATGTATCATAAAAACAAATATTTACAATGCATATAAATGCAAAACAAAAGTGTTTTGCATCTTGCATTATTAAGTAATCGCTGTATTAATTTTCGCGTTCCTACAATTTTAATATTGGTTGTTATGGGTACTTAATTATACCTTTAGAGTTTATATAATTGTTTATTTACTTATTATAAAAATAAAATACATGTGATTACATTGCTGGTATATTTGAGATCCGCAGCAGATTAATTAACAGTATACTGCATTCTAAATAATCCTAAATTTTTAATCATGGCAACTTGTAAACAAACAGCATATGAACTTATTCAAGACGTATTTTCTCCGTGTATTGCTGTTTTATGCAGTAGTGATGTAGAACAAATTTGTGCTAAAAATAATTTGACATTTGTTCAGATGGTGCAACCATTTTGTAGATTAAATACTGAAGGTAAGATATAAAAGAAATCAAATTGCTAATTACGTGTTTATTTCCTTATAATTGATTGAATTGAAGTGGGTCTATCTTCTTTAAAAGAAATCATGTTATTATTTTTATACTGTGCTACAGACAAATTCAAAACATTCTTAGTTTTTTATTGGGAATCGATAAAATGTTTTAATCTAACATAACACTACTTTGAAGTCCAAAGTTTTTGTATCATAAAATCCTCGAAATTCTTTGCATCTATAATAGTACCCATATTTTTTTTTTAAATTAAAACTCTACATTTATGGAACAGGAAATAAATATTCTGGGATATTATCAATATTATTTACCTTAGAGTGTTTGCCATAAATAGAAAAATCTAAAAATTATATACATAATAAGAAATTTTTTGCTTCTCCTAGTCTTACAAGACAAATTCATTGATTATAAAGAAAAGAAAAGGAAAAACAAATTTAAAAAAAAATTTCAATATCAGTTAAAAAAATCATTACAATCTTTTTTTAAACTATAAAAATTTTGTTGTGAAATATATAAGGAAATGTAATATTTCTAGTACTTTATATTTTACACTTTAATTGCTATTACTTCCAAATTCTTTCTGCTTAAATGCTTTAGATTTTTTTTTTTTTCTCCTCACTCAAATTGGCTTTAATTAAATTTAATAAATTTAAATCTCCAATAGTATTTAGATTATAAAAATGTAACTTTGATTTTTTTATAATTTATTTTTATAAATTATTTGATTATCAGTAGTTTAATATTTTTTTTACTAAAGGAATTATATTTATATTTGAAAAACTAAACATTAAAATGTATCATATTTTTTTAAATTTATTTATCAGATAACAGGTACATCCCCCCACCTTGCCTTTTTCTTTTCTCTTCTGATGCTGTCTTCAAATAATAATCAGAAATAATGTAATTCTTTATTTCAACAATTATTATCAGGTGATGTAAATGGTTAATTGTTGGGTTACTGTATTGCACAATTCTGACAGTTTATTTTGTTAACAATGCTGGTTAAATGAAGTATTGATACACAAATCTTGTTTTTCTGATATGTACTTAAATTTTTATATATTACATTTTAATCTCGATTCAAGAAAGTAAATTTATATTCAAAATGATTTTTTTTTTATCAATGAAGAATTATTAATTTAACTGGTTATTTTTTTTTTTTTTTTTTGTATGAAAAATTATTCAACATATATGTATGTACCACTATTAATAAAGGATTTAATTTATTTTTCATTCGTCAGTCTTGTTTATGATTTGTTTTTATTTAAAATAAACTGCTTAAGAACAAAAACTATCACATCCATCGGCAGTACAGTTATTCTGAAAATTTTTTTTTTTTTCTGATGTATCCATTAGTTTATAACATTGTCATTTTTAGCATTTAAATTGTATTAAAGTCATTCATTAGGGATCAGTGATCAATGGTTTAGTTACATGATCCCTAATTTCATTAAGTATCATGTAACTAAAACATTTAAATTTTATACATTTATTTTGTTTTATATCTTTACTTGTTTTGTTTTATATCTACTAGTTTTGTTTTATATCTTTACTAGTTTTATTTTATATTTAAATTTATATTTAAATTTATCTATGCTATATATGCTTTTATTGAACAGTGTGGCATAATTTCAGATATTTGCATAATATATTTTTAAATATAATTTTATATTTTAAAAGCTACATTTTTACATTAAAATATAAAATTTATTCTTCAAATCATAAGAGTTTAAATCATGTGCCCTTGATTTTTGGTACATCTAGAAACAGAAGGAAAAAAAAAAAGATATTCATGCACTATAAACATCTTTTACTGACTCATGACGTTGTAATGTGATTCTCATGTATTTGATTTAGTGAAACGGAAACATTCTTTGCAAAATATATTTTTTTGCAAAGCTTTTCAAACAGCTTTAAAGAATTTATCAAAAATAGGATTGACAGAATAGTTTGTGTTAGATCGTTTTATGGAGATTTATGTTGAATAAAAATCTTTTTTTGGAATCAGGGTTATTAACTTCACTTATTTAACAAAAATCTGTAACAAATAGCCCAAACACCCTAATATATGCCAATCTACATGTTTTATCTAGATATATATTTTATAATATAAAATAAAATTTGATTAATATTAGATGTATATCTATTTTTATATTCTTATTAGTAATTGCAATTTTTCTCTTTATAAAGTTTCCATTCGAGATCCTAGTAATGTACCTTGTGCCATCAAAAATTTTCGATTTATTATGAAACATTTACATTCTCAACCACCATCTCCTACCACTGGTAAAAAGATGATGCATGATGCTGTTGCTTCAAGTATAACATCAGCTACAGATGGGGTTTTATGAATACTCTTTCAACAGATAATTATTTTTTAAAGTATAGTTGTAAGTATATTGAAATTTTAAGTTTCAGTGATTTACATTTGAATAAATTTGTTAACAGTCTAATGAAATAATATCGTTCATAGGTATGTTTTTTGTAAATAGGGGTGTGGGAACCTTTTTGTTGAAAATAAACATGAAAAGCTTGTGAATGATATAAATATGTTACACAATTTTTTTGCACTATAATTTATATTTTAATGTTAAATTAAGTATTTTATTTTACAATTGGTAAATTTTTATTGAAGAATAATTTAGAATTCTTTTTTTTTTTATAATCTATTAAATATATTTATAAATATAATCTTTATATAAATTTGATTTTAAAAAAACCTAATTTTTAAAATAAATGAAGCCAATTTGGTAATACAACATAAAAGTATCAATCATTAAAGTATGTCATGAATGTTTTTTTTTTTTTTACTTATCAAATCAAATTATCAATTTTCTAAGAATTTGTTTCTGTAAACTAATATTGATTGTTTCAAAAATAATTTTTTTTTTTAGTTTTAATCTTTTATATACTTGTGTATTTTTGCCGTCAATTTTTATTACTTATTTTAAATTATATTTTATTTACAGCTGCTACACCATGGTTTGAAGCCTATAGAGTATTCTTTCAAGTCACATCTTCTCCAGAACATGAATTTGTCCATAACTATTTGTCTTGTATCCTTATAATTTTGTTGTTGTTGTGGACGTTAAAACCTTATTTTTGTTTTTCTAGGATATAAAATACTTATTTGAGGAAATGTGTGCAGTTCAAGATTTTGTAATTAATATTTTCTTTAATGTACCTTAATTCACTATGGAATTAAATACATATAATGTGCAGTCATAATTTATGATGATAAAAAAATTTCAATTTTCTGACAATTCACTGCTTTTTATTTATTTTTTTCTGTGCATCAATAAAATTTTTTATTTTTATACCAAGGTTTAGATCTTATGCTAACATACTATTTCCTAATTTTTAAGATATTTTCAAAGCATAATTATATAAAAAATATATACAATAAATAAAAAAAAATCTATGCATATTAAAAAGCATGGTAAAAACAAAAGAAATATTTATAAATGTATTCTAAAGAAATAAACCAAGTAAATGTACAAAAAAAAAAAAAAAAAAAGTAAATTTAATCCAAATTCATTTCATTAATATGAAATAAATAATGTGGGTAACATCAAATGTTAAACTATACGATTTTAAATACAATGACTAAAAAAAAGGTTTTCCAATATTCTGCATCATCATTAATAATAGAGCAATGGATTTTAGGCAGAGGTTCAGGGGCTGTAAGCTTGCATAGTATCAAAGAAATATCTTTATTTTCACAGATTTCTAATTCAATTCTTTTATTCCTAATAATTTATTAAAAATCAGGGTTTTCTGCTATTTGAGAGAAAATGTTAAAAGGATTAAATGTTATGATATAATATTTATATATATTTAATAAACAGCATTATTGTATATTTATACATTATTTGGCAACTTCTTATTAATAAAATACTTTTTGTATTTTATTAATAAGAAAGTTGTCACTATTGCAGTTAATTATTGATTTAGCTTTTTATATGTAATTTTAAATATTTTTTTTATTTACTTACATGCATTAACATATATGAACATATTTTGCCTTTTTTTCCTTAAAAGTAAAGCTTAACTACTATTATTTAATGTTTCAATTTCTCATTCCGTTTTTTAAAGCACTGTTTAAGTTTCTCTCACACTCTACTTTACTTTCTTTAAAAAAAATATCTTCAGACAGTTAATTTTACAGAATTTGTTTTACCAAAACTTTTGAGAAAGTTATGCAGATTATAGGCAAATGCTTATAATCTTTAATAAACCTTCAATTTTGTAATGCACAATTTGAAAAATTCAATTCGAACTTATAGAGCATAAGTTTTAGTAATCATAAATATGCAAGCTTCAGTAGTGCCAGACTTTAAAAGGTTTTTAGTATCAACATGTCATACAAAAATACTTACAAACAAGCTAAATATGTATTTATCATTTTTGCTTATTTTCAATGTTACAAAAATTACTATCATTTTGATGCTTTTAATCTCTTTAAATTCTCTTAGCTTAATTTTCAAATTATAAATCCTTGATTCATGTAGGTATATTTGTTGTATCATCATCTCATCAAGATCCTCTTAGCCAAATTAATGAACTTTCGCAACAATTAACACAGCATCAAAATACTCATAATTCTAGATGGTTTTTCTCATATGTATTTACATACTATCTTCTTTTTACATGATGTATCCTCTGAAGACTTAGCTAAGTAAGTTTTTTTTTAATTTGGTAGCAATAATGCAATTCAAATAATTCAATTATTTTTCCTATTTAGGCCTCCTGTGCATTGACTACATTTTAGTTTGGTGGTTAGATTGTTCCAGTTCTAAAAATTTCATTATTTCTTGTTAAGTTATCATTATGTTACTAAATAGCTGCCACACAGTTCAGTCTTGCAAATTTCCAAACACATTTTTTTTTTTTTTTTTTTTTTTTTTTTTTAAGTTTGGAATATTTCTTCATCTTACAATCATATTATGACTGCCTTTTTTCAATCTCAGTAATAAAAATCTCTATGTCCTTTGACATAATGTTTATTAAGATTATAATTAAAAAAATGGTACACAATTCTTTGATTGAAAGCAAGTCATTCATTCATTTATTATTTAATCAACTAAATAATCACTGGTGTGCATAAACAAGTCTGATTTACATTCTTTTCATGTGGAAAATTTCATTGCCCCTTAAATTGAACTGATTGTATCTATTGAGTTACTGCAACTATGTAAATGCCATTGTGCGTGTCTATATAAAAACAAAAACACTGTTTCATTTGTAACTAAAAATGCTTCTCCAAAATTGCACATGCACAGAAGGCATTAAGATAAAAGAGTATCTGAATTTTTTCAGGTATGTTTTTTTTTTTTCCCAAACTTATTGTTTAAATTTCAATCATATATATAAAATAATAGTATCTTTCCAAAAATTTAAATATTTAATAATTTTAATTTAAAAATTATTAAAATATTAAATATTTAATAAATTATTTAAATATTGAATATTTAATTATTTAAATATTTATAAAAAATTTTAATGTTTATTTTCAAAAATTTTAAATATTTAGTTTTTGATGTGATGTTAAAGATTCATTACAGTGAAAATTTTAAAATATAACTAAAATTATTTAAAAGTTCATTGTAAATTTATAATAATTTTATTTTGTTTGCAAAAAAATTTTATATTGCAATATCTAATTTTAATTAAATTCACAAATTTTTGTTAGTTGTTAATTAGTTATTTATATTTCATAATAGGGCAGAAGCTGTTTATCAGAGCATGAAAAGCTCATTTGGTGCCACATCTTGTCATTTACTTCAAATAAATTCTATTCCTGAATCTGCTCAAACATCAAATCATGGGAAAGATAGTAATGATACAGTAATGGCAGATCCTTGGAGTCAGTTCCTTCCAAAGTATTATGTACAAAATGTTAGTTTTCATGTTTAATATCTCTCTAAATAAAAAAATTTACTGTCAATAAATTTAACTTTTATAATTCTTTAATATATATATATTTTTTAGAATATATCA
Organism: Caerostris extrusa; assembly: GCA_021605095.1. Classification (NCBI taxonomy): domain Eukaryota; kingdom Metazoa; phylum Arthropoda; class Arachnida; order Araneae; family Araneidae; genus Caerostris; species Caerostris extrusa. The sequence goes on along the minus strand of BPLR01005249.1, from coordinate 84,037 downwards.
AATAACTATACTGTAGAAGAAAATTCTATAGATGTCACTGCAGAGGAAGAAAAAATCAGGTTCGTATCTTCCTCCCCAACTCTTAACGAATTTAAATTAGAGATATTTCAAAAATTAAAATTTTTTATTTATTTCACTCTGAAATAGCAATTTTCATTTAAAAGAAAAAATTTCTGCAAATTTTGAAAACTATTTGTGTGTTTTAATTACATATAAATTTGATATTCTAAATGTTGAAAGGATTATATTTTTAAATAATAAAATTAAATGTTAGTTTTTCAAATCTGCTTGCAAATCAATTTAATTTTAAAATTATCCTAAATATACTTTTTGTTTTTACTATTATATAGAAATGTTTTTGAAAGTAATTTTTTATAGATTAAAATAATGAAATAAGTAATATTAAAATGCAGTAAGGACTTTTCAAAAATTTGTTCAAATTAATTTTAATTCTTTTATTACATGTTTTAAACTATTGTAATTTTATGTGTAAATAAAAAAAAAAAAAAAAAATTGTGTTCTATAAAAAAAAATAACCTCAAATACAACCATATTTAAAGATTTTCTGAAATTCAAATGAAAAGAGTATGTATTTGATTTCAGAAAGTTTACACTTGATTAGTTGAATATTTTACTTTAGTAAATACATATTTTTTTCTTTATTTGTTAGGTGATTCAGTTTCAAAATTTCTGACAGATTCTGGTTCTATTCACCATCCACTTCTTTATAATTCTGATTCTGATGTAGCAAATTTCAATTCTGTAAGGAATTTTTTAACAATGATTTTGTACATGAAAAAAAAAAAAAAATGCTTTACTGTACTACTATTGATTTATAATTACTTCTTTATATATATATATAAATCATGATAGAAGTTGTGTAGTACACATCTAATAAATAATTTATAGTTTGTTGATTGTATTTTAGAGCTATGAGTGCTGTTATGCTATTGCTTGTTAATTGTGCACAACTGATAAAAGTTTTAATTTTTTTTACTGTTAGTGGCACATGTGTTAAATTTTATACGTAATGTATTCTTATATAAAGTTATATTTGTATTTCATACAATTTGTTATTTCGTATAAGTAAATTTTATATATTAATTGCCATATTTATGTATTAAATTATAAGTGTCATATATTAAACTTTAATGTCTAAAATTTTCGAAAATAATAAAAGGCAACGTTTTCTTAGTTCATAATTTGAAGATACTTAAGAGCATTGTTTATATTTTGATGCAAAATATGTTTTGCTAGAGTATTATTTTCTTTAATACCATTTATAAACATATATATGCATGATATACAGTGATTTGCATTTAAATTATTTTTATGCTTTTATAGTTAGGAAATTCTCATGAAGATGTATCAACAGGCTATGTGAATAAATTATCAAAAACTAACTGTAAAACTAAACGACATGGACTGTGTCTTACTCAGAGTGATATGGATCGCATCAAATGTTTTGTTCAAGATTTCTGTATTCAAGGGCTTATTCCATTTATTGAAAAGAGAGTTCGTACACTTAGTGAACAAGTAAGCTGAATTTATTTATTATTAAATTTAGCTTTAAATAAATAAAAAAAATTAAATTAATGTAGAGGGCAGTAAAATAACTAATTTTTATAGTTATCTTTAAAATTATTTATCTATTTAAAAAAACCTTTACATCTCCTTAAGAATTATATGGTAAAGTAATTGCATATAATTTATTTTGAATTTGTAGTTTTGCCTTTTCACAAATATAGCTTGATATTTTTTATTTTTAAACAAAAATTTCCTTTTTTTTAAAAAAAATTATTGTAGTTATATTTTTGTATTAATTTTTTTTAATATTACTATAATTATGTTTTAACAGGTTGCAAACCGAAAAGGCTTGCATCGAACATTGTTTGGTGTGACCAAAAAGTTTTTTGGAAACAAACCAGGAGTTCAAAATCCTGCATCATCTTTGAATTCAGTTGTGTAAGTTAAATTTTCTATAAAATCACCTTATATTTATTACAAACCATATGGATTTCTATTTAGATTTACTTATTCAGAAAAGGCAAAAAGTCTTCTTTCTGGATCTGAATCAGATTAGATTCATGAGTTTGTTATCTCTGTTTGATTGCTAAATACCTCCGAGACATAAATTGTTCTCTTCAGAAGGTCCTCACGCACCATGTTAATGCAGGTAGTTAAATGTTGCTGAGTGGCTTCTTCATTATTTCATTTGATGCAAAGTAGAAATTTTTTAGCACTATAGAAAAATCTGAGGGTTTTTAAATGCCGACAGTCGAGCTAATCTTCTTGACGAACTAAGTCCTCTTCCTAATCCCAGAGCTTGTTCCTTGGTGACTCAAACAACAGACGATGAGGTATCAGAAAATATTGGCAAACAATTCATGAACAAGGAGAGACTGAGCAGCTTCTGCTAGCATAAATGCTATAAGTATCTGAAGGTAGAAGTCTGACTTTGCTCATTTGCCTGCAGGCCTTAGCTGAACATAAGGGAACAATTTTCACGTCTAGGAATTTAAAATTACCTGTTAAAACAACTTGTTAACATGGGGACAATTTTCTCCTGCCTGGAGAAAATTGTCGCCGTGTACTTCACATTCCATGCAGATACACCCCTTGCTGGCTTTGAGGCGACCTGCAGGACTTGAGGGGAAATTCAAAAGTGAAATATAATAACCATCAATAAACCGCCTCCCTCATATTTCGGCTCAAAATGTATCTGCTTTATATATACATATAAATATTTATACACACACACTTATAAGAATAAGTATTAAATTAAATTACTAGTGAAACACAGCAGTTGAATTTAAGAAAGATTGACTAAGTATGTATTCATATCCTTGTTAATGTTGCTGTAATGTTTAAGAAACAGGTTTGAAAGTAATATGTGATATTTTTTTTTTTTCTTACACTTAAATATTTGTTCATGAAGCATATTCCTCCCATTTGTAATTTTTAAAATTGTATTTATTTATTTTGTTATAGATATGGGCCTGATGCTCCAGAATTACAAGTTAGGAAACTTGGTGATTTAGCATTTATGTTTCAACTCTACGAAGTTGCATATCAAGCCTATCATAATGCAAAACGAGATTTCAATGCTGACCAAGCTTGGTTGCATTTTGCTGGTGCTTCTGTATGTTGCTTTTTTTTTTTTTAAAAAAATTCCTTTTATGTTGTTAAATGATTGTAAAAAATTTTGTGGTTGGCATAATAAGAAGAAATATAAATATTTCTTTGTGTCCTTGATAATATATATATTACAGTTATTTGGGAAAAACATTATTAGAGTACATATTTTTCTTTTAGATTTGCATTATACAATTATCTACAATTTCTTGTAAGCATAAAATTGATTTTCTTACATATCTAATTGTTATTGTGCATTACTCCAAATTTTTTTTCTTACATAAATTTTTTTTGTTACAGTTCATTATAATGTATATTTTTGGTAGCTTAGATTACATGTATATACATATTTCCATTTCTGCTAAATTTATTATTATAATATTTTATGCTTATTTGGCATACAACCTTATATATATATATATATTTGTTATTACTTACAATATTTTTATTTTTAGTTTTAAAACTTATTTATAAATTATTCTTATTTTCTTTCTGTAGGAGATGGCAGCATTGTCTGTTTTTATGCAAAATAGTACTGCTCATGAATACCCTACACATTACATTGAAAGTGCAATTACCACCTACCTTCATACTTGCAAGTAAGCCATTATTATAATTTTTAATATTTTAAATATTTAATAATGTAGTATAAAATATATATAAATAATTAGTATCCTGTACAAATCTTGAAAATCATTTGCATCTTATGTATAATGTTTCCTATTCCAAATCTGAATTCTCGCATTATCATGATTAAAAAAGATTATCAATTATAAAAAATTTCATAATTTCTCACCCCCTCATTTTCCTTTTATATTTTAAGAATTTCTAATTTTTTGGTTTTACATTTAAAAAATATTTTTATACTTTATTTATTTATTATATTTATATATATACACACACATATATGTGTGTGTGCGTGTGATATCATCATTCAATTAAATTGATTTTTATATTTATTAAATGATTTTCAATCGATTTACTACAGCTTATGCACACTTCAGATCTTGAATAATGTGCTCCTTTTTCATGATATGTTGTAACTGAGATATGCTGCATTTTTATATTCATGAATTAATGATGATAAGCATGGCAACAAAACATAGGAGATTATACAATTTTAGGAGGTTATTCAATTTACATATAACATTACCAGTTGTAGTTCTTGTTCTGCATGCTGATTGTGTTTTTAATTCACTCCTTGTTAGTTCTCCTTTGGTTTTGGTTTTTCATGTGTTGTGTTCTTAATCTAGAAACTTAAAGAAATAAATGATGCTTTAGCAAATGACAACAATTCTAATTGATGAACATAATTCATATTTGGATACAGTTCTTTGATCAATTAAAATAATTTTTATTTCAATGTTATTTTTATTGTTTTCAGACTTCCTGAACTTGCTACCAGAGCTACTTTTTTAAGTACCGAATGCTTGAAAGCCAAAGGTATGTTCAGTGATGCAGCTATACAGTTTGTACGTATGCCAAGTGAAGCAGATCTACCTAGTGCCCTCTGTTTGGAGCAAGCTGCTTATTGTTACCTTCATTGTAAAATACCTAAAATAAGAAAATATGCTTTTCATATCATTCTTGCTGGTCATAGGTTTAGTAAAGCTGGTCAAAGGAAGCATGCTTTACGATCATACAAGCAAGCTGAACAAGTATAGTTAAACATTCTTTACTTTTTCAAGCTCATCATGATATTTATAATTTTTAAATGTATTTTTGCATTGATAATCTTTTATTATACATTTTTTTTTATTAAATAAACAAATCAATTAATTTGTGAGAAAAATTCAACTTTGAAATGTATCATTATTAGCCTTTAAATAAAAATGGATGGATACAATATTTTTTTTTTATTGAACAACCAATATTATAAAATTAGTGCATTATAACTAATATTAAATATTAGTGCATTGTAAACTTCAATTTATACATTTTCATTAATAGTCAAAATATATATATATATTGGTGAATTCAGGTATTTCGCTTAATTTAAACTAAAAATATATGCCATTTTGTTTATAAAATTACATAATGTTTATTAAAAATTTTAATGATTGTAAATTTTAGTAAAGTCTGAATTATTTACACAGTTTTTTACTGTTCTATGCATAAAAAATATAATAAGAAAAGATGAACTATTTTAAATTATAAATATATATAAATGCTACTTTTTACTTTGTTATCTGAATTTATAATTGTTTAAGATATTGAAAATAAAAACTGGTGACATCTTTTTATTATGAATATAAACAGTTACGGCTATAATTTTTCTGAAATTTACTAAAATAATTGTCTTTCCTTGATGAATTATTTAATGTATTTGACAACTGGAACACATATACAATATCAATGTATATTAATTCTAATCATCATAATTAGAATCATAGTTTATTTGATATCAATCTTAATATACTAGTTAACATTTAAAAAATAAATAAATGGGTATCTCTATTTATTTCATTAAATTATCTGTATTATTGAAAAATGATTTATTATAATTTTTTAAAGTTATGATAATAGCTCATTTCTAGTAAGCAAAAAGATGGGGAGAAATTATTATCTACATTGTTAAATGCCCATGAAAATAGTATTTTATTTTATAATTTTTCTTTCTGCAGGTGTATCATTCTTTAGGTTGGAATTTTGCAAATAACCATATCAATTTTACTATTGGACGCCTCTCTGTCCAGTTAGATCAACTAGAAAGTGCTTGCTCAGCATTCGAGCCATTATTAGTTTCTAAGTGTCAATTACCTGCTGATGAGCAAGCTAACTATCTCAGAGAATATTTGTTTGTTTTAAAGGTTTGTAAAGTTTATTTTAAAATGTTTATATATATATATATATATATATTATATGTGTGTAATCTTTTCTACTAAGGTTAGCACATTATATATATAGTATAGGACTGACCAATTCACAATTTGCTGGTTATATTTAGTCCAACATAAACTTGTACATTTTTTAAAGCATTAAAATGTATTTATCTTTTCTTGAATGTTTCTTATTTCAGTAAATTAAAATTTTTTTTATTGTTCAGTGTTCTTGAAAGAAATCTATATGATGAAAAGTTTTGTCAATTTGTAATGATGATATAATCAAAATGTGTATTCTTGATTTTTTTTTTTTTTTTTTTGCATATCAATTTATGTTTAATTTATAATATATATATTACTATATGACGTTTGATTAAAATTGTTACACAGAAATATTTTATGTGAATTCTTACATAAAAGAAAATTTCATGTCACGAAAATGAAAATAAATATTGGTATTATATTTAGATTTTTTATATGAAGTTTGTTTTTATTAATGCTTTTTTGTAATTTTATTTCCTATTATTTTTATTTAAAGTATGTTCAAAAATAAATTTGTTTTATTATTACTTTTCTACTAGAGACTATTAGCTCAAAATTCAGTGAAAGATCTCCCAGTTTTGCCTGTACCTCTTATAAATTCAGAAGCCACTAAAGTTCTTTTAGCAGAAGACATTGTTAAAAATAAGAGTTAGTATTCTAATAAGTTCTTGTAGTAAAATAAACACATTTTATCTTTTCTATAATTATATTTGTTTGATTTCATTAAAATTATATTTGTAAAGGAAGAAAAAATAGCATTGTACAAATAATATTATGCAAAAATAAATGATTCAAAGCAAAATAAATTGAAATTGAAAATTTTTATATAAATTCTTATTATTTTATATAGATTTAATATATTTGTAATTACTTTTAAAAATCCATATTTAAATTGTAACATATGATTGTGTTCCTGAAAATTTCATGTTGCACATTGTGAAAGTCTATTTATTTTTTCCAAACACAAAATAAATATTCATAAAAAGTTCGAGAATTTTGTAGACAATGGTAAGTAAATCATATTAAGTGGACCATGTGACATTCTTTCAAATTTTATAGGGCTTTTGTTGTTGTGCATAGTTTATGAAAATTTAACATGTAGTTCGAAAATTTCAAGTACACTCAGTCATCTGTCTAAATGGTTTAAATAAATTACTTAAAACTTTTAATACATTTTTTAGCATTAAAGAAGGATTGTACTGCTTCATGAATATTTAATAATTTAGTATAAAATTTTTAAAAAATATAGCTTTAATGAAAGAAATCAGAATATATATGGAAATTTGTCGTAAAAGAATTTTCTTGTTATAATCTTAATAATAATTTTTAATTTAAAATTTATTTTCTCATCAAAGTAAAATGCTCATTTATTATGATAATTAAACTAATTTGATTCTAAAGTGATAATAATTTATTAAAATTTTTCATTGAATGCAAAAAAAAAAATTAGTTTCCTATTCTGGTTCTAAGTTTTTTTTATATTAACCTGTATATCATAGTAAATATTAAAAAGTGGAAGGCCTTACTGTGGCATTCTTTAAGTAAAATGTTTTGCTGGAAAATGTAATTTCAGAAAATTCAATTGCTAAATTAAGTTTTAATAATGCTAAATTAAATTTTAATAAATTTTTAATAATATTTAATTATTATTAATGGCATGTTTTAATCTATTTTTCCAGCTGATGAACCTTTCTATGTAAATGGTCGAGGCTTTGATCGTGGTGATATAAACAATAATGTTTGGAATAAACTTGAAGAAATAGTTATAGCTAGAATTTCCAATTATGCTCTCACTGCTATTACTCATAATCACTTAAATTGCTTTACAAATAAAACTGACAATACTGTCAAGCCAAATGCAATAATTGAAGGTATGTTAATAAATATTTACTAAAAAAATGTACAATGGCAATTTCATTTACTGCAAAATTATACTTTATAAGAGCTTAAGTTATCTGATTATAAATAGTTAATTACTATACATAGAAACATGAAGAGAAAATTTCATTATGTTTTAAGATTCTAATGCCTATAATTCTCTTTTAATTTAATTGTGAAATTATATAAAAAGGGAGTATCTGAAAACTTTTATTGTTATGCCACATTTTTTTCTGTGAATAATATTAGTTATTTATAGCAAGGAGTTTTATAATTTGCATTCATTTGTTTTTTCTAAGAATTATTGTAATTTTTATATTATATGATAGAACTTTAATTTAGCTTCATGGTTTGATTATTAAATGTGGTTTTTTTTTTGTTATTTAAAATTAATAGCCATCAAATATTGATCAATTTGACTCCATTGATGTATTTTTTCAAATTTCTTTAAATATATTGGCATTATAAATTAATCAGTGAATAATTCAAAGTATATTTTAATTTCAGAAAAATTAGTATAGAAGTTGTATTAAAAAATCCTCTTTCTGTTGCTCTGACTATTGAGGATGTTTATCCATTATGGACCTTCACACCACAAGTAAAAATAGGAAGTGATGAAAAACTTGATTTCATAAAAAATGAACCAGGTTTTCATCAGGTAATGTATTCTGGTTATAATTCATTTCTTAATGTATTAGTATAAAATAATTATATTCTTTCCTATAAAAATTTTCAGGGATTGCTGTCAAATCAATACATTTCTAATACTATTTTTTTATAATTTTGTAGCTTACTACTTGTATTTTTATTGCAAATTTTCGTGTACTTATGGATATTTAAAATTTTTATTATAAATATTTCTTTATATATATGCATTATAACTAAAGTATTATTTGAATTAAAAAATTTGAAGATATTTTTATCTGTTTAAAATATTAATTCTTAAATAAGTACAAATTTATTGTGTAAGCAGTATAAGATTATTTTTGTAATTTTCAATAATGTTTGTCTTGACAAGTGCAATTTCTTGGCAGATCTTTACTCAAAAATAATAATTTTTAAATATAATTCATATCAAATGCTAAAACATTAAATTTCTACATTTTTGTTATCTTTTTCATTATGTTCATATTTGCTTTTAATAAAATAAAAAAGGGATTAGTAAGAATAAGGAAAAAGAATAAGAGTAAGGGATAGCAAAAATTGAATTTTTTTTTTTTTTTTATGATTTATGTTTAAGAAACAAACAATTTAATAAAATTCATCATATTTACTTATATTTTAATTCATATAATATTACCATTGCAAAATTAAATATTAATATTTTAAGTTGTTATTCTTTAAAACATTTTTTGAATCAATTTCATTGTTAAAATCAAAATTCTGTGCTTTTCCTTCAGAGTGATATATTAACTAATTGCATTGAAACAAAAGTTCTTTCTCGAGTTGTGATTGAGCCACATCAAGAAAGTAAAGTAAGTAATTTAATTTATATGTTTTTAACTTTAATTTTACAGAAGCATATACTCATTCTCATTGGTGTGATGATTCATAATTATCATCCTCCATTTGATGCTTATTAAATTATACGTCCAAAATATTGGAATTTCTCTGTTCTCTTTTAGCAATATCTTTCACCTTTCTTGGATAATGAATCAATTTATTACATGACTTGTGACAATAACAGCTCATCGGTTAACACTACAATCTGTGGGAAAAACACTTAAAAGATACTTTTTCAGGGGCTTCCATTAGTCTTTTATAAAACTTATTTAACATCTTTTATCTTAGATAGAAATATATTCGAAGCTCTTTTTAAAAACATAAAGTTTGCAATTTATTTCTGTCAAACTGTTTACTACAATTACAGCATATCATCTGGACAAATGAGATTCAGATTTGATCTCATCCTTTGAGGAACAAATAAACATTGCACCCATGTCCCAACTGCTTATGTTTAAATAGGACTCTCCTCTCAATATGAGTCAGCCATTTGCAATCCAATAAACTAAAAATTTTATCCAAAACTATTAGTTCACATAATAATTTAAAATCGTTTACCGTACACAGTTGACAATAATATTCGAAGATGCGCTCAACTTTAACACGAGTGTACATAAATTTCTGAAGACATTTTTGTACCCTATAAAGTGTATAATTCATCATAATCATAATGCCATAATTGTATAGGTTATCATTATGATCAGGTTTGTCACTGAGGAATTTTAAGAAAATTTCTGATTTTAACTCATAGAGTACATTTTTTTGTCCTAAATATTTTTCAAGAAATTGGGTAAAAACGGCTAAAGGATACGGCTCTTGACCAGGATGAAAATAGATAATGTTTTATATTTTTAATAAGGATTTCTAGATTAAATATACAATCAATATCTGTATTTCTCTTTGAAACTTCAGAATCTTTGAAATGGCTCTATTCGAATATTAGCTAACTCTAATTCCTTTTCTAACTGTGCAAGTGTAATTTTCTCTGACTTAGCTTTGTATTAATTTCTTTTTCTAATTTTGCATTCTTATCTTTTTCTATTTCTAGTTTGGCTTTCTTTTCTCCAACTATATTTTTCACTAATTCAATACCATTTTGAAAATAATCACTTTCCTTAATTATATCCCTTAAATGGACTATTTTAATACCATCCAGAACCATTAAACCTAATTCTACAGCTGCAAATTTTCACTCTTCCCTTTTAGCTTAGCAATAGTCAACATCTAATGAAGAATCTCAATCACTTTACTTACAAATCCAACATTTACTCTGAACTCTGACTTTTCAGTGGTAAACATCTTGCCAAAAACGAAATCATCAATCACTCTTGCTGTCACACGAAGAACTACTAATTCAGAGAACCAATTGATCTCTTTGGCTCAAAAAGGACCTTATAAAATCTTATGGTCTCCAAAATAAACACATATAAATACAGTGGATGGGTAACACTAACACTTTAATTTTATTTCATGGAATTCTTTTGTGCGTGCATTCAAAAAGCTTGTGCCACTAAAATGAAACACTTCACTACAGTTTATTTTTAGTTTAAAACACAATGTATTGCAATTTGCAGAGCACACAGCTCATGTGCAATACTAAAAAGAAAGTTTTTAATATTTTTGGCATAATGCATATTGTTTTAATATTGTAATTATAAAGCAGTTTTATGTTGTCGTTATCTTCAAAACTTAATGATATTTTTAATTATTTCCAATTTCTAAATTAAATATAAATTCTGTAATTAATATCTTACTCAATTTTTTTTTTTTTTTTTTTAACTTATCTTTTAGTTACTTCGTCTATTTTCTTTTATTGCACTCACTTTACATTTATAAATGAAAATGTTATTAAATTTTAGCTTGAAATAAATTTTAAAAATTATATGTTAGTTTAAACTGTGTGTTAATATTAATATATTCAATTTTAATTTAGTTATTATTTATAATAGCAAATTAATGTTATTATTTTTAGATCCATCTTCTCATCACACCTAAACAAATTGGTGAATTGGTTATCACAGGTATAGCTTATAAGCTATTAGCTCATAAATCTCAAGATGTGGAACAGAATCTTGATTCTGTTAGTGCTGACTCATCTAGCAATCTATCACTTCAAGGTAAACAATGCTTTAATATAAAAAGGCTCAAGACTGAATAAAACAACAGAAGAGCGTGCATCTAAAGCCTATGCCCAGGATAATAGATTAAATATTGATGTTTTAAGTTCTACATCAAAATTACAGGTACCTTATTAATTTTATCTTTTAAAAAATTATTTTTCAGATTCTAATCATCTTTTATAATTTGCCTTCTTTGGCATAACAAATTAAAGAAAAATTTAAGTAAGCTAAAGTTTTAAGTTCCTATACTAGTTGTGTTACAATTATTTGCATGATACATTATTTGCTGTATATTATCAAAATCAATTTCGAAGAATTTCTTAGTAATTTAGATGCATCATTAAAAACTTTTTATGAAATAAACTATCATAAATTGAGATATATTTATCCAATTTTTTAAATAATTTAAATTCACTATTTACTTTTCTATGCTTTCCTTGGAACATATTGTAGTAGTATACATTATACAACATCCTCAATGTCAAATGGTTTCATATCTTTCATAAGTCGTGTCTGACTAAACGCTTATAGCTTTTTCAACGTTGATGAAAGATGTGATTGTTTTTGTTATTGTGTTATTTAAAAATGCAGTTAAATCTTGTTTTTATCTTCACTTATCTGACCAAAAAAGCCACATAGATCGGTAGTTGGGAAGATCATTACATGATATAATAATAAAAACACTTCATTTTAAAGGATATTACTTAAGGAGTTGCAAGAGCTAACACTAAAAACTACAACTGCTTTTAAATAATGGAATCAATTACTTGGCACATATGAATATATGGTAATGGAAACCAGTTGAATAAAGAGTTATGCCTGGTGTGAAATAACTGATGACAATGTCAACTAAATTGAGTAACTAATACTAAAAAATACAAGAACTTACTTTCCACCACGCATTCTACCTCATAAAATTTCACTAACAATAGGCTTAAAACATTGATTTGCAAGAACCTGAAAGATCTCGCATAATGATGCTGCAAAAATGTCAAGAAAAAGTGCTCGTCGAGATAAAATATTTCTCAAAATTCTAAAAGTTAAACATTTAAATCTGTTCTTATTTTTATTTCAGACTATAATTATAGTTACTATATACTGTTACTATAATTATAGTTATTTCTATTGATTTGTTGCAAATTATAATTATTTTGTTTTTAATTTGAAAGTTTTACATATTCGACAATTTCGCTTATATGACATTCGTATGACATGTTTTCTGCTAGATAGATACAGGTTTTTAATTATAGTAAATATTAAGATACTTTTCCTTTCTAGAATCCCCATTTGACACTGTTATTAGAGTGTAATCCTCGATGTCTACCTATTGATGAATTTTCATAACTTGCTAACTAAAAATGATGTAGTATATTGTAAGTCTTGTCAAAGTTTTGCTATATACAAATCTTTTGTATATAGTTATTTATACTTTCCCATAATAAAAGTTTTGACTGAGTAGTGTACTTTTTTTTTTTTTTTTTTGTGACATGAAAATCCTTTGTGTTGATTTAAGGTTCTGGTGATATTAAAGAAAATTCTCACTTTATGACTTTCTGTGGGATGGTCAAGTTTTGAAGATTTTGTTACTTTTTTATAGTATTTTAAACATAAATGTTATTAATCACTGATGTTCATATTCATACACTTTTTAAAATAGCTTATATAGTGTCCCAGTTGATCTGTGAATGTCCCAATTGTGAATGATCTGGAATTTTTCTAAGTTTCATCCGGAAAAGTCAGGAATTTTATTTTTTCTGCAGAGTAGCACCTTAATTCCATTTACCAAGTACAGATGACAACAAATAAATTGTCAGAGAAATTTCTTGTTGATTGTGTAGCACTTAAATAAATTATCATGAATGTTCCTCTTAGCATAAGCCATTACTTTTAGATGCCTTTCTTCTGGAGACATCTTATGTTTATGAAAAATTAGTATGGATAGTAATGTAATTCAATTTTTTTATACACAAATGCTTAATATAATTATGTATTTTTTTTGATAATTTCTACTTTATTATTTTCTTTAAGTATTTGTAATTCACAGAAAAATCAATTTACTACTTATTGAAATATTAAAAAAAATTAAAGTATGAATGGGGAATGAATGTTGTAGGAATGGGGTTTACAAGAAAAGAAAATTTACTGTTATTTGCATCATTTATCTCTTTTTTTTTTATATAGGTTAAATTTCACACATTTCCTGATAATCTTTATTGCGGTGAAATTCAGAGAGTCACTGCTGAGTTAAAAAACGTAGGCAAACACAAATTACGCAGAATAATAATGGCTTCCCCAAAACCTGGATTGTTTGCTATTGGAAATCCTGGTGAAGTTAATGATTCAGATAGCATTTTAAGAGAATTATCATCTTCAAGACAACCTTCTCCTGTAATAGCTAAGTGGGACACAGATTGGATGGTAGATGTCTTGATGTCTGATGGAGAACCTTGCGTCTTAGAATCCGGATGCTCTATAGAAATTCCTGTATGGTTCAAAGGACCTGAAACCCCTGGAAATCACGATTTAGATATTCTATTTTATTATGAAAGTGAACCGTCTCATCCTAAATTAAGGTATGTAAAATTACTATGCTCAGATTCCTTAGGATCCATCGAATTTCAATACATAGAAATATATGTGTTAATAATAAGAATGATTCATAACAAATTTAATTACACTATTCTTTTTTTTTAAATAAAGTTTTCTTTTTCTTTCTATAGGTACTTATTGGGTATGACTAAATATTATCTAGATTTCTTATATTTTCTATTCAAATGCTTTTCTTTGTTGTTATCGTGTCCATGGATTAAAAAAAATATTATTATTAAAGTTAGATCAAGTCAAAAGTCCTCACGATAGCAGCCACTAGCAGCGGCGCCGTTTCACTATACAAGACTTCTCTTAAGTTGGCCTCGATTGGCACCATACCCAATTGTAAAACATGGGGAGTGAGTGCTGGGCACTCTAGAATTTGCTTAGGTGTTATGAAAGCGTTGGGCAATTTTTGCATGGGATTCCCTGGTCTTGTCTAGGGAGAATCTTCATCTCTTTGTAATGATTAGTTCTGAGTCTGCTAATAACTGATGTCAACTTCCCAGAGCAGTTGAAGTCTGTGATTAGTTGCTTCTGAGTTATGAGGAATTAGTCGGCTTTTGGCAACTGTATTAGCATCTACAATTGTGATGGTGGTTCTGGGTTGATCATTGTCCCTGGTTCTTTGGTTAAAGAGTCTGGGCGCATTCGTTGCCCCCAATGTTGACATGTGCAGGAATCCATTGAAGAGACATGATTTGCCTCTACAGTGTAGAGTCTCGAGCAGAACATTTATCGCAGAAATGATGTTAGTATCTCCATTTTAATTGCTTCCAGGGCCGACTTGCAGTCAGAAAAATCACTAACCTGCCAGTGAGGCCTGAAATATTTGAGTCATTTAGATATACAGCAACAGCCTCTTTAATTGCAATGAGCTCACTGGTGAAATTTGAAGCTCTCAGGCCTGTGTTCATTTTATGATGGTATTTATTTCCATTTGGAAGTAGAAAGAAATTGCCTGTACCTCCTTTATTGAGGAATTTGTCAGAGGATCCATCAGTGTATGCTATTGCAAGATTACCTTGTGAGAACTTATCTATGATATCAAGGTTACCAATTAAGCCCGGAAAGCTACAGGCCTATCTTTCTAATTCGCTATTCTTTTAAATTTTGTTATTGTATTTTGATTCATTAAATTATAAATGTGCAAAAATTAAAAATTGGCTTTCTTCATGTTAATTTTTTTTTTTTTTTTTTATTGATAATATGAATTTCTTTGAAAAAATTTTTTTCTTGAAATTTGAAAATTTTATTAAAAAGTTATAAAACCAGCAATTTAATTAAATTCTGCATTTTACCTCATGGCTTAACCTCTTAATGTTGATTGTTTTATTGAAGGAAATGTAATTGGAAGAGCGGGAGGGAGAATTGTTTGGCATATTCAAAATCAAATGTACTTTTATCAGATATTATACCATTGTTTCTTAAAAGCTTTTTACTATATGCTCATTCAATATCCTAATTATATGCATATTCGAGATAAGAAAAACTTAAAAGTTGTTCTTACATAAAACTTCATTCCTAGGTATAGGCTTCTACAACTTTCAAGTATTCTGGTTACATATCCAGTAGTATCTGTCCAATCACATGCTATGAGAAGTTTTTGTCCTGAAGAAAAACTAAGTAGTTTCCATCCAGCTGCTATTCCCAGTAGTTTGATATTATCTGTGGAAGTTGCAAATGCCAGTGAGGTAATTTTTCTTTTTGTCTTCTATTTTTATAATATAAATCAATGATATTTAATGTATTTATGGAAATTTAGCAAAGTTGTGAATGCTATTATATATTTTTTATATATTATTACTATCTGAATAAAACATGGATATAGTATCTGGGGTTGGAAAAAATAAAGGAGTAGATTTTTTATGCTACTTTAAAATATATCTACTTCATTAGACATACCTTAATTTAAGTAATAAGAATAAAATTTTGATAAAAACTCGAAAGAGTTAACTCAATAAAAAATTTAAAAATAAAATAAATGGTAAATGAGGTAATGTAGAATGTAATTTATGTAGTTTTTATGTATAAAAACTTATTTTATTTAATAAATCAATTTATGACACTCTTGAGTTAATATAGTTTGTCATTAACTTTTGTGTTTATTATTAATATCACAATTTTTAATCAAAAAATAAATTAAAATTTTAAATTATATTTTCTCATGCATATAAGAATGTTCAAAATCAATGAGCAAATATTACATTTCTTCAGAGTTAAATTTAATAAAGTAAAATACAAATCTCACAATCTGCATTATTTTTATATTTAGTGATACATATTTATTCATTATAGTTTTAAAAATCTATATATACATTTTGAATACTCAATTATTGTAATTCTATGTAACTTGAATAGTGTATTTTGTAATAAAATTATTTTTAAGTATTTAAGATAATCTTAATCTTATCATAGTATAATTTATTGTTATTTTTTTAAATTTAAAATGACAATATTCATTTTTTAATACAGGAATTAAATCAAATTAGTCTTGTCCAGATATCCTGTATAAGTAAAGATTGGTGTTTTTTACCCTCGGAGGATAGTTGTCGAAAAGGTCAGTATAACATTTTAGAAAAATTCATTCACTATTTGCTTTTTTATATGTAAACATATCATTTTATTATATTCCAATGTTAACAAGCTACTTTCCTCATTTTTTTTTTATTGTGGTTATTTTAAAATACATGCTACATTCTATTTATTTTCTGTATAATATTCTGCACTGGTAGGTTGCTGTAATTCTATATCTATTAGTGATAAAAAATACTTTTCTTACATTTAGGATTGCCTGTGATACATTCTGAAGAGAGTCTTATGCTTACTTTAAAAGCTATTGGTTTTGATCCTAAAGTCACAGGTAAAAATGTTAAAATATGAATTTTTTGTCATTAGCTTAAGGATAAAATTATTTCAATCATCTATCTAATAAATACATGTTTTCATTTGTATCAAATTGATTTTCTTTTCTTTCAAATTATTGTGTTTTACAGCTCTTACTAAAAGTTAAATAAATAAAAATACATTTTAAAATAAGTTTGTATGACAAATTGTCTTATAAATTAATATAAGTGTACAGAAAAAAGAAGAAAAAATCTGCTTTTTAGTTTGTGTGTTTATGATACTTTGTCTCATAAATTGAGGTAAATATTGAGGTTTTTTACTCTTGATTTCTATCATTTATTAATTTTTGCAAATCTTTAAAAAGAAATTGTTCAATATATTTAATTATCACTATTTTGTTATTATATTTGCTTATTCCAAATAAAATTTTTATTTCAATTAAAATTGCTTTCATGCATGAAAGTATGTATTATTAAAAGCTTTTGATATTTTTTTAATGTGCAATGATTATATATTCAGCTCATATTTTTAGAAATTGAAATAGATGTGAATGAATTGTCTGAAAAGGAAGAAAAATATTATACAAATTATGATGCATTATTAAATGGGGGGCAATACAAGAACTATTCAATGATTGACTATATTCCACATGTATTCATTTGAGGGCATTTGTGAAATGCGGTTCATCAAGGAAGAAATACTATTGAACTAACAGTACGAAACATTACAGAATCTGTTACCAATTTTCATATTATTGCCTATATTGTCATTGTAGTCCAATCATTGATGTATTGGGGGGTGTCAAAAGCAATCTTTGCTAAAGAGTGCATGTATTGAGTACTATCCTTAACATTTGACAAGAAGCTTAATGTGTGAAGTGTTATGCTGATTATGTGCCAATTATTCCATGGTTCTGTCATGTTTTTAGATCCTCTTTCAGATTTTTCAATCTGTCTTATTATCTTTGCACATTTTTTACACTTATATTGTTGTAGAGCTCAAATGCCAAACAAATGTAGCAATATCATATGAAGAAAATTTTCCTCTGCACGGGTCAACATTGAAATTCTGTAGTGGGTTTGTACAATGCTTTAATTGCAACAAGGCATAGCAATTTAACAAATAGTTTTCAGCTTGTAGATAACAATACACTACTATGAAATAATTGTTATATCAAAAGCTTATACATTTATTTTATGTTTCTTACCGTTTGTATATCAAGCCTATCTTTGAATCTCATAAATTTCATTTCAGTCTGGCAATTCTTTCACAGTGGTGCAATTTTTTATAGATGTGTTATTACATTATTTTTTAAATGATACTTGTAAAAAGTTTTATAAGTTTGATATAATTGGTAGTTATAGTGGAATTTCTATTTTGAAATAGTATTTTAATTGGATTTTATGTTTATCATGCTTTTTAAAAACAATTAGATATACCTTTATAAAAATGATTTTTATTTTCTGAGAAGTTCTTGAAATTACATATTATTTACATATTTTTATTTATATTTTTACATAATTAAATTTACTGATTAATACAGCATGGATAATTATTTGTTAGCAATATTAAAAGCAGGTTGAAATTTTTGAAAGTTATAAAATGTTTTTTTTAAAAATAATTTTTTTTTTTTACTATTTAGTATCTAGTCAAAAAGTCAAGGTTTTTTCACACATTCCTATGGGAAGAGTTGAAGTAAGTAGATATCTTAATAATAAAAAACTTTTATTTTATTTTTAAAATATGAATGTTCATTGTTCGAGTTATGCAAATTTAAGTTAATTTTTCTGTTGTATTTCATTATTGGTTTTCTTATATTCAATATATAAATGCAAAATTATCATTAAATACTTTGCATATTTCATTTCCTGAATGAATGATGAAATTTTTATTGGTGATGCATATAATGATATCAGATGTTAGAAAGTTTTTCTTATACATATAGATATATTGATATACAAATTACATATATTAAATGTAAATGAAAAAAAAATTGTTAAATTTAGCAGCTGTGTATGAAAAAATCTTATTTGTTTTTGCAATTAGATTTTTTTTTTTTATTTTTAAAAATATTTAAGTACCTTTAAAATTTTATTTACACTTCTTTATATTTAAAGAAGTTGCATCATAAAAAAATGAAGATCAAAAATGTTATCATATGAATAAAGTTAAATTTTTTCATTTCAATTACTTTATGTATTGTTAGGTGGAATATTAAATTTGGCTAAAATAAATTTAACAGTGTTTTGAAAATTAATTATTATGATTAGTTCTAAAATTTCATATTTTGTTTTCTCACTATTATTTTTGTTTATTATGCATTATTGTAGGTTGACAACAGTTCCACACCATGTATAGATTTTAGTCAAAAGTCAAGTCTTGATCTGAGTTCTATAGTTCCTGATGATCATAGTCCTTCAGGTGCACCTTCTGTTAAAGAATGTGATAAACTTAGGATTGAACAAGACATGATTCTTTTACTTGTGATAATTTGGAAAGTATGTATATTTTTTATTAATGTACTGTAGTATATTTATTATAGATGGAAGTGTGTATATTTTTATTATTGGGTATCCTGGGTGTAGCCATTCACTATATCATGTACTATTTCAGTATATTATTTAATATTTCCTATTTAATACAAGAGTCAGATTTAATTTATAAAATACATTCAGGAGCTATGTCTAGTGTTCATTTTAAAAAGTAACCAAAGAGCTATGTCCATTATTTCCTTAATAACTGAGTCAGTCAAAATACACGAAAAAAAATACATTTATTCCTACATATTGAAATTTCATGCTGTGCAAATAATGTTAAGCAGTTGATGAAATATTTCATTTTTTTTTTTTTTTTTCTCATTCCCGTAAAGTATAGAAAACTGTTTGAAAATGCAGTTTGGTAAGAATTTATACAACTGAAAATGCTGCCAACAACAAGTAGTGAAAGGATTCATTAAAAAAATAATTATTTACCTTTAAGGTTGCATAGTTATTTTTGAAAACTAACTAAGATTTAAAAAAAATAGTGGAGCAAATCAAGTTGCAGGCAGATCCAGTGTGGAGGCATTAGTTGGTCATTGCTGTGATATATCTTCAAATTTAGAAGCTGGATGTTGAAGATTTCTTTTTTGTATAATGCATTTTATGGCAATGAAGTGTAATCTATAAAAGTTGTCATATGTTTATTTTCTTAAGAAATTAAACTTTTCTCACGTTTCGAATCTGCCAGTAGGCAAAGGCCTTGCCCACCAAGGGGCTATTGTGCCATTGAAGAAGAAGAAGAATCCTTTGAATTACTAGAAATCTTCCATCATGAAGGACATTTAGACTATTAAAAATAGGAAAGCCATGAAACATTATAAATCACATTTCATAAGTTCTCCAAAATCATAAAAAGAATTCAGAATTTCTTTTCAAAATTAACAATCCAAGTTTATAAATTTTCTTTCTGTTTATAAACTGAATTTATTTTAATGCATGTTAAATAAACATTCCAAATCGGCTTCTAATTTGTTATATTTATTGTGAACTATTGTCTAAAATTATTATTATTATTTTTATATAGGCTAAAGTTCAGAGAGATGGCAAAGATCATATCATCATAGGATTGCATCATGTGCCTATACATAATCTTGATCCTTCAACTGTTGAATTAAAGACACCTTCTGTTGAAGTAAGATAAATAAATTTTAAGTATTCAAATGCATTTATCACTTTAAAAAAAGCTGTTTTTGCATTTCCCGGAGTTAAACAAATACATTTGATATAAAAACTAATATCATGTATTGTGATATATTATGAACTCTTCCTTGTTTTTTTTTTTTTCTTTCCAAAGAAAGATACTCTTGCAATTTTCTTAATTGCAGATTTAAAAAAAAATTTTTTTAAAGGATGGGAAATTTAGTGAAGTATATTGGCAAAAATAAAACTTAATTTTGCTAATCAGTATTAAAAATAAATTTGTTACTTCCAAATTTAAATTCTGTCGTATAAATATTGAAAGATTGTATTTTATAATATTTATTTAATTCACTTGATATTGAGTGAATATTTTTTATTTTGCATTGATATTTACCATATTAATCATTTTTTGATGTTAAAAAAATTATTTAATTTTTATCAGTACTGTAATAAAGAAGTACATAGCATGATCCAATACAAGTGTGCTTTTAAATCTTTACATGTTTCTAACATAATAGAAATTTTTTTAATTTTACAGTTTAATTTTGTCCTGAGATCCTGGTTAGTATTTAAAAAATTTTAATACCTCTCTTTTCTACATAGAAATTTAATTAAGAGATATGTGTATTATGTAGAAGACAAAAGATTTAATGAAGTGCTTCATTATTCTTTTCCATATAGGCTGAAGATATAGTACCAGAAAGTGAAGAGTCTGATATTGATCTATTACATAATACTGTGCCTTCTGAATTAGCTGTTACTGCTATGCTGAAATGCTCATTAACACATCCATTTCAAGTCCAACATAATTTTTATGCTAAAAGGTGGGAAAAATGAAATAATTCTTTCAATGAAATATCAAAATATGATATAAAATAAGATAAAAATCTTTTTACTTAAAACATTCATCAAATTATTAAAAAAATATATATATAGATATAATATATATAGATAGATAGAAGTTGTTTGTCATATAGATATATATATATATAGATAGATAGATAGATAATGATTTTTATACATAAATTATATAATTCATGATAAATTATATAATAAATGAGAAACATTTAAAAAGCTATTGATGTATTAAAAAATAATTCTTTCCTTACAAAGGAATTTTCTCAATGTGCTTTTTTAGTTAATTGCTTGAATTTAAATAAATATCCAATTAAATTAAATTAAGAAGTGCATGGTTTTGATATTATTTTGTAACTTACAATGTGTAGATAGAAGATTACATTTTCAAGTACTTTATTTTTCTGTTGTGAAAAATTAATTTTGATATTTTTCTCCCCCTCTACAATAAAATTTTTTATTTTATAGAACTATCACAGTCCCTGTTGAATTTGTAATTCGTAGCACTAGTGATGTAGAACTGAGTGTTGTCATTGATAATTTATCTCATATTGAAAGGTAAGTTATTAATTTTCATATTTAAAATGTCATCCTTTAAAATTTTATTTTGACATTGAGTAAAGCATGCATATTGTCATATAGCATTGGCTATTTTTTTTCCCCTCGTCATTCCTGTTTCCAATAAAGATGGATGTCTTTTTAAGACATTTTGTGTAAATATTTTAAAGTAAAAAATTTTTACCTCAGAAAAAGACGACTTAATTTTTATTAAAGAGTTTGCTTATACAAGATCCTAACTGTAGTATATATTAGACAACTGTATGCTATTTTAGTACAATATTTTCTTTTGAAATTTATTTATATTAATCTTTCATATAAACTTGAAATGTAAGATGCTATATTATTTTTAATCCTTTCAAGGGTCCATTATGTACTGCAATTTACAGATTTTCTGTTTTCAAATTTAATTTAATTAATATTTACTTAAGCTTAATATTGTTTTTTAACAACAGGTGGTTCAAATGTAAGAAAAATATTAATTTGCATGTTAATTTTTTTGCAGCAGTGGTGCTTATAGTCCTGAAGATGGTTATAGTCATTTAGTTCAAAGATTTTCTTGGGTAAATGGAACGAAAAGAGAGTTGCATGTCAAACCCCATAGCACAGTGCAAATTTTGTTACAAGCAATGTTTTGTGCACCTGGAACTTATAATTTAGGCAATTTAAATATTTTAGTAAATGCTGGCAAGGACAGTTTATTTGTGTATCCTTTGCCTCCTTATTTATTAATAATTAGCTCATCAAATAGCACATAATAATTTGATGTGCTCATAAAAGTTAATTAATTGTAATTAGAGTACAAAATTCTTGTACTATTTGAACTGTAAAATTAAAATTAATCTTAAGAAGATGCCTTTATATGTAAATATGAAAATATTTAAAAACTGCTATAATTTTTAAGTCATTGCTCATAATTTCTCATATATATAAATTGTAAGTAATTTTCTGAAAATGTATATTTTGGTAGAAATAAAAAAAATTAAATTATTCTGTATTACTATTTAAATGCTTATTTATAAAAATATAAGGGGATGAAAATGAAAAATGTTAAGTAATAAGTTAACTGAATGTAGTCTTTAAATGAAAAATTTATCTTTTTGTTTCAGATTTGAGAGTGTTATAAGTATTATATTTAGTCCTTTATGTGTACATAATAATTTGTAATAATAGTTTTTCACCCATCTGAAATAAAAAAAAAAAAAAAAAAAAATTCAAATTTGAAAGATGTTTTTTTTTTTTATTCAGCATAGAAAACTTTATTAGGATATGTAATTCTATTAATACAGTTACTGAAATTTGGCTAGTTTTTTTTAAATGTATTTTTATATTATTTCGGCAATAATTTACATAGTTAACAATTAGCTACTTTTATTAATAGTTAGTCAAGGTGAAATATAATAATTTAATGGATTTCAATAATTTCATTTTAAGGTGTTTTGTAATTTAAAATGAATCAACTGAAATTCAGAAATTGATTTTAATTTATTTAACCTATTTTATAGATAAAGCCATTTTTAATCATATTTTTTAAGTAACACTGTACCAGGCTTTTTTTTATATTTAATTATACAATTAACTATTTAAAAGTGCAAACCCTTTTTAAATGTTACATTAATATTTGTTATTTGGTAATGTATTTTCAAAATTATTTTTTATATTTTTTAGACATGAATGAAAATAATCTTTTCTTTTATTCTACTTTTTGAATGAATTAATTATTGTAAAATAATTTTTAATTGTTATAGGAACATTCATTTTAACTTTTGATTGTTTTGTTTTTTAAAAAAATATATAAAATTTACAAATAAAGAGCTTAAAATTGTTTAATAATTTTAATATAATATAAATTATAACAATTCAAGAACATACAAAATAAAAACTTTGCATGTGTATTTATTGTGTTTCATGGTATCTCATATTATCATATTTATCTCTGCTTTAAGAAAATTGTTTTGCAACTTATTAAAAAAAAAAGTGAATTTGAAAATAACATAGAAATGAATACATGTCATTCATGTAACAAGTTTTTGAATAGGTTTTAACTTAATACAAATCAAATTGTCTATTTGTTTTTCTGTAATGTATAAAAATAGTTATAATGTATTTTGTATTACTATATTTATATTAATAAAATCTGTTACAAGATCATTACAAATTACTTCATGTTATTTTTAAAATTTGTCTTATCATTTAGAAAATTTAATATTGTACTAACAATGTAATTAATAAGTAATTGCTTTGTCACTCGCTTTAACTTCCAAGAATCCTGGTGTGTTATTGGTAAACACAGGCAAAAATTT
Organism: Caerostris extrusa; assembly: GCA_021605095.1. Taxonomy (NCBI): domain Eukaryota; kingdom Metazoa; phylum Arthropoda; class Arachnida; order Araneae; family Araneidae; genus Caerostris; species Caerostris extrusa. Next base: position 59,705 of record BPLR01005249.1, on the reverse strand, counting down.
AATTTTAAAAAATTATCAAAAATATGTATATATTTTTTTTTTATTCTTTATTATATAAGCAATGATGGCCTACTACTTGATGTGCTGTCACCTGTGCTAAATTTCATTTTTATTAAAAGTTTTAGCTTTGCATACATATTGCCATAGAATTAGTTTTTAATAAGATATTTCAATAGTTTACAATATTTTTTAATTAACTGCATGCGTTTTTACCAGTTGAACAGTATCAAATGATTTTTTGTCCATTGTGTTCATGTTTTGAAAATTCCAGGAAAAAAAAAGTAAAGTAATTCTTGTAATTAGTTTTGTGGTATGATAAAATGAAAGAAAAGACATCAGTTGTGATGGATGTGTTATATTTTCAAAATTGGCCCCAGTAAGGCTGGATGATGTTGTAATTTTTAAATATCGATTTTATATAGATTTAAAAATTTGAATATTAATTGAACAACAAAATGGAATTCTCTGAGCTCACATGATCACCATTTTTTTTTTTTTTTTTAAATAGTTTTTAATGATTATTATTGGTATGAATTATGTTCATTTTAGTTTGATCTTTCATTTTATTTTCTTCAACACAAATTTATTTCATGTTTTAAAACAAATTATCGTTGTTTTCCCATTTGATTATGCATATTTCATTGTAAAATGTCTATTTAGATTTTCATTTAGTGCTAAATTATTTAAGTGCATTAGTTTAGTTTTGAACTTCAAAATGGAGAACCACATTTTAAGCATCATCAAATAAATATAGTTTACATAAATACTGCAAAATGTAAATACTTAGAAATATGGAACATTGAATAAAATTTTTATTTTGCCAGTAAAGAAATCTTGAATAATGGATCAAGTTGCATTAGTTATCGCCATTCTGGCGCCTAAACAACAATTTAGTGACAGACGTACAATTCGGTAAAACGTCATCATTGTTGAATAAAGATGTTGAGTGCCTGAACGCGAAGCGTTCATCTACTCAACGGTATGTGAAGGCAGTAGGAAAGAAAAGTCATGATAAATAGATAATAGCAATCGTATGATTTGATAGAAAAAAAGAAGAAAGTAAGAGAAATGTAAATCACCGGTGATGGAAACGTAACAAGAAATTTATGATCAGTAAATATGCGTTGGAAGAAAAAAATCTAAAAAGCAATAAGTGTGCAGGAAATTAAGGTGGTTTTGAGGCTTCGATTCCATTTAGAAATAGAGAAAGGATACTTGTATTTTCCATTCAATTGCGTAAATGTAGTTTGTGCCTTGATGAGAGGGTTTTCGTGAGTAGCAATGGTATTGAAGAAATTTCTAGAAAGTTTAGTAATATAGTTGTCAATAAAATCAATTTTTAAATCTTGATGAATTGTAGAGTTGTAGACAAACCAGGGTGCACCAGTGATGATACGAAGAAGTTTGTTTTGAATAATTTGTACAGATTTCTTGTTAGATTGTGCAGCTAGACCCCAGATTGGGGCAGCATAGGTAAGGATAGGCCTAAGAACTTGTTTGTAGAGAAGAAGTTTGTTTGACAAAGTTAATTTAGAAAATTTATTAATGAGTGGTAGAGTGAGATAAAAATTTTTCTTTTTGATTTTTTGAATATGAGCTCGAAACATAAGTTTGTTGTCTATAATTAAGCCGAGATTTTTAATAATAGTTGCCCATTCAATTTGTTGATCAAAAAAGGGAGAGATTAATATATGGTTGTCTAGCGTGTCCTTTTCGGAAAATGATGGCTTGAGATTTAGAGACATTAATTACGATGCGCCATTTAGTTAGCCAATCCTCTAGGATATTCAGAAAATTTTGAAGAGTATTGATGACATAAAGAATAGAAGCACCTTGGGCAAGAGCAGCAGAATCGTCAGCAAATAGGCAAGTGGAAATGTTAGTGCATTGAGGAAAGTCGTAGGTAAAGATATTGTAGAGAATAGGACTGAGCACGCTTCTTTGAGGTGTACCAGCACTGATACGACCGATTGTGGAGAATTCATTATGAAGTCGAACTTGAAAGGTTCTATTTTTAAGGGTAAAACGTCCTAAAATTGAGGTAGTCAAAAATTCTGGAATTATCTAAATTAATTTTTCTTCAGAAGAATTAAAAAAAAAATTTTTAAATCGAATGAATTGCGGCAGAAATATTCAATTTTTAGGATTTTAAGCCATTTTAGGAAATGGTAAAATTACAACAGTAAATTTTTATGGAATAAGGAAAGTTAAGTTTTACTTGAAAAATTTAATATGTTTGAGCGGAGTTTGCGGCTTTGAACTAACATTCCAAAATTAAAAAGTTGTATTTTTTCCGTCTAATTCAAATAACGGTAGCCACAACTATGTCAATGGCATTAAAAAGAATTTATTTGATAATAAATATAAGTTATTAATAAACTTAAAAATCGTTTTTTGTTGTTTGCTTCATATTTTCATGAGTGGCAACGTCATGGCAATTGCTTATATTCTATATCGGGTGCAGACATACCGTTATAAGAATATTCTTGGACTCATCTATAATATCTCGGATGTTTGTGTTCATCTTTATTTTAAATAAAAATCGTGCAAATAATAATCAGTGTAACATTAAAATATTCATATATTGTCCGAAAAGAAGAAATACGAATTTCTCTAATTAAAATATTATAACCCTAAAGGAATTAGCCGTACATTGACGAAATATACTGGGTTGCAAGATTGGCGACTTGCTCAGAGGTACAATTTTGTTTATTTGAAATTCTTATATGTGAAACATAGAAAAGTATTCTTGTTTATTATAAATAAAGGAATAAAAAAAAAAAATGTGTGTTATGCCTGTTTTTATGTATAAAATATTAAATTTTTAATGCTTACTTTTTAACTGAAAATAATGCAGTAATAATAAGTAATTGTTTATTAGCGTGAAGTGATACGCAGTATTGAATAATTAAAATATAATAGATAATTTTGACAGCGCATAAACGCGATATTAAAGCATTAGTTTTCTTTAGTGTGGTTTGAAATTGGAATCGAATGTTTTTTTTTACAAATCCTACTAAAAATCAATGATAAAAATATTCAAGCCTATTTTCATCAATCTAACAAAAGAGACATTTAAACAAATTATAAGAAAATAGCGCCAAACGCCATGAAAATTTTTTCATTGAAGACTTTTTTAGAAGAATGCTACATAAACATTGTGGATTCGTATTTAATAAAATTTTTTACTCAGTTACAATAGAAATACTACTTTGTATTTACGTTTTGGCAAGTTATAGTAGATCATGAATAATCAATTCGCATCGTCAAATTGCCGTATTAAAGGGAAACAAATTCAGAGTAAAATAGAATATTGCTTGAATTGTGAGTAAATAGAAAGTATTTTTTTCACTGCTTCAAAGATCAGAGAGCGTAACATAACATTAATTGCTGTAGATTTTGACAATAGGTTAGCCTGAATCATTTTTCGAAAATTGCTTGGCCCCTAAAATAAAACACACCATACAATGAAATTTTGCCGATTTTGTTGGATAATTTCTTACAGTTTTTGATTATCAAATTCAATTACATTAGGAGTTATTTATTCAATTACATACATTATTATTGAAATCGGAATTGAGAATGTTCAAGTAGACAACTGTCTCCTCACTAAAAGAAAAGACACTGAGGATTTTCGGATATTTATATCGGGGAAACTAAACGATATTTCTAGTGATTATTCACTAACATTCAGCTTATAGCTGAAAGTGAGGGAAACGGTTGAAGATGATTGTAGAAATTAGTCAGATTTGTGGATGGAGTATACAAGAGGAGAGATACCAGCCAGAGAGGTATTTTATAATTAATCCTAAGTATAATTTTTTTTTAATCCAAAACCAATATGTCATGCACTAACGATTGAACAGCTGCGGGGCTATACTAAATGGTCAATAAATGTCAACAGGTACCGCTTGTTGACATTTTGATTCTTATTTATTTCAATTCCTTCTATTAGCTCACACTCTCCCTATATATATCTTGTTCAAATTTTCAATCGTTAATAAAATACTTTTATCCATCCACTCAAGTTCAAATACATTTTTTTTTTTTTAACTTGTAGTGGATGAAACTTGATGTTAATACAGTTTTTTTCAAATATTAATTCATTAATTTAATTAAATTAATTAATTTTAGTTTTTAGATTTAAGTTTCATATATCTACCAATAGATGACGCCAGATAAAATTAAAAAAATGAATGAAAATTATTTATAAAGGACTTTCTGCAATATAGTGAAAAAAAGTAGGAATTGACTTTAAAATTTTTTTTTTTTTTTATATTACTTGTTTGAATTCAGATGGTATAATTTAAACACAATTTTTTTTTTTTTTTTTTTATTCCCAATGACAAAAGAAAATGAAAATTCTTACGAAATCAAAACAGTGTAAAACAGAGAAGTAAAAGAAAAAGTCATTGTCTCATCAGAAAAGTTCTAGCACTCCAATATCTTTTCACTTCGAAGTCTGCAACGCAAGGCCGGTCGTCCTGTTATGTGGTGTCTATCCATGATCTCGTCTTTCCCAATTTGACCGGGCAACTGCGGCTATCAAATATGGTAATAGGCTGCAGATGGCTTGCCAAACAGTCATAGCCCACCGCAAGTCTCAACATCGTAGCTGGTAAGGGAATGTTAAATCTCAACTCTCTTAGATTGGGACAGTTCGCCCACATTTCATTGTACTATAAGTCCCTCTTGGAGCGTAACAGCATGCCGACAGTAGTAGATCATTTAGCCGCCTAGGACGTTATCAGGGTGCACCAAGGGAGGTAAATCTATTGTCACACCCGAATTTAAACACAATAAACGGATATATTTTCAACAGTTTCCTGACGAATATATTTAATTTCATGCCTGCTACTTAGGTTTAATTTTAAGATTTTATTTGTTTGGTAATAAAGAACATATTATTATAATTTTTGTTCATTGCTTTTCTCATTTCTTTTTGTATAATAATACTGTAATTAAATTTCTGTTTGATAATATTGTTCATATTAATATTCATCATCATTATCATTGTATTAAAAATATGCTTCGCTGTGAACAGCATGTCAGATGCTGGAAATTGCGTAATGATTTGATGACATTTCAACTTGGTAAAAAAGGGCTTATCTTAACAACAAAGTACCTAACTTAAAAATGAAAAAAAAAAACTTCCATATGCCATTACTGATACTTTAAACATATAATCGATTTTTGGACTATTCCTTTTAATGTTAAATGATGATATTTTTCTTCGAAGATCCTTTTTTTAAGTATCTATCTTCTGATTTGACTTCAAGAATTCATTTTCCTCTAGATTTGAAATGACCTCCTCTCTACTCCGTTTAGGAAAGCCTTTTCTCCAGTGTAACTAATTTTTTGTGATCACATTTTAATGTCATTTTTTTTTTTTAAGATACACCCGAGAAAAATTGCTTTTTTCTTTTGAGCATTCACAATAATCAAAAAGAGAAAAGGAATACTTAGATTTTAGAGTTTTAACTTGAAAGTAACTTGTAAGTTAAGCAGATGTCAAGAGTCCTGATGCCTAATATTAAATATTAATGAATCAAATGTGACCCTTAAAATATTTCTGATAAGCAGGTTTTTTTTTCCAATTTATGTCATCTTCTAATGTCTTATTTTATCTCTTCATGTTGTACTTTTTTGGCAGTATAATAATATTAAAAACTGCTCTGTATAATCTGCCAACTGATTGAAAAAAATATAATTTTGGTTTAAGAATGTCATGTGATGGCTTCAAAATCTGCTAAAATATTGTGAATATAAGTGTACAAAGACGCGGCTGTATTCCGATCTCAAAATTTTACAGAAAGGTTAGTTTCTTGAATAAATAAATTTAGGTAATAAAAAACCTTAAATACAGTTTTAAATTAGTTTAATTAATTCAATTTACACACACTTCGCCAGGAGTTCAAAGCTTGAAATTTCGGGGAAGTATTGCTTATAATTCGCAATTACAAAATACATGGTAAGCAAGGATGAATTAGCTGTCGTTACTTTGCTAGATTCATCATATGCCAGTTTTATTTTAGAAAATCATATGCTGGGTTGTAATAAATACTAAGACACAGAAAATTATGCGACTCTAATTTATAAAGAAAAAAAAAAAACATTTTATTATATAATAAATGTATTTTGTTCAATGTTTTCTTATTTCTTGGAAGTTAGGAGATAAGAGATTTCGTCAATAATGCAAAATTTTACACGAAGACTTTCTAAATATCAAACGGAAACTAAGCTCTTCAGTAAACGATCTTTTGTTTTCAAGGAATCCGCACCATGTCTGTTTCTTATCCACGAAATAAGAATACTCTGAGGAAGACAGAATTCCACAAGCAGAGTCAAAAAAAAAAAATCACCGTATTTCTCTTGAGTCTTTCCTCAAGTATCCAATGCTTTTAATTTAGTTACCAGTTCAGCATATAATATGTGAAAAACCGTAAATGAACTTCAGGAAGTTGCACAGATATTGTACAGAAATTAGCACAAGTAAATCTTCTTTACTTAACCATTCGTGTAATTGCTTTAGGGTAACTTGCTACTGTAATCGTGAAATTATAGACTCGCTGCTTTCAATTTAGGCACCACAACGTGCAATAAATACTGAAATTTATCTACAGCGGATAAACTTGCATTGCTGTGCCGAAAAGGAGATACATTTCTTAGTTTCCCACTACAATTCAGTTTTTGGAAGTTTGAATTGTCTCTTTTCTGTTAACTCCTTATCCGACAATGACTTGCTTCCAATTACAAATATTTTAATTGAAAATAGTTCTAAACAATTGTCTCTATATACCTCTGCTGTAAATAAATCCTCTTCATAGCAGATTATAAAAGATTTTTACCTCCTCTTGGTAGGGACTCTCCTTGATTTTTACCTCCTCTTCGCGTCTTTCAAATTTATCCTTGAACTGCGGTAAACAACTGAAAATTCGTAGAAATCTGAATTTTCTTTAGAATGTAATGCTTTATTTTATACAAACACAAAGATTTTCTATGATTATTTCAAATATTTTCTATTTTCTATGATTAACTTCGTAATGGTTTCCATGTTGCTTTCAATCAACTGCCACGTTGTTTGCCAATGTTTGCCTCACGTTGCACGCCAGAAAATATATTCTATGTAGACAGAAAAAGTAGCTATCGCACATCTAACCTATGCTTAACAGCTGTCTAATCTTTAAAATAAAATCACTATGAAACTCATTTATCTCACAAGCAACATTTAATTAATAACGAAATATATATAAAATACAGCTTTACATACACAACATCGTAAACAGAATACGAATACTAACTCGTCATCGTTGTTCCGGATTATGGAGTATTTTGGCTCTGCAGGGGCCTTAAACACCTGTCTTAATGAAAAATGTAGATGAAATTGATGGGAATAGACACGGCAGATAGAATACTCAATAATGATAAAAGTACGACGAGCAAAAAAATAAATAAATAAAATAAACAAGTTGTAAGAAAAACTAAGAACAAGCAGACATTGAAAATCATTTAAGCAACTTTCTCATGTGGAGGGGATCAGTGCAGTGATGGAGCTAGGTTGTGAAGCAGCAAAAATTTTTATTGAGGCAGTAAGATTCCACAGTTGATTCAGGTAGGACTGCCGATCTTTCTTGAATGGGATAGTCTTTATGCGATGGGACTTTCTACATTCAGGCTAATTTTAAAGTTATGGTTGTTACTTTCGCGATGCAAGTAGCTGCACTTGAAACAAAATGTTGAACCAGACTTTTCATATGTAGAGTGAGGTAAAGAGTAGCCTTTTTAATTCGAAATTCTATAATTTTCGGACCTGCATGATAGGAAGATTTACCACACAGGAACTGGGCGTTTAGATTTATTTTTGAATTGTGTTACATTTTACGAGAAGAAATCAGAATATTTTAGAGCGGTTTCAATTTCCTTTTGGTAGTGTTAATTGATTCTCTCTTAATTACAGCTTCCGTATGCTTGAGATTTTTTGGGATAATCAAGAATTAAATTTCTTGGGACTTGAGAAATTAGGTAAGCTTTCGGTGCTGTTCCTCCGTCAGTGGGGTAGTATTTCAGAAAGGATTCAGTGAGTCCATTTTGCTTTATTATATTTGGTGGAAGTTTTACTGGTAGTCATCATCGTCGAACATTTGTACATCAGGATTGAGGCGCTAAAATCATTATTACAGAGACTAGAGACATATGTGGCATAGAATCTGACCTTTATTGTGTGCAGTTTACCTAGTTCGGTAAAATTACTGAGGCCAGAAGCATCTTTTTTATGCGTTTTTATTGATTTCACTTCAGGTCGGCAAAAAGCTCAGAGGAAAAACAAGTAATATATATATAAAAAAAAATTTTAAGTCAATTCTTATTTTTTTTTTTTCACTATATTGCAGAAAGTCCTTTATAAATAATTTTCATTCATTTTTTTCAGTTAAAAAAAAATTCTCTCTCTCACACTAATTTATTCACGTTTCATTTTATATTTTGTTCCTTCCTTGACTCAGACTAGAACCCAGAATGAAAAAAAGAAATTTTTTTCCAGCGATATACTCGCTTCTACACTGACGGTATTTATTCCTAAATTTATATCCAGCTAAATAACTTACATAAGAGAAATTTTTCTCTCCCATATAAAACTCAAATTAATTAATTAAATTTAATTAATGAATTAATATTTGAAAAAAACTGTATTAACATCAAGTGTCATCCACTACAAGTTTAAAAAATGTATTTGAACTTGAGTGGATGAATAAAAATATTTTATTAATGATTGAAATTTTGAACAAGATATATAAAAACAATATATGTCAAGATATATTTTAAATTTATAAAATACTGAACAGTTATATGCGAGATTTTTAGCAATTAAATTTAAACTTCTTGAAAACATTCAATGCAAAAACGTTTGCTTTTCTATTTTATGAAATTGAAATTTATATTTATTTGTCATATTCGAAGTTCAAAAAAATTAAACAAGGAAAGTAGAAGTAGGGAGGGGGTCTAGGAATGGCAATAAACGAACAACAATTCAGAGACAAGCCGATGTAGTTAAATGAAATGTGTGAGAAAATAAAATGTTATAGTAATATTTTTTTTTTTATTGCTCCCACATTCAGGATCATGATTTAAAAGGTAAAAGTCATCCAAGTAACTATGTTATTCATTGTCAGCATTATGATGCAAAATTTATCAAAATTAAAAATATCACAAAAAAAAGAGAATTGAAAAAATTAATTAAATTTATAATAAACAGTTGAATAATAGTAATAATTTTTTAGAATGCTATTCAAGCCTTTTTTTTTTTTTTTTTTAAATATTGCATTGTCTGAAAAACTATATTTTTCTGCAGAAGGATTATTCTTAGTATGCATACCACGGTCAATTTAGGTTGTGTCCCAAGTATAACATCAATGATAGACATTGATTTCTGCAAGTTAGAAAACACTAATTTCAATCTTTAAGCAGACAATACTGCTGTCACAACCACATCTGACAATATTTTGAATCTTCAAAACATCTGTCAAAGCAAAACATGAAGCTTGGCTAGTAAGATGTAAAACTAAAATTAATGTAGATAAGACATTAGCTGTGCTGTTCACAAGAAGATATGTCCATATTCCTGCTATTATTAACCAACTTGTCCGAGAGTCGTCTGAAGCCAAAAATCTAGTAAATATCCTAGATAAAAGGATAACTTATTCCCTACACATTAATTAAATAAAACAAAATATATATGTCTAAATACAAATATAACATCTTAATTCTATTTAATATTAGCTTTCCTTTAGTAAAAAAAAAAAAATTTTTTTTTTTTTGTAAAATTTCAATAAATATTTTGGATTTACTAATACTTAAACTCCCAATATTATTCAAGAAATATGAAAAAAATAATAAATTTAATAAGGTGTAATACAAATGGAAAGACATAAAAAAAGCCCTTCAATGTCAAAAATTAATCATGAACAATTATAAAAGCAATGTAAATGAACATCAATTTTAAAATTTCTATTTTAATAGCAAGAAAATTCTTTATTTTTAAAATCTTTTCAATATTATCAACAAATCTGAATATTTATACTAGCAATTAAAAAAATGTAATTATTAATAAATATTATAATATAGAAACACATCTGATATTTCATCACATAATTGATTAAGAATGTAATTTTATTAGCAATTTTCAATGAGTACATAACTATCAAGTGGTAACCTTACCTACCCATGGAATGTGATTTTTAATATGGTTTTCCTTATATGAATACAGCTTAAAAGTGGAAAGTTATTTTCTCAAAGACTTTTTTTTAAATAGAAATCTTTATGATAAGAGAAACATTATTACAATATCTAAATGACTACTTAAATTCGTTACATTTAATTATAGCAATACATGTGTTTCAAAATCATAATTTTAATAATACATTAAATTACTTCCATTCTGAGAGTGCAACATAGATCTATGTCTTTGTTGTGCACACCTGGGAATGTCTGATATGACAAAAGGATCTACAAACACAGCTTTCAGTGCAAGTTACTTTTTCTGCTGTGGAACATAGGTGGTTTGTCCCATTATCATTGATGACATTGGTACGACTTTTCTGTGATCACAATGGTCTCCGCAAGCACCTTAACTGAATTAAACTGACTCGTGGGCCTCTCTGTTAGTGTGATAACCAGGAAAAATGGATATGTCTCACCTTGCTTCCTGTTTCTTTATGGAAGCATTATTGTATTGTCAGACTTAAGTTGATGGATTAACTGATGTCATTTGTTTCTACCTTGTTCTTTGTAATTTTTATTTTTATGTTATCTGTTGCCCTGTAAATTTGCCATTCGGAAGAAAAAACTTCCATTCTATAACTCCAAAATATTTCTTAAGCTTGTATGTCATATGTAATGAATGCTAATATTTTTTATTGCTTATAAATTAGTGGTTATAAACTTACTTAAGTCTCAGCTCACTTGCTGAATCCAAGTTAGCCAAGGTCAAATTTTAACAAGTATATTTTGTGGAATAATCAATATTTTTTTAAATACATGGTTAAGCTAGAATAAACAAATCACATGTTGAAAATTAACAGATATGCATAGAAGATAAAGCAAATAATATTCAAAACATTAGGAATATTTTGATTTTATTAACAATTAAACTATTTTCATTAATAATTCAGCTATTTAGATATTGAAATCTATTACTACAATGCAATTGGATTCACAATAATTCTGTATTAATTCAATCTAAGAAAACCTTTCTAGATTTAAAACCGCGATCACAAAAATCACTAGGATCCTCTTTATCTCTTTTAACAGGGAATTCTTTATCTCCAGGAAATGCTCGTGGTTTGGGCATTTGAATTGTAGCTCCATATGCTCGAGTCCAATCATTTTGATTATACTTAAGATGATACCAGGTAAAATATGTCGCAGCAAATATTACCAGGGATTTTGGTATAACATATCTAAAAGTAGCAGCAGGAGTTTTACCCAATACTGGAACCAATGAAGATTCAAAAAGTTGCCATGGCTTGGATAAGAAACGTCGAATTGGGTTACGAACTTCTCTGATCCATTCTTCAGATTCTGGTCTTGGTTCATTAGGCGATAATTTCTGATCATTAAGCCACTGTTTTCTCCAAGCACGCTCTTCATCTGTGAATTCTTCGGATAAACGTATACGCTCATCTTCAAAGATACCCCTAATACTTAGAGGTTTTACTCCTCCTGTATGTGAGGAAGGATAGTTATATTTTGAGATTCCAGACATAGTAATTAAACTATCTCCTCTTTTTTTTTTATTTAAATTTGATTTACTTTTACGAACTGCGGTAAAGGGTCAAGTTGACTTCAATGTTGTTGTTTGTCTTTAGCAGAAGTGTCAGTGCTTTCTTCTTAGATATTATTTTATTACGTTTTTGCTAGTTTTTAAAATTAACTTAAAGTATTATTTATTTAGGAAGGATATTATGATAAAATTTAAAAAGAAAATCTATTGTGTTGCTTAGGAATATTTATTTCATTAATTAATTATTACAATTGAGATTTCAAAATAATGGGTTTTGAGATGGCATCGATTAATTTCTTTATTTCGCTTTCTGGCGTCGGAATCCGTTCGTTTGATCGAAATGGCGGTTCATGTGGAAGGTTTATTAGAGAAGTCTGTCAATGAAAAAATAAAAAACAGTAAAATCTTGGTCGTCGGTGCCGGCGGTATCGGATGTGAATTATTGAAGAATCTCGTATTAACTGGTTTTGAAGATTTATATGTCGTAAGTATTTTCGTGTTTATTATGAAAAGATTATTCACACGCTAAATCTTGATTTGTTTTTAAATCCTTTTATTATTTACTAACGACGTGAAAATTATCTCCAGAACATGTATCGTGATTTTATTTAATAGTTTCTTTTTTTCATCTGTTAATTAAATTTTTGCATTTACAGTTAAAAAGTAAAATAATCTTTGTTTTACCGGCTTCGTAGAGATTTTTTGTGTTTTGATATTGCAAACAATAGATATAGTATTTTTATCTGTTAATTATTTTTGCATAAAATTGAATTGTATTATTTATTACCTCAGATGTTTTCTTGTATACTTCAAAGCGATTGTTAAATATAAATGTTAGTTACTGAAATATTATGTTGACAATACCTTGAACTTTTAAATATATAGAAGACAAGAATTTTTATTTTTGTGCTGAATATGCTGTTTGAGCATTAAGATTTTCGGTCTATTGTTTGAAGATTATTAAACTTGCACTATCATGTGAATTACATGGATATAGCTTGAAAATTTTGATTTTATTATTTGTATAGACATTATAGTAAAAGTAGAACCACAAAAATTACTGAATCATCAAATTTGATAATTATGATAATATACAAAAATTTATTATTACATATAATCTAAATTTTGAGAAAGTTCTTGATAATTTTTTGCAATTTTCTAGTTCTGTCAGGAGCCTAATGATTTGAAGAAACTTGAGTTACTCAGAATACTCAATGAAATAGAAGCGATTACTAAAATGTAAGAGATGGTGAAGACAGCAGAATGATTTAAGAAAAATGGTTCTTTATAGAGTTCTATATGAGGCTGATGAGAATGCTTTAGAAAGTGACCAGTTTGTTGAGTTGGTTGTCTGTACTTCTCATTTTCGATAAAATCTGAAAAACTTTGGAAAAGCTCTGCGATTTCATTTTATTTCTTCAGCAGTTTTTAAACAGGCAGTAAGCCTTGGCAAAATTCCAGATAGATTCTTCACTGTTAACATTCAATATTTTGGGGATGAGCATTAAGCGATATTTTCTTCATGGACGCTACAACCCCATGGTGGGCCAAGGCCTTCTAGCAGTTTCCAAAAGATGAGATGTGGGCCTGATGGCCGTGACTAGCGCTCTGACACTACAGGTTTTGGGTTTGAGTCCTGGCGGTGCCATGAATGTTTGTAGTGGCTCAAAATCCACTTTAAACCGTAAGTACCAGTCTAATATGGCTGTTGAACATATCGGGAACAGCATCACAGCTGTGAAGAATTTTGAGGGTGAACATATTGGGATAAATGAAAGTTTTAATGTGGCATGTGAAAAGAGTTTCTTTTTTTATTTTCAGTTAGATGGCATCTTTTCTTACATGACAATTGATGCAAGTTAGATTGAAAAGGGAAGATGCTAATTCAGGTTATTTATATTTAAAACTTCCCTTCCTGGTACTTTAAGTTAAGGGATTGTAAATATTATGAAGTATGTTTCTTTAATGCAAAAAACAATGCACAATAAATCACTATACAATGTTAAGAAATATTTAGTTGTATATAAAAACTTACCATGTAAAAACATCATTATGATTATACTCCTATACAAAAATTAAATAATTTTTCTTCAAATTTAAAAAAAAATCAAAATTGGATGAATTTAAATTGGAAATTTTAATGCTTATAAATTTTAACCATTTCAGATGTTTACAATTACAACTTTATTATTTTTTTAAAGTAATATTGCAATTTTAATTTTTAAGAAATTTTATGAAATAAATTTTATTTTTAGGTAGAATTCTTAATAAAAATAATAATTAAAACAACTTAGTAAATATTGTTTATTAGAGTCCTAAAATAAGCAGAAATATAGGAAATTGCATTAAAATTCACAAGATAATAATTCAATGACTAACAAATATCGCACATCTGAAATTGCTGAATATCTCTGGAGCTAACATAAGTTGATATTGCTTTTCTTCCTCTTACAGCTCAAATTTGCCTATTATCTTAGAAATTTTTTTAATATTATTTAAATTCAATTACTACAAACTTATGAGGAACATTCCATAAACCCCTGATTGTTCTCTTGATTTACACTAATTGAACTGACATTTTTATTTAAGAATTTTAATATTACAGACTTATGGCGGATACCCTGTTTTTTTACAAGACACACATTGAAAATAAATTTAATACCATACATTACTTAAAGATAATAACTTCCTGCATAAATTTTATTGGTTTCTTCTGTTTCCAAAATTTTACACCATGACATTACATTAAAATTATTTTTCATACTTATAGTATTTTCTTCTTTCAAGAATTGTGAATTAATATTATTCTAATATATTAGAATTATATTAATTATAATAATATTAATTATATATTAATTAATTAATATTATAATTCTAAATATTCTGTATTTGTATTTTAATATATTACTTTCAGTTTTTCCCAGATTCTTGAAATCCTTGCTTTTTTTTTTTTTTTAATCTCAGAATTTTTCTTTCATAAATTCTTGTTTGTCATTTTTTTTTTTTTAAATTCCCTGCAGGACAATCTTTATGTATATTTTGTGACCTTAATATAAAAAAGCTGTAGGGTTACATTACAGTCAGAAATGCTTTGTTGTTTGCTACCAACTTAACTTGGTGATGGAAAAAAAAAAAAAATCTAATTCCTGGATCCCACAGTATTTAACTAATATTAGTTTTTTACATTAAGGGGAAAAAAAAAAAAACTGGAGACATTACAAGGCATTCCACTATGGAGAGTTTTTGGACCACTCTTTAAAATTTTGCCAACCTCTGATATGTAACCAAATTTTGTTGTGTTGTTCTTTTTTTTAGTTCTATTTTATTAAAAGAAAACTTTTTTCCCACTTTATTATGGATGCACAATAAATATCCAACATTGACACCAAACAACTCCAATAATCTTAATTATATTATATTTGTCACATAAAAATGGTTGCCATTTTAAGTATAGTTTAGATTTGATATTAATAGAAGCATTAGAATCATAAGAATGCCTGTACAATTATTACAGAGCTCTGTTCTTTCATTTAAAACTATTAATGAACTTAGTGAATATAATGTTTTATTTCTGTATATGCAAAGATTATTTAATATAAAAACATTGATAATAGAAGGATTATTTGATGCAAGAATCACTTGATTAAAAAAATGTATACACAAGTTTTTAAATTTTTGTAAAACAGATATACATTGCTCAAGTTATATCTAATAGTTTTTAAAGACTTATTTATTTTGATTTTCTTAAAGTGGAGGATTTCTTGTTAACTTCTCCAGCTATTTTATTTTCTATTCAATTGTTTTGCGATTATTGATTCACAATCATGTTAATTTCCTAGTCATCACTGGCTATGATCATGGTGTTTTTGACATTATGTAAAATTTTTAAACTGCTTCTTCTGACTTTATTGCTCTTTGAAGAGATTAAAACAAATGCAGTAAATTCCAGACATCATATAAAGCCACTTCTGTTTAGAAATATTTCAATAATTGCAAGAAAATATGTAAAATTTTTTAGATATTATCCAAAACTTCTGATTTCAGTCTTTTCATTCATATATTTATATCTTTAGAAGCTTGTTATTCTCAAACTAGTTTTAGTTCGCCAATGAGTCTGGTATAGTTTGTCATTTCAGAAGAAAAGTGTTGCTGATGGTGAGAACCACTATATAAATAATGCTTCCTTTTTTATTTAAAAAAAAAATGTAGGGCTTATATTCAAAAGCTATTATATTAGATAATAAATTAGATTTTTCAAAGTTAAAATTCCTTAAACTTTCCAAGTTGTCATCACTTTAAAAATGCTGTAGATTTGATGTTATTAATTTTAATATTTCAGATTGATTTGGATACCATTGAACTTAGTAATCTTAACAGACAGTTTCTGTTCCATAAACAACATATTGGTCGACCAAAAGCTATTGTAAGTATTCAATTTGTTTTGTTTTATTTCTAAAATATTTTCCTCCAATTTTTTCTGTCCATTAATATTATAAAATTTAAAGTTATTTCTTTTGATTTAATAGCATTTGAAATTTTTTAGTAAACAGATCAATATATAAAGTAAGAGATTTATGTTTGCTTCACAATTCATAAATGTGGAATTGAATGAAATTAAAAATTGTTTAAAAAATTCTCTTGAAATTAAGTGTTTGTCATTATGCATTTTTATGCAATATTTTATCATGTAGGTTTAAAATTTATCATTCTAATGGCCTTTCTATTTTTTATGTTAATTTTCATTTAGGATAACAAAAATAAATTAAATATTTTTGTCATATATATATCATCAAGTTTCATTAGGTTGTCAGGTTAGGTTAGGTTTTTTTCTTGTTTTATTCACACTTTTTCCTCGTATCTTCTTAACTAAATTTAGCAAAATAAGAGGTGGACAACACCAAATCAAAGCAAAAGATATAAATTATATAGCAATGCAATAACATTTCCTTTTTCTTATTTTCTGATATTAAATTATTTTTTTAATGATATATTCTGCTTGTGGATTAGTTATACACTGACTACCAATAAGTATTTGGACACCTGTGATAGAAAAGAAAAACGAACTTTTATGTAAAATCAATAGTTGGTAGAGCCTCCACGAGAGGCAATTACAGCGTGAACCCTCCGGGGCATACTTTCCACAAGTCTTTGTATGACAGCAGGGGTCCAACCCATAAAACTGCCACAACGTAGGAAGCACATTGTCATCCAAAATAGTGCTGTAGGCATCGGCGTTGAGCTTACCATGAATGGGGACCAAGGGTCCCAGTCCATACCAGGAGAAACACCCCCAGACCATAATTCCACCTCCGCCCGAACTTGACTGTTGGTACAATGCATTCTGGCAGGAGACGTTCTCCAGGCAGACGCCCATCCGAACGGTAAAGGGTGAACCTTGATTTGTCACTCCAAAGAATCCATCTACTGTCCAATGGTCCTACTGTCCAACTGATCTACAGTCCAATTTTGCACCACATTAACCGAGCAGCGCGGTTGGACTTTGTGATTAAAGGCTTATGGGCAGCAGCACGACCATGAAAACTATGCAGATGTGCTTCCTTATGGATGGTATTCATTGAAACAATACTCCGGATGCCTGTTGAAACTCCTCACGGATGAGGGCCATCAGTTGGGTGCGGTTCTTCCGAATTTCTCTGGTGAGCACTCGTCGGTCTATCTCCCAGTTTCGTTGGTCTGCCGACTCGGGGCACATTCCAACAATCACCGCTCACCTTCCACTTCTTAATCACATAGGCCACTGTCGATTTTGGGTACTTCAGATCGCTAGATATGTCCCTTAAGGATCTGCCACATTTGTGATACCCGATAAGTGTACCTTTCTCGAAATCAGAGAGCTCAGAACTGCGCGGCATCTTGCATGCAACTAATGCCGATGCTGTTTCCTACACGATATATACTGGCGGAGTCCGTGACGTACCTCAGGACCACAGAGATACGTCATTTGCATAGGTGTCCAAATACTTATTGGTAGTCAGTGTATACCATACAGATTTTCTCTATGTTGTGCCATTCATTTTATAACCAGTGGGCAACACATTTTACTGTAGCATCTTTAACAAAATCTTCATAGTGTCACATTATATGGTATAGTTATTGCAATTATAGGTTTAGTCACAAAAGGAATTTCATCAATAAATAGATTATTAATAATGTCCAAAAAATACATTTTAAACTAGTTGCTTGAAATCCTACAATCACATTTATTATTGAAATAAAAAATAGGGGTCTTACAGTTGATAAAACATGAATTCATTGAAGTAGGACTTCTCAATATAATGCTTCCTATTTTTAACATGTTATGAAGCCCAATAACTAATGTGATAAAAAATTTCACTACCTGAAATATTCTGTTCATTAATTACAATGCTCATATTTTTTGTCAGGCTAGTATTTATTGCTTTATTCTGGGTTTTTAAATATAATTCTATTTATTTATTTATTTTTTTTTGTCAATTAAAAAATTATTTTTATACTATTAAAAATAAAGTGATGTATAAAATAAAAACTAAGCAAATATAGATTCATCAAGCAAACTCATTTTTGTACAAAAATATTCTGCAAGTTGCGTGATCAAGAACATTTTCATTGTTATATATTTCCAATTTAATTCATTATAAACAATTTATTCACTTTTTTTCAGGTTGCCAAAGAAAGTGTTTTAAGATTTAATCCAAATGCAAATATTACTGCTGATCATGACTCCATAACTAAGTAATTATTTTACTAACTTGTTTTTATATATAAATATAGAATGATTTTTAAATGTTAATATCATAAGATATAATCTAAAGCAAACTCGGTTATTAAAAGCATTCATATAAAATAATTGCTTGAATTATCATTTCTTAAAGTCATGTGCAGAATGAAAAATCATTGTGTGTGTTATATTTCTGGCAATAAAGTAATTTTTATAGACTGACTTAATTGAGCATTTCTATATCATTGCTATACTTTGAACTTGAACCTGAAAATGATAAAGATCAGGTTTTCGTATACATTGAAAAACAAAGTATGTTTTTAAAATTATGCTTAACTATGTTGTGATTTGTAATATATTGCATATTAGTTTTATCTAATAATGTAAATAAATTAAAAATTAGTTTGTATTTCTGAGGTATATATTTTTCTAAAGAAAAATATTAATTGCCTTTTTAATTAGAGTAACTGTATTAGTAAATTTTTAGTTCAAATAATCAATAATAAAATTTTATTTTCACCCATTTCTGTTTTTTTAAATTTAAAATATGATTATCCTCTTTTTTTGTAATTCTGTTTCAGCACGAAATATAATGTTGAGTTCTTTCGCCAGTTTTCAGCTGTTGCAAATGCTTTGGATAATGTTGGTATGACAGATTCCTCTTAATATAAATTAGTTCAGTTTAGATTTCTTTCTGAAATAAAATTTTCTATAATTAATCTGAAAGTGTCAAAATATTTTTATCATTTTCTAATACAGAAGTAAATTTGAAATAATTGATAAAAAAAAAAAAAAACCTATCTAGTAGTTTTAGTCATTTTTTTATTTAAAATATTTTAGGTGCTCGAAGTCACGTAAATCGTATGTGTTTGGCAGCTGATATCCCATTAATTGAAAGTGGAACTTCTGGTTATCTGGGACAAGTCACTGTTTATAAAAAGGTTATCATTCTTTGATTGATAATATTTGTATCTAGATATTCTCTTTAATATCACCCTTTTAAATTTTACTAAAAATTATATACATAATATATAATTTTAATTAATATCATATTGATATATAGATGAAATATGGGTATTAAAATATTAGATTGAAAATTTAATAAAAATTTTCTTCAAATAAGCAGTTGCATAATATATATTTTTTTTTATATGTGCTATAAAAAGTAAAACTGTTTTATGGTTCTTTTAATGATCAACTAAAATGATTTAGAAACTGGTACTATTTCTAAATTTTATAATTGTAAATATTTTATGTTTCTGGTGCAAAATTTATTTTTATAAAAATGTCTTAGACATAAAGGGAAAAATTATTAAATTTTATTCTGTTTAAAAAAAGAAGTACTTTCCCTGATATTAATGAAATTAAAACATGTGCTTATGTTTTCATTAATTAAGAAAAATTAATAGTTTAAAAAAAAACTAAAAAACATGCTATTAGAGTTAATCAAAGTAAAAAATAATTGTCAACATAAGAAGAAAAGGACTGACGAGAAAATGAATGTCACTGTTCTAAAAGCGTGAGGTGCTCGATATCAATCGTTATAATTTTTCACTAGTTTCATTCCGAAATGCAGAGTTAGTTTTTAAAATGTCATACAAAGCACCCCACGCTTTTAGAACAGTGACATTCATTTTCTTGTCAGTAATTTTATTCTTATGTTAACAATTATTTTTTACTTTTTAGTTTGATTAACTCTAAAAGCGTGTTTTTAGTTTTTTAAACTATTCATTTATTTTTTACTTTGATTAACTCTAAAAGCATGTTTTTTAGTGGTTTTAAACTATAATATTTAAATGAGGTCCCGGTACGGAGGAGTGGAACTATAGTTCTTACAATATTTTAATTGTGAGTAAAATAAAAGGCTAAATGCGAATAGTCCGTTGTGCCACTGTCCCACGTAGGTTTGAATGTGTTTACTGAATACTTTCATTCTACATGGGTTAAATTGCTCTTCATAAGTTAAAATAAAATCTCTAATTCTGGCGATCCTAATCATGATGAGATAATAAACTTACCAAACTATTTTAGTGTCGTCGGTCCTTGATAAGTCTACAACGTTTAAATGAAACCTGATCGCTTAAAGTAGGACAAAAATCGAGCCCAAAGAGTCAGTTACAAACATACATACATACAGGTGAAACTAATATAAAAGCGTATTAAAAATAATCAACTGTTTTCTTTCTGAAAGATGCCTGTAAATGTTTCTTTGCAGCTTAAATAGTGTATATGAGGAGAAACAGATCTCCAGGGGAAAAAAGTCAGTTACATACATGCAAACATACAGGTGAAACTAATAAAAGCGTATTAAAAAACATATACTCATTTAAACTGATTTTTAGTACTGTAAGGGGTGATAGAATATGCCAAAACAAACAATTTTTGCGAAAGTAATATAGGGTCGTAAAGCAAGCAATGAGTTGTAAATTGTTTTCTTTATGGCCAGAATAAAGACTATGATGAAAACATATGTTCAAGAACAAATAACTTTTAATAATGAAAATTGTATGACAAATATTGTAATGAGTGACCACTAAATGTGAAGCATTTTTAAATTGGTGATGGAATGAAATGTGTTGATGTTGGAAGATTTGTCTCATCTCAGATGTCTGAATTGCTATGCTAATTTGGGTAGTTAAAGAATATTGTTTGATATATATGAATATAGCTTCATAAATATTTCATGAAATATTTGCATAGTGATGTTGAGCAAATATATACGTACTAACTATTTATGGAACAAAATATTTAATTGTTTTTATAATAACATCTTTTTCTTTGTCCAAATTATTACTTCAATTTAATTTTTATGTTTGTCGTATTTATTTTAATTTAAATAGATATTGGCCAAATTTAATAGTATAAAATTTACAAAATTAAGTAATCATGCTATGTATATATATATATATTGTTTACCAATAAAAAAAGTTTAATGTGTATTTTGTATATTTCAGAAACTTACAGAATGTTTTGAATGTCTGCCACGTAAACCTCAAAAAACATATCCTGGGTGCACCATTCGAAATACTCCATCAGAACCTGTGCATTGTATTGTTTGGGCAAAGCATTTATTTAAGTAATAAGTTAAATTTAATAGATGTTTACTTATGATATAAATTTTTAATTTTAGCCTTTTCTTCATAATATACACAGTTGTTCTTTCTATCACAGAAAACTGGTAACATTACTTTCAGTTATAAAAATTTTTTTTTTTTTTTTTAGTCAACTATTTGGCGAATCTGACATTGATGAAGATGTTTCTCCTGACATGGCAGATCGTAAGAACTTCGTTTAATTAATATTATTTATTAACAGTAGGCAATTATTAAGATAATTCTTATTTGGACAGATATACATCTATTTTCCCATAATTTATAATATTACTTTCATTGATAAATTAATTTGGGGTCATTATACACTGGTGGACAAAATTAAGACATGGAAGACATTTTCCCAAATATCTCAAAAAATACTGAATATAAATAAATGAAATTTGGTATGGATATAGCTTATTCCATGATAATAAAGTATGCAAAAGCAAACATGAAAGTGCCATTCACTGGCATGACCTATTGCAATAAATCCAATGTAGTCTGAACTTAAGGATAAAAGATGACAATAAAAGCGAGGCTTGTACAGTGTGTGTTGCCTCTAGTATAGTGTATGGTCACCCCTGACAGACAGACAGCATGCACAATGAGTATGCATGCTGTTAATAAAGATAGTAAAGGAGGGCTTGTGGAATACCCTCCCATTCTTCCACCAGAGCAATTTTTAACTCCAGAATGATTCTGGGGGGTTGGCGCATCGCAATAGCTCTCCCAAGAGCATCCCAAGCATGTTCAATAGGATTCAGGTCAGGGGATTTGGCTGGCCAATCCATTCGTTAAATATTCTCGCTTTCCAGATACTCCTCAACCATGAGAGTCCTATGTGGTCGCGCATTTTCGTCCATAAAAATGAACTCGGGGCCAACAGCGCCCCTGAAAAGACGCACCTCTGGGCATTCGCAGAACCATTGTCAAACACATGGAGCGGTCTGCGGGTATCTTGCATGATCCCTGCCCAAACCATGACTCCTCCACCAGCATAATGGTCCCTTTCGATAATGTTGCTAGGATGGTATCGGGTTCTAGGTTCCCTCCATATTAATAACTGTCCAGAATGAGGTTGTAGACAGAATCTGGACTCATCAGTGAAGAGAACGTTAGCCCATTGAAGTTGTGTCCAATTTTGATGTTGTCTGCACCATTTTGCACTCGCTCTTTTGTGGGAGTGAGTGAGTGGGATGCAAGTAGCGGGCTTCCTGGCATACAACCCTCTTTCATGGAGTCTCCTGGAAACTGTCTTTTCGAAATTGATGTTCCTGTAGCAGCCACGAGGCCCCTAGACAATTGAGTGGCTGTAGCCGTCCTCTGGCGCTTAGCTGAAAGGAACAAATACCGGTCTTCATTGGCCGTTGTAACCCTCGGGCGACCTTGCCCTGGTTGTCTGCATTTTGTCCCACTAGTTTTAAATTGACTCCACAAATTGGAAATGATGCTTGATGTTATATCCAATTCCCTAGCAACCTGAGCTTGGGACTGGCCTGCCTCAAGTCTACCTGCAATTCTCCACCTCAGACCTTTGTCTAAATGAGGATGTTCACTCATTTCACCTAAAAACCAGCAAGAAACAACAAAATTATTCAAAAAATGCACTAAATTCTGTAACTGTGTTGAAGAGGGAATGAGATGAACAGCTCGATGCGGACTTTATACCTACTGCTGGCTTAGCAACGCCCACAAGAATACGTAAACTTATCTCAGGGCCAATAGCGCTACAGTGACCATATATGGCAATCAACTGTCCAGGTTTTGTGCGGTATTTTTAGAGAAATGTGTGAAAATGCTTTCCATCTCTTAATTTTTTTCCACCAGTGTACATTGAAATAATTTCGAAAATTTTATGTTACCCACTCTGAAATCCATTTTTCTAAAAAAGTCAGTTTTTTCATCTGGGAAAAAAATATGCATTGCGATGAGATTAAAATATATATATTAAGTTTTAGATGAATTTTTATGTTAAATGAGGAATGTATTTCCTTGATAAACTTAATATTGTATTTTGATCGTGAAGAGAGGTCTAATTTGTTTTTTATACTATTTCAGAAAATTTAATTTATAGTTCCAAAAATTTCAGTGGTACCTATGATCACCACTGAATGTAATGGAAGATATAATGCTTTCTTTAAAAAATCATTTATTTTAAATAATGAGCTTGCTCTTGGTAAAAAGTAATTTCATGAGCTTTGTATATATTTCCATTGAAATTCTGAATGCATAATTTCTTTACACAAAAATGTAATAATTACATATAATTTCTTTACACAGCATCACTTTAAAAAAATAACAGTAAAAATTTCTTCAATCAGTTGTATAATTTTGAAAATCAAATAATAATACTAAAGTGCTTTTTTTTTTATTATTTTAAAATTTATTTCATTGCTTGCATTTACTGTAAAAAATATTGTGTACATTGATGTTCATTTTTAATGTTATGTCTAGAGAGAGCAGAAAATACAGATGGAAATTTTGTAAGAATTTCTACCAGAGAATGGGCTAAATCAACAAATTATGACCCTGAAAAAATTTTCAAGAAGCTATTTAATAGCGATATCTTGCATAGTATTTTATTAGAAATTTAGATATTAGTTTAAATAAAATTATTAAAATTCCTCTAAATTACTTACATAAGAAAATTAGCAAATTTGAATTATATAATACTAAAATCAGTGAATTTCAATGTATGATCATATTCATTTCTTTGTATAAAATAATTCAACATTGTTTTTAAAAAGTTATTTTTTGTGATAAATTGTTTCCTAGTAATAAAGTAACATTTAAATCATTTCATTTACATTTAAACATTAAAATTTCATTTTCAAACATTTAAATTTTCATTTTCATTAAAACATTTTACATTTAAACGTTAAACATTTCATTTCATTAAACATTTAACTCATTCATGTATGATTTTAAAAATTAATATTTATTCTTTCATAAATATAATATTTCTGTACATGTTTAGTTTATTGTAGCTTTTAATTCTCACAAAATACCTTTTTCCTTTCAAGCTATTTTATGATGATATAAAATATTTGCATACGATGAAAGATCTTTGGAAGAAACGCAGTGCTCCAAGAGCTTTAAATTTTAAGCAGTTGCCAGATGCAGGTAATTTTTGCAACTTTTTATAAGAAACCTAATTTATGTTCACTGTAGGTTAAGTTGTATAATTCTGCTTGTTTTATAGTGTGCTTACCATTATATCAGTTATCTGTATATCTTTATTTCTTATTCAGTAAAGCAGTCATAACTATATATTCTATGAAACAATTTGGAATTTTGATTTATTGCATTTCAAAAATTTAAGTAAATAAATCTTGAAAAAAATATATTCTTTAGTGCCTGGCAGTAGTAGACAAGCAGAACCTCGAATTAAAGATCAAGTTGTTTGGAGTGTGAAGCAGTGTGCTGATATATTCTGTAGCAGTCTAGCTGTACTGAAGAAAAAAATTGAAGATGGAGGTTCTGAAACTATATTAACATGGGATAAGGTTATTATTATAGTAATTTCTTATTTCCATGTGTGATTTTATTATACTTTTTATTTTCCTATCTTAATATAATAATTAAATAAAACTTGTTAAATTAAATGAACCTATATTTTCTATCAAATGAATATTTATAAATTATATGTTCTTATTATATGTATCAAAATATCAATAACTAATTATTTATTATTATCTTTTTAAATTTCTTTATGAAATCCTTTCTTCAGTAATCTTGTATATCAGTGTTAAATAAGAGTTTTTATTTTTGTTAAAATTTGCATTATTTAATGTGAAAAGTGCTTATATTGTAATTTCAAATACAATATTAATCTTATTTATTTATACTTTCTTTTTTTTTTTATCTTACTTTTTTTCATTTAGGATGATGAGGAATGTTTGGACTTTGTTTCTTCTGTCTCTAATTTGCGTGCATATTGCTTTTACATACCTTTGCAGAATCGGTTTCAGATTAAAGGTAATCTTAAATTTTCTATTATCTTAAAATTTTTGCACTTTAAATGAATTTTATTTAATTCATGTGAAAAGTAATTTGAAAATTAAAAAAAAATTCAATTAACTACAGAAAAATTTAATACTTCTATGTAGTATTTTTTAAGAAAATCAATTTTTATTAATTATTCTTTCAACTTAATGCAATTTCAATATTGGAAAAATAAAATGCCAGCTGTCATGTAAAATAAAAAAAATTTCATTTTAAAAAAAAAAATAATTGAGGAAGAGTTAACAGTCTTATTGACTAATATGCACAAATAGATATATCATAATTACTAAATTGTCCCTTTGTTTCTAAAATGAAAATGGTAAATTGTAAGGTTGTTTATGTAAAGGAGGGCAGAGTTAAATGAATAAGTTTGATATTGCTGTGTATCAATTTTAACAAACTTTTTGTTCTTACAATGCTTCCATTTTCATTGCGAAACTCTGCAGCTTTATGTGTTGGGGCTAAACAATGGTGAAATTTCATAAATCAATGTATCACCCATCTAATATTGCGATATATTGATTTTATATAGATTAAAACTTTGAATATTTTACTTGTTTTTGAATCATAAACAAATAAAATGATGTTTCAAAGCCCTCTTGACCCTTCCAAATTTTAAAAACATTGTTTTAATGATTATTTTCTAGTATGAATTATATTCATTTCAGTTAACCTGACCTTGTATTTTTCTTCAACACAAAATTATTTTATTTTTCAAAACAAATTATCTCTATTTGAATATGCATATTTCATTGTGAAATGTATAATTTAGTGCTAAATAATTAGATGCATTTGTTTAGTTTTCCTCTAACAACTTCAAAGTGGAGAATCACTTTCATCTTGCTCAATAAATAAGTAACATATATAACCAATATTGTAAATTTAATTACATGAAAGGAAATTTTGAGGGATAGGAGATAATTATTAGTGAGCTTATTAAAAGGAAATTTGGAAGGTGAATTAAGGCTATCTGTATTTAAAGACCCATTCTCTAATACTTTAAATGTTAATGGATTGTAAAATTATGAAGTATTTTTCTTCAATGACAAAAAATACATAAGAATAAGTAACTATATAACATTAAGGAATGTTTAGTTGTATATATAAAGTAGACATGATAAATATATTAATCTAATCATAATGATCTTAATTATCATACATATAATAAAACATTATAGTAAATGACAAATATATAACAAAAATTTTACAATAAATGATGTCAAGTTTATATTTCAGCAAAACAATTTTTATTTGGAAACATAAATGTGAATAAAATATAATTTAATGTTTTAATGACTTTTACTTGGGCTTAATGTTGTTTTAAAAAATCTTTTAGTTACTAAGCAGGGAAAAAAATATTATAAAAGGTAATTAAGAATGTTGAATAAATAACCTTTTGCCTACATTCTTAATGGTTTCAAATTTTTCACCTTTTTAATAAAATGATTTCAAGAACCTTTTTGTATGTATATGTTTGTATGACCTATATATACATACACATGAGAAAGTAAAAATAAATTTAGATTACATGGATACTACAGCATTTAAATATCCAGAAATGTGAAACATTTGAATAAAAAATTTCAAAATTATATGAAATAATAAAGAAAATAGTAAAAAAAAAAAAAAAAAAAATTTTAGTTTGGCTAAAGAAAACTTACATCTCACCATTCTCACATAGAAAGTGCACCTCAAGAAATAAGCACTAAGCAAGAAATCAAAGGTCATCATTTAAAAAAACACTGAATAAGTAATTATCACTGTTGGCAATCACCATTCTGGCACCAAAACAGCTGTTTAAGTAACATCATACATTTAGAATGTCTTAAAACTAAGATAGTAGAACATTATGCAAGTATAAAAGCTTTTTCAAGAAGAATTTATTAAAATTAAATGAATTTAGATTTAAAAAAAATTCAATGAAGTTTTATTTTATGGGAGAATTCTTGATGATGATAATATTTAAATTAATTTACCAAAAAATATCTCTACTTGCATTTTTCAGTAAGTAAAAAATTCACAGTGTAATAATTATGCAAAAGCACTGATGGACAGATATTGAATATTTGAAATCACAGAATATCTCTGAACCACATTAGAGCGCTGATGGTAAAATCACTTCTCTCCCTCGCTTGGCTCAGATTTGCTGATTACCTCCAAAACAACATATTAATCAGTTCTAAAAATCAGGATTTCAAGGTTGAAGCATAAAAATAGATATTACGGTTTCAATGTTAAACAGTTTTGAAAAAATTGGAATTTGGTTAATATCGGATATGCATTGTTAGACTTACATCTGTAATAAATTAATTCAATATATGTATTTAAAAGCAGCATTAAGTCTGAAAGCATTTAGTCTGAGCATTAAGTTTCAGCATTAAGTCTGAAATTATCACATATTTCACATTATAAATTGCAGCTACAATTGCAAATGTTGATATGGTTTTGTTGATAGTCATTTGCTTGAAAAGTAATGATCTGGATCTGTTTTTGTATTTTGGTAAATCATGTTTGTCTTATGTGTTACATTGATTTTTAAAAAGCTTCTAGATAACAATTAGGTTTATTAAATAATTTGCATTTATTTTTATGCTTTCAGCAATTGCTGGTAACATTGTTCCTGCTATTGCAACCACTAATGCAATTATTTCAGGATTACTTGTTCTGCAATTAATTAAAGTCCTGAATGGAGATTTGACCAAATGTAGGACTGTAAGTACTTAAATGCCTTAGTGAATATCTTATTTATGTTTACAAAATAAGCCTTTTTAATCGAATCGAATCTGATCTGTATAATTATTCCATAAACGTATGCTTTATATATGTCTGTATTAATATTTTATCTATTAGACATGGTTAAATGAAAGTGCCCGTGGAGGTAAGATCATATCATCAGCACAGTTGGAAAAGCCAAGTCCGAAATGTTTTGTATGTGCTCCTCAAGTTCCATAAGTAAGATAATTTAGTAATTGTTGAAATAAAATATTTAAAAGGGATTATTTCTCAATATATTAATATATTTTTAATTATTCTAAATTGCATATAGTGCAAAGAAGTATAATTGAAGCCTTCTTGTAATCTTTTTGTTAATTTTTCCAGATCTCTTTGTGTGATAGATTACCATAAAAATATCTGTTAAGTTATCTTTCATTTTAATTGCAGGAAAGTTCCTAAAAAATTGAAAACAATTTAAAATTGTGTATTTTAAAAGAATTTTTAATTTGAGAGAAGTCTGATTTTATTTTGACAGTTTTTCAGTTTCAACAAAGGAATTTTTTTAGAATTTATTCACCTACTTAAAAGCAAATTTTAAATAAATTGACTAAAGAGTTAAATTTCTTTTATTGTGCTGGATAAAAATATTTGCCAATAATTGCTAGATAAAGCATTAAATTTCTCAAACTTCTTTGTATCTAATGTAGATCTGTGAACAAACCTTTTTAATAATGAATGTTGAAAACAAAAAAAAAAAAAAAAAACTCTTTTAATAATAAAATTTAGAAATCAATTTTGTGTTTGGTTACTACAAAAATTAACTCAATTGTTACATCTAAATAAAAACAAAACTGAGTGTGTGTATTTCTCAATGATGCTGTAGTCAAAAATGGTCTTTTTCTCCACCTATGAAAAAATTATATAGCTTTAATGCATAGTTATGTAGAACATTTTTAAATTTTTAATTCAAATGTATTTTCCTTTTGAAAATATTCAACTTTAATGGAAACTTTATAAATCTTCATTATATGTATAAAACTAAATATCAATATTAATTTATTTGATTAAATTAATTGGTCAAGTAAGAATTTTTTTCCCTTCTTTAGGTACAAGTCAAAGTTAATTTCCAAACTATTATCATGAGGACTTTGGATGAAAAAGTAATCCAACTTATATTTTTAAAAACAACCTTTGACATTCAATGCATGCTGTATTGAATTAAAATTAAGTTTGTCAAAAATTACTTTAAAATTTCTTTTCATAATTTCTATTTTTTACAAAAAAAAATATTTTGCTGAAATTAATTTTATTTTACAGATATTTCTGTAATGACTTTTTTTATATTCAATTTTAGATTTTGAAAGAAAAATTGCATATGATCCAACCTGATGTTGTCATAAATGATAATTCAGGTAAATAATTTTTTTTTTTATCTTATCTTTTACAGACAAGTAATTGAAAAATATTTGTCATTTCATTGAAATTCTAATTTGAATTTGACATTTTTAATTTACTGAAATATTTCTCTTTACTGGTACTGGTAAATATTCTTGCCATGCCGATACTTAACTGCAAACACCAATGTAAATTCAAAAGCCAAATCCCTTACGAACAACCACTAGTTACATTTCAAAAGTTCATAAAAGCTTTGAAGCATGTCCAAAATTTGACTTTCTGGTGCCAAAGCTGTCTTTCTTTGAGAATTCACAAACATTCATGCATGCATGCTGTTTCTGTCCACAATGAAATAACCAGCATGGAGAATTTTCACGAGCTATGCTTGTGGTGCAACTGTGAATGTGGCTGGTAGGAAAAAATGAAGTAAATTGTTGGAAATTGCTTCTCTGACATTTATAATTAAATAACTGTGTAGCTAAATAATTTATAATTAAATAGTATATATTTCAGAAATAGACATGTCACAGAATGCTTTCCCAAATTGTAACACATTTGGAATCAGATTATAAAGACAAATTAAATAATGATGGTAATATAACATACAATATTATAATACATATTTGTTAAGGGGAAGTTCATTAAAGTAAAGAATTGACTTTGTTTTATGCAGAAACTACAAACTTATAATTATTTATTTCTTAAAATGAATTGTAAAAACATTGACTTCATTTAATTGCAAATTTTTCTAGAAAAATTATTATTTCAAGTGATCCAGATGATTTTACTAGTAAGTAATTTTTTAATAACAAATTTGTATTATTACATATTGTATTATTTGTAAATGTCATGTTTCTCAAATTTACTTGTATTTTTATTTTCATAGATAGTATTCTGGATACACCCATGAGTAATTTTGCTATTACTAATGGCTCTAGTTTGTTATGTGAAGATTTTTTTCAACAGTACAAGGTTTCTATTGTGCTTCAACAATCGTAAAGTCTTAAAAAAAAAAAAAATTAAAAACTTGTTTTAATATATTTTCGTTATAGTATTTTATAAGTAACAGGAATTTCTTTTTATAAATAAGCCATTTATTTTGTAATAACAGTTAATGATAATATGTCTTCATGTCTATAATATATAAAATGTTTGACACTTAAATTGCCGATTGTTTGTAAAATTTATGTTTTAATGTTCTTCAAATTAATTATTACCTTCTATAGTGATGAATTGAAAGACCAAGAATTTGAGATTGAAACTGATTTAGAAGACATTCTTTCTGCACCAAAAGATATTGTTGAAGAACCTCTAGTCCTGGGAGATAATTTCTTTAGTAAGTAATATTGTTGAGGACTTGCAAATGGTGCCATAATTATTAATTAAATTATATCCCATTTTCTGCAAAATTGCTCGCATAATATTGTACTTATTTTTTTTTAAACAATTTTCCAATTGAAAGATATCTTCCTGTCCTTCTTAATCTCTTAAAAAGTTTCTATTTCTTGTTTAATGAGTGATTCAGTTATTAAATTTTAATTATGAATAGTTATAAATCTTCTAATGATAATTTTTTAAATATTTTATAAATGTAAAAGGGGGAAAAAATGTATTTTCAACTACCAAATACTTAATTTTCTATTCTGTTTTCTTCTAAAAGATTAAAAATTGTATGCCAATACAGATTTTTAAGATTTAGAATTTGGCATGTCAGTAGTGCTTTCTTTCTTTTCACTTGTTAAAATTTAATGTAAAAAGTAACTCAATGTTCGATTTAGTAATATCATTGTCTTTTAGATGCCGTTTCTGTTTCTGACGATGAAGATATACAAATTTCAGAGGAAAGAAGAGGTAGGTTAAATCCAACTAAGAAGCGTCTTGAAGATGGAAATGCAGTTTTACCACCAGCAAAAAAGGCGAGAACAAGTGCAGAATAAAAAAAACTGAAGTTTTATAACTTTTATGTAAATTAATTTTTCCTTGTCATTATCATATACATTTCGTAATTTTTTTTTTATGATGAAAAGGATTATGTTCACTTTTTACATTTCATATGTCATCTGATTAAAATGTTTTCAAAAGATTTGGATTCATTAATTTAATTTATATAAGGCAGAATAATACTGTGTGCAAAAGTTTCAAAGACTATTTTAAAAGTCAGATTAATGCAGTTATAATTTTAAGGTTTATTTTATTTATTATTAAATTGAGCTCTAATATTCAGTATATAATGAATAAATGTTGTTTTGTTACTAATTCGTGATTAGTAAAGTTTTCATATTATTTACAACAGCCTATTTTCATTTAGATTTTGATCTCAAATTTGTTATACTGTGGTAACTGTATAACTTAATTTCTAGTTTTATTAGTTATGCATATACTATGGTATCTCTATATGCATCTGCTGTGATGTACATTCTGTTTGGACACAAAATCTTCATTTAGAATCGATCACATGCATTAAAATAAATCATATTATGCACGCTATCCATTTTTACCTCGAGACAAGCTTCTAATTCCTTCAAACGTCAGTATTCCTGTAGCTGCGATTCAGTGGATAACCTCAATATAACTCTTGTTGTAAATTTTTGCATTTTATGTTTTTTTTTTTTTCTTTTTAAGTCATTAGCCATGAAATGTAAAAGAAATTAATTGGGAGAGTGGAACCATTAAGAAAATGTTTTTAGTATCAAGGACCAATATGTCCAAGGACTAGAAACAGTTTAAGGACTTATACCAAATAATTAATTATATTATTAAATGTTATAGTAAGCAAACATATTTAATTACTAATAAAATAATTTTTTTATATACTTTGTTATTCTATAATTCTCTTTTTTTATATAATGATCAATATCTGTCTCCAGGAATTGATATGACATTCTTAGGGTTAGGTACTGCATCAGGGCTCAATAAAAATATTTTGACAGTGTATATTAAATTAATTTCTTATTTTCATGTATGTAAAGAAGATTGTATTATTTATAGTATTTATTTCCCATGTCAAATGTATAATAAGAAGTGTGTCAAAATTGCATTCTTTTTATATTAAGTTAAAATCATAACAAAGTACTATACCTCACATTTAGCACTTCTTAGTAGATTTGTATGTCACTTTCTGTATTTGGTTTTTTTATTCATAATGGATTCTCAAAAAAAAAAAAAAAAAAAACCTATTAAAAATAGATATTTTTATTTACACAGTAAAACCAAATTTAGAGAAATTTAGCTGCAGAAAGGTGTGTATTATGCCTGTTGTTACATTTATATTTACAGTGAATATCAATTAGTTTTGTACAAAATGCTAAAAACTATCTTGCAAAATCAGATCAGGCTATTAAAAAAACAATTGCCGATTACAACAACAGCATTGCCTTATCTCATCTAACCTCCTCAACTGTAGGAGATTATCAACAATTATGAGAATTTAACTGACATTGACAGAAAAAAAAAAAAAAAAAAAGAATGCATTTGGTGCCTGTGCTTTAAAAACACTCTCATAGGCATAATATTAATGCAAATAATATAATGTTAATGCTGATGAAGCTGAAATAACTAGCAGATCGTTATAACTTTATAACCTACAAAAAATAACTGTCTTTTTTCTGTGAGCGAGAATATTGATATAATTATATAGAACAGGTTTTCTCAATTATGTAACTTAGTAAGCAGTGGAGTCATAGGAGCATAGTTTCTGAAAGAACTTAATTTGTAATTTTTTATAATTACTCCTAAAGCTTGGAGGCCACTTAAAGTAATCTTAAAGGGACTTCTTGTCTATCGGCTGAATCCATTGTGTTAAAAATGTCGGATTCCGTAATAAAAAAAATTTCTGAATTAGCAGTTAAACACTCATATTAATTATCTTAATCAACTGTATTGCACCATAAGTTATTTTTTTTTTTTTTTTTCTCGAGCAATTTCTAATGATACCATTGAAGATCTACTGATAATTTAAAAATTATTAATTGTTTTTTCTGACTGAACATTAAATGCTGGTACTAGGAGGCAGCCAATGTTAAAATAAAAAGTAAAATTTTTCAAATGAGATTGAAAAGGCCGAACATGACACTTGATATTTTTAGAATTATCGTGTTAATAGAATGGCCATTCCTTTCTATACCACAGGTTTACAAGTCTGGTATTGAAAATTAGGCTGCTGATCAGAGCTTTTGACAAAAAATTATATTTTTCTAACAGTGAGGATTTTAAGGTTGAGATCTTGAAATGATTCTTCCTACAGCATGTGATTTAACTCTAGCCACCTTAGTGGCCACTCTCTTCGACTTTGAGAAAATTGTCATACTCTGAGGCTTTGTCTTTTATCACATAGTAAATAAAATCGCTGCCTCTTGAAAGGGGCTCAAAATCCTCATCCTCTCATATTGTTAGGTGGTCATACTACTGTGCACAAAAAATAAAGGCAAATTTTTTTTTTTTTTTTCAAAAACTCTTTATTTATTCTTCTAAATTTATTTCATTCCCTTCAAAGTAATCCTCCGGGCACAATGCCCTTATGCCAACTTTTTTTTCCAATCCTCAATGCATGCTAAAAAGTCATCGGCAGGGATGGCCTTCAAAGCGAGCGGCGATTCACGTTGAATCTCTTCAATCGACACAAAATGGTGTCCCCGGAGTGGTCTTTTTGAGTTTTGGGAATAGCCAGAAGTCACACGGTGTGAATACGGCGGATGTGGAACAATATGGGTTTGATTTTTAGCGGAAAAAGTCGCAAAGAATCAATGCAGTGTTAGCTGGTGCATTCAGTGCTTTCTTTTTACCAATTGAGGTTTGAGGCCCAAAATGCACTTGACCGATCCTTTTGAAATTCCAACATCATTAGCAAGATCTGTAATTGTAAATCGACGGTTTGCAAGCACCAAATCTTTAATATTTTGGACGTGCGCTTCGTCGGTTGAGGTTGATGGTCGACCAGAGGGCTCTTCATCTTCAACGCGTTCTCTGCCTTGACTTGAACTGTTTTATACCACTTGTAAACATTTCTTTCCGATATAGGAATGCCTTCTGCAACATTCTATAGGTTCCGGAAACAAAATTGAATGCAAGTTCTTTGCTCAATTAATTCAGACATTTCAAATATCGCCGGAATCAGTTTTAGCGTCTCACAAAGCCAATCGTAACTCAAACACTATGAATATTTTGGTGTCAAATTTCACACAGATGTCAAGGATAGTGCCAGCAACCAAAAAAAGAAAAAAAAAAATTGAGATTCCCAAGAATTTTAAATTGAAAATTTGTCTTACTCTTTGGATACAGTAGTAAAACGCTCATTAAAGATATGTATAGTTATGGGCATCCAAAATCCACTGCAAAATTCCATTTTCATCAAAGTAGTCGATTTCTGTTATATTGAGGGATGATTGCAGGTCCTAGGCTGCTTAAAGATAAAGATTCGTTAAAATCACTCTGGGCAGTGAAAAAGACGTGCCTCCAATCTTGCTGTGTCCAAGAATCCACAAAAAAGAAATTCTTCCTTCTATGATGTGTTATAGGGAGATGCATTTATTGGCCGGCGAGAATCTTCTCAGCTTAGCGCTTGTAGACGGTTGTGTAGAAATTTTTTTGTTCCAGATGCAGCAACTTGGTCTGTAAAGTTTCTCTATAATTGTTTTGTTATCATTTACTAACGTATCGATTTTATATGCAAGTGTTGTAGGTCTTGTAGGGGATTCCTGGTAATTTGGAATTAGTTCCACAACTTGAATATGACCATTCGAAATATTCCTTACCTTTGAGCGACGCCGTCAAGCTTGCTAGATTCAATCATTACTATATCTTCTCGACTTTATACATCGTCTGAATCAGGGGTCCAGACTTAGGGCCATACTGTTTACTCCAGTAAGTACCAAGGACCAAAACCGTTTTAAATTTTTTTTGCCATTATCTATAATTTCTAGATAGTCACCGAGTACGCACTCTAAACGAGCATACGCTTGCTAAATTCGCTGGTACAATTACTACACTCTCTTAATAATTGGTACAAGTAAAATTGATCCACAACTACAAACTATTGTCAGTGAAAATCACAATTACATAAATCTCATTAGTATTATTTTTTTTTATAAGTGTATACCCCGCGGTTTCATTCGCGTTCATTTAGCTTTTCCGTTCCTGAGGGATTTTCAGGATAAAAATCATATGTTTGATTCAGGATATATACATTCCAAAGATCAACATACATACATATGCGATACTCTTTTTACCCCAACATAACTAGCGAGGCTAACCGCGGGATGATCACTAGTTTATATGTGTGATTCATTTCATTCATTTCATTTGTTAGTGGTTATGCTTAAGTTGAATTTTCTGCATATTATGCTTGTCATTAAACTTTACCTAGCAAGGAAATAAAACCGAGTTATTATCATTCTGTATTTTTTATCCGACTTACTACAGCAACAATAAGCTATTTTTGCTGTCGCGGGCCGTAGTTTGGAGACCCCTGGTCTAAATCATACCAACAATTCATTTTAACTGTAATGAATCAGCCTTGTTATTTATCTGTAAAGAAACCATCTGTGTATATGAAATTCACAAATAAGACAAACAATTGTCAATTTCAAGTTCTCTTAAATAATTTTATTTTTTAAACTTTTATATAATCAACGTTGATTTTACATTTTCCAAATTATAAGCCACATAATTTTTTAAAATATTAGTTTCATCTAGCGGACTATTTAAAAGCAAAGTAGGTCATAAGAGAAAGAAATAAGTGATAACCGCTTTTTATTTCACCCAGATTCCTTCAAATAGAATACGTTTGCTGTATCACTATTGAATTCACTGAAGTTAAGATTTTTTTATTGATTTTATTGATTTTTGATAATAAATAAATAAATGATATTTTAACAAACTTAAAAGCAAAAAATTTAAATAAAACCATTTTGATGTAATGACTGTTGCCAAGTTACTTTCCTTACCATCAAGCAACCGAGAAGGAAAGTTATGGATACTTAATTAAATTTTAGAAATATATAAGTATGATTTTTTAAAAATAGGGAAATCTTTGATTTCGCTAAGTCAGTCATCGACGTGGGGTTTGTGTGTTCACCTTTTCCCTCAGTGATCACAGTAATTAAATCTTTGTTTCTCTCTTTATACGTCTTGTTTCCATCGTGTTTTATTTGGATAATTTGATTAAAGTACTTGGATTTTGGTTTGTGTTTGATACACACGGTTTTACATACAAATTACAATTTCTTTTTGACAAGGAATTTCTGCCGGAACGATCTTCCTTGTTAATCGTGGAATGTACATACTATGTTATATATACAACAAACAATCTTGAACTTTACATAAATGTGTGTTTTGTATGTGCTATTATAATTACATAATAGTAAATTAGAAGCAGCTGTTAAAAAGCCAAGAAATTTTTGATGGGGAAATAGTCAGACATCTGTTACTTATTATTTTTTGTATGGTTAACTTTTGTTCTGCAAGCATGGCTTTGAGGAGAAATTTCTTGGTACTATTAGTGATTAGACTTGATTGGGACAGAATTGTAGTGAGTAAATTATTTATTAATATGATTAAAAAAAAAAATTAATTATATAATTAAGACTATCTGAAGACATATTTTAGAATGGCAAATGAAGAATTATAGGTTTCACACTTGCTGTCTGTTCATTGCTAGAACTTCTCCCATCATATCGTCTATAACAGGGGTGGTCAACCCAAATAGTGTGCCACTTTGGAAAGGCATCTTGACTCCTCGAGCCGCATATAAAATTATATATCTCCATATTAGAATTAGACCCACTATAAACATTTTTTGGGGTAAAAAATTGAAACATAATGAGTTATTTTTGTTTTTACTGTTATTCTTACATGTAAACATAGATAATATAATAAGGATATTAAACGCACATTGTAAAGAAATATATAACACTAAAAATGAAATATATGAACATGAACGAAATAAAAAAATGAAATCATTCAAAAATATTTATTTTACTAGTGCGATATTTGCTTCTCCACTCTTTCACTTGGCTTTTGCAAATCGTCCTCAATTCGGGTATTTGCACATCGTAATGGATGCTGCATCCGTTATGTTCGAGTATGTTTTGTGTTTGGTCCAATTCATTTAAAAAAACGATTCGCTGGTGTAAGTTGAACCAAAAGCGCTAACAACTTGGACTAAGAGTCTGCTATCAACAATCAACTAGGCGTATCTAGGAATGGTCACTTAAAGTGAAACATAGAACTTGTTGTTTTAGATGTTCCAAGATGCGCATGCTTCATGAGTACACACGATATAATTTAATTATTCCGCGAACTCATAAATAAACCAGGCAATATCTGTCATATATTTGCAAGAATATTGTTTTAAAGTCAAAGTTCGTTTTGTCTCAAATTGCGGCAATTAACTTTTGAATATAAGGATGTACACATAATGTATTTTTAATATATTGGTTTTCACTACTTTGACCATTATAAAATAAATATATTTTGTAAAAGTGCGATAAATCTCACGGCAGGAAAATATTCAAGGCGGGCCGCGGGTTGGCCATCCCTGGTCTAGAAGATGGTAGTTGCGAAGAGAACAGATTCCGCATGGGAAATCTATTCCAAGTTGGTAGAAATTTCGTTCAAATTTTCGCATTTAGCTTAATGTATTTTTCAAGGGTTAATTTAGTAATTTGTGTATGAATTTTCAGATTACAACTGGGAATTTGTTGCCCTCTGATGAGACATATATATCAAGTAACAAGCAGCGTAGGATGATAAATGAGTTGTATAAAAGTTAATAGTGTGTCCAAAATATTGATGATTTATGGAAACTAAACCATAATGTAAAGTTGTTAATAGTATACAAATATGTTGAGTTGAAAATTACAAATTAAAAAGTAGTAGTAAATAATCCCTAAAGCCCATTATTAGTGACCAGTTCTTTTTAATGTTGTTACAAATAGAATTAATTCTAAGAAGAACCAATGAATCTTTTACCCTTTGTAAGCCTTTTGATCTTTTTCATCAGTAAGTGTGATAGTAATTTTGATGCGAATATTAACATTACATTTGAATCATACATCTTAATTAAAAACTCATGTCTTTATTATTAATTGAATTTATTCAATCATATTGAAATGCAGTGATTAAATATTTAATTTCCTACTGTATTAATAATCGAACTTTTTAATGCCATCAATGAAATATAAGCCAGTTTTTTTTTTTAAGAATTGTTTTCACATCTGATATACAGTCAGAAAGTTCTGTGTAGGGTTTTGATAAACCTCTTTGTTTGACTTTTAATTTGATATTATTTGATAACATCTACGCATAATATAAAAGCATAAACTCGTTGTTGTAAAAAAGCAAGATTTTAATTATTTTTAACAATCATAAACTATTAATTAAATCTGAAATTCATTATAATAAAGATTTATGTTCATCAAAAAATATTTACAAACAAATTTTTTAATAATATTACATCTTTTTTATTTCCGTATCTCACCGTTTGAGAACCACGGCATTAAATAATG
The DNA here is from genome assembly GCA_021605095.1 of Caerostris extrusa. NCBI lineage: Eukaryota > Metazoa > Arthropoda > Arachnida > Araneae > Araneidae > Caerostris > Caerostris extrusa. Next base: position 20,501 of record BPLR01005249.1, on the reverse strand, counting down.
ATTTTAGCAAAGTTATGGACTGCTTTCTACTATCGATTCAAAGATGTTCCACTTCAAAAAAAAATTATTTATTTATTATTATTATTTTTTATATTATAAACATGGAAAATGCTCACTAAATCTGTTTCACAAACGACTTTTAATATATACTAGTAGCTTAGAGAGAGCATGCAAACTGTTAGTTGATAGATAAATTGTGTTGATTGCGTGAAATTCAGGATCGATCTAGAATTCCTTTATTGTCAGGTACCATGCTATACATTAAGATCGTTTGATTTTATAATATGCATAAAAATAAATTTATCGTCCCTTTTCTCCCTGTAAGAAATTTTTTGTAACCAATTATTAATCATTTTTATATTCTTTAATGAGGTAAATGAATTTGCGATACGAGATATATAGTAGTGTTTATTGTGTATTATCTCAGAAGATAAAAGTGTATCAAAAACTGATTTAAAAATATTTCTGTTTAAATTAAATTAGTCTTATAAATTTGATATAATGCTTAACGATTAGAGAGACAGAGACGAATCGTTTATGTCTCTCTTCGTCTAATTTAACGATTAGACGAAGAGAGACACAAAAGAATTAGTCTCTCTTCAATTGGGTAAAAATATGACATCACATAACTTGCTATTCTATTTGTTTACTGTCACTTGTTTTCGAGTTCCCTATCTAAAAGAAAAAATTAAAGAAATAAGCATCGTAGTAATTTTTCGGTCTAGCCATAAATACTTTTAGTAATGGATTGTGCCAAAATTATGAGCTTGGAAATGTGTTGGGATACTTAAATGCTAATTATGCTTAACTTCCATAAATCATTTATTCATTATGGAGGAGATCAATAAATATGATTATAAAACGAAGAAAGCATAATGGTCTGTGTCGTTGCCTTATTACCTGAAAACATCTCTGTGAACATAGTTTAGGACAGTGGATGAAATAAGGAAATAAAGGAATGAATGGTGCAGAGGGGTGGCCAAAGGCGAATTGGCTTCAATATTTTTTCAGGCCCGTGAGATTTATCACATTTTTACAAAATATATTTATTTTACAATGGCCAAAGTAGTGAAAACGAATTTATTAAATAAACACATTATGTGTGCATACATATATTCAAAAATTAACTGTCGAAGTTATGAGAAAAAATTAACTTTGATTTTAAAATATTATTCTTGCGAATATATGACAGATATTGCCCTTTTTATTTATGAGTTCACATAATAATTAAATTATATTCTACGAACTCATGATGCGTGTATTTAATATAACAGGTTATAATATGAAAATAAAAATGTCTATAGTGGGTCTAAATCTAATATGAGGATATATAATTTTCCTTGCGGCCCGTGGAGTTAGGGATGCATTTCCAAAGTGGCCCGCGAGATCATTTGAGTTGGCCACGCCTGGTTTAGACATTTAATGAAACCAACGATCATCATATACACTGGCTCTCTTGAAATCCACGTTCATGAGTTCTACAGTTGTAACATGCTCCACATCATCTGTTATATTCATAGGCTGAATGATGACACCCATACTAGGTGTCACTAGTCACTCGTACCCCCCTAGTACGAGTGACTCGCCAAGCTTCGACGCCATGTCCTGTCATAACTTTCTGGGTTAATCTTGAATCCCTGCACTTTCTGTAATACGTTTTCTCGAATTTTGCTGCCACCTTCGTTGCATATAAGCTGACATTATAAAATTTCACTAGAGATTTCATTTATTTTATTCACTTACGCATAAATTTTATTTATTTGTGGCTTTAATTTTATATTTATTAGATATCGAACTTTTATATTTTACATTTATTAGATATCGATAGAACTTTCAAATGAGTCATTGATCACTCTCGTAATTCAGAGATCCACGAGATATAAGAGCGAGAAGTGAATGTGTGGCACCGGATTTTAGGCCAACTCCTTCCTCCCATTAGAATCCTTCAACCTTCCTCTATATGATGATATATTTAAATTTTTCAAATTATGCATAATTTTGAAGTTATTAACATTTCAAACTGGACTTACAATATGGACTGGAAATCCCATACCGACTTTATAAATGTTTTCACATCAAAAAAAAATCTTAATTTGTAAAATTTCTCTCGCCTCTTGAAAAACATCTATTTATTTCTGGATTGCCAAAAAGCAACATTTTTCGTTTAGTTTCATTTAAGTTATTAAAATGATAAGAAAAATGTTACTGCTTGTAAAAATATACTACTTAAGAAAGTAGCTAGTAATTTCTCAACGAAATAAGGATCGATATTATATACATTAACCAACTTTTATATAACCTATTAAAATGTTTCTATAATTGGATTGGAAAAAAGGCGTGTTCTTGAATACAACATTGAACTTAAAAACGTTTCATTTAGCTTGTTTGATAGAAGTGAAGACAAATAACAGGAAAATTTATTTCACATATTACTAGCATACGATAAAACTACTACTATTGGCTAGTATGCATCTTATAAGAAGTTAATCAGAGAACAATGATAAGAAATTGCAGTAAAATACGATAATAGGTTAGGTAAACAGCGGTTAAATGTTTAACCTACAATTTTAGAAATAAAGTTTGTCTCATTTAGGCCTGCTACTTCAACATTGGTACAGGCAGTTAAATCTCATTTAACATATTAGCTCCAAAGGGCTTCATCTCTTGTAATTACAGGTGCAGCAAAGTTGACAGTGCACAATCCATTTCAAGAAGTAAGCAATTAATCAGAAAATATTTAAAATACAAAGGGAATTTTTTTAAAACAGAAATTAAAACAAATTTCAAAAATAAAGTAAAATTTTGCGAGGTTTTTAATATTACTATGTGGAACGTAGGAATCTACATCCTGAATTTTCAGTATTTTCATGATCATTAAGACTATTAAAGAATTTATGGGAAATGCATTTAATGAAATTTTTAGGGAAGGTTAAAGAGTTCTGCAGTTCTCATCTATCACATAATATTTGTAATGTATCGGATGGTGTGCATCAATTTTTTTATTATTGAAGTATGAGGTACAGACTCAAACATTTGTACAGGATATAAATGATAACATGTATAAGTATTGGTGTATAAAAGTAGTTTTTTCTCTGCTCGTTGATGAGGGACGATTAATCAGAGGATAAATTTTACAGACACAATTATGGTATATGTAAGAAATGTTCTTTTGCCAAGTAAGATGTTAATTGAAAAAAAAAAAAAAAAAAAATCCTTAAATATTTGGTACTGTCATTCCAAGAAAGAATTAAATTTTTAATAATAAGTATTTTGTATTTATGGCAATTAGAGAACAGGACTGGCTCATTTTTTTTTTTTTTTTTCATTACTTGCAATTTTCAATTTATCAAGTACTTTTTAATTATTGGCACGCATATGAGCAAAAAACTTTGGATATTTTTACAGAGAATAGTGGAGGCATCTGCAAATATTGCAGTACTGAGTTTAAAATTAGTAGCAATCAAAAATCAATTTGTAGAAATATTATTAATTGCCAGAAATTAACGTGGAAAAGAGAAGAGAGATTTTGTTATCATGGGAAGTTTCAGCTACAATGTTCTTTTTTATGGCGGAATGCTTCTCATTAATTTTGACCATAAACTTGTGGCAGGTAAGATCAAGTTAATTAAGTATGTTTCATAATACATAATAGTTCGTTGGGCATTCTATCTCTATGTCGCTCATCAATCAGCAATTTCTTGATGTAAGGATTCACCGCAAAGCTTTTCCCAGTTCATATGAACAATGGACAAAGGTCCAACAAAGGCCGTCGTCTATAGGATTTTTAATTGCACCTCATATGATGATTGCAGTTTCCAGAATAAATGGGGCACACTATAAATACATTTCTTTTTGCTTTCCGTAATATGAGTGTCCAGTGCAAATGCTCTTATGCATGAAGACCACGATCACTAAAATTACAAACCAGAATCTTCCCACCACCAACGTCTGATATGATTATGTATTAAGAATGAAAACGACAAAAATCAATAAAAGAAGAAACAAGAAAAACTAAAATTTCAGTGGAAGTAAAATAATTACTTCGGGCCAAGTTTGCTGTTTTTAAAAGAGTCACCAATGTTATGGTTTGGATATACCGTAAAATAATATAATCACATTTAGATAAATTTATTTTTACAGAAAAGATTAATATTACATTATGAATCACAAACGTAAGAAGAATGAATATTAATTTTTTAGCATATTTGTTGCTTTGGGGAAGTGTCAAAAGCTGAATTCCCATTGATTCAACTGGCTTAATACCAATTTTATCAGTTCGTCGCACTTCATTTAGGACATTGGGATGCAATGTCTTTCAAACTTCACTTGCTACATTCATGTTTTAAATTTTTCCTGGTAATATTGGAGCAGTTTCGGATGAACACAGAGAAAATTACACCATGATGTTGCTCAAATGGAAGAAAGAAACAGCAATAAATGAAATATGCAAACGGATTACTGGATAACTACCATGGAAGACATTAATAGCACACTGCACGATACAAAAGATAAATCAACTAGTCAAGACTTGTTAATAGAATGAGGAAAACAACCTTTTTGTGCTTTTTTTTTTTTTTTAAGTATTGTAAATGAATATATCAATAATTCAATTGATTTAAAAAATTTTTTTTTAGTGAAATTGCATTTCTTAAAAATGGTTAGTGCAATTTGGAAGCAATATTTAAATTTACAAATGTCAAATCTGTATAATTTCTCCTCCCATTTTTGAGACTAGCTTTGCTTTTATCTTTGTCACTATGCATCACTATAGTGGCAAAGTATAATGGTTTCTCAGCTATGTACAGCAAAATATGACAAAATTTTTATTTCCACTTTGAATGTTATAAAAGATTTAGGGAATTCAGATTATCTTGATGTTTTCTTATTTATGCAAAGTCGAAGTTTTCGTTACAACTGAAATAACTAATTTAAAAATAAATATTGAAGAAATGAGGATGCTTGTATACTGTTTGATTCCAAGAACATTTGCTCTGATCAACAGGCATCCAGCCCACCAATTGTAATTAGTTAATTTTAATCATATGCTTTATTTACTTTTACTTAGTCCTTTAATTTAAACAAATATTCACTATTTTGCAACATAGTAGCGAAATTTTGAGGGCATCTTGTAAAAATCTGGATTCAGCAAGCTCGTCAAAAATCGAAAAAATTTGGGAACTTCGGATCGAGATAGGTCTCAATTTGAGATATATTATACCTTAATTTGTCTCCTGGTTACTGACTAAGGGTTGAAATATTTCACCAAGTTTTGTTTAGCATGTTGTAAATGACCATCCTTTCGATCTAGAGTGAAACACAGAAGGTGCTTGGCATATTTAGAAAAATATTCAAAAATTGGAAGAAATGTTGCATAGTAAGTCCTGCCAATAAACTATTTGAAAGATGATAAGGAGAAAGCAGATCAAGTAATTTCTTGTTAGTCTTGAAACGGTTTATGTCACAATATGCAAACTTATTGGATACCTTATAAAATTATGTAGGAAAATACCCTTATTATCTTACAATACAACTACAAGAGTTAACAAATTTCCATGCAAGATGTAATGAGTTTCAAGGCAAGTTCCATTTATAAGAAATCCCTTGTTGTTTTTTTTCTGTATACTAAAATAGTACTGAGCTATCATGGATTTTAATTTACTCACATTAAAAGGAGAAAAGAAAAGGATTATTTTAACATGAATCATTGTCTTATAAAATTTGTATTACAATTAAAATTTTTAATTCTTCTAAAACAATGGTAACCATGCTGCATCTTAAGAAATGTTTGACCAAAAATATTAAAATCCTTCCCTCCTGCTTTTACCAAATATTATACAATTTTTTATAGAATACTTTTTCAAACAAAAAGACATATTTTTTTACATTTTAAAGGCTATAATAATTTCATAAGTTGTATATGCTAAATATGAAGACAGCACTATTTTCTTGCCAATTGATTTCCCACATTTAACACTTTTTCCAAGTTGAACGGATTCTAGTATATTCCGAGTAATGCTGATTTTGCTAAAATTCTACCATACTCATATCAAATAGTTTTCAAAATGAATTTCCCTTAATTTTTAAAAATATATTGTACTTATTGATGTTTCAGATTTTTTTATAAAATCTAATTTTATAATTTAAGTTAGCTAAAAATTGGATTTAAAAGCTTTCATTATAAAGTGTAACCAATTAACCCAAAGAGAAACCGAATAAAAGATATGCACAATTTTATAAAGCCATCCAAAATCTATAGACTTTTCATAGTGGGAACAAACATAATTTCTCACATTGGGACATCACAGGGCAAAATTCTTTTTTTTTTTTTTTTTTTTAAACTTATCAGCATGCTAGTTGAATTTATACATTTTAAATAGAAATAGAAAAGTTATTAGAAAATTAAACTAAAATTACAAAATAAATAATTAAGAAGTTATTATCGGTATATATGATGTTTACCAAGACTCGTAAATATTTTTATAAAAAGTTTCTTGAGGCAATCCCCAAGACAAATATAAAACAAAGTGACACAATATTAGATTTAACATATTAAATGTAGAAGGAATATCAACCAAATGGAGCATTAAATAAATTATAAATATTGTAAGATTCAGTAAGTTTATACTTATGAACAAAAATAGAGAGCAATTAACACCCATCAGCAATTTAATATTGATCTCCTTAAAAGGAGAAAATTAAAACTAAGAATTTTAAAAGGATAAATAATAAATATATGCTGTATACATATATACATACATATTTCAAATTATATAGCTCTCAAATTAAGCTATTTTTAGTTTGTAAAACAAATTTCTTTAAAATGAACTTTTGCAACTTATTTCAAATACAAGTTTTTATAACCATATCTTGTAACAATGAAATTCAATTCCCGTTAAGAAGCCACCAAAATCGAAGTAGCTCATATTAAAATAATGAATGCAAGTTATTTTTTAACACAAGCATACACATACTGATTAAATAAATGTTTAAAAATGAGATCATTCATACATGACAGCAAGCCATAAAAAAGCCAGACTATAGGAAAGAGGTTACTCTAATATAAGTAACCATTAAGGACAATCTTTTACCTTTGCCTACATGAAGCAAAAATTGTAGTTTAGTACATTCTCTCAAAGAATCTCCAGTTATTAAGAAAAAAATTAATGAACAGTAATTATTTATAAAATTAATATAAATTTTGTTAAAAACATGTTTCTAAAACATTTGAAATAAATTATAATAAGACAATATATAACGGAAGAAGGATTAATTGATGTAAAATTAAAATCTAATGAAAACTTTTTACAATTTATCTTATTTTAAGACATTATATCACACCATTATACTTACGTAAAATCAAAATATAAACTTTTAAATTGCAGATGGTTATCAATTGCTTCCAATTTTTATTTATGAATATTTATTTTCTGAATTTTAGATAATGTATTTAACTGTTACATTTGAATGATATTCTAAATTTAAATTATTTAACATTGAGCTCTTGATTTTTAAATTTACTTTATGAAGATGGGAGATTTTAAATTTTGCTTTGACTTTTTAAAATCAAAGTCAATAATTTTAATATTCTTGAATTATAAATTATTTTTATAATTCAAGAATATTAAAAAATTATTACATGCTAAAAAGTTATTCTTTAAAGCAGAGTCAATGATTTTTTTTAATTTAAATGTTTAATTCCCAATGTACAAACTTATAAATAACAAAACCAAATTGCAACTAATATTCTTAATTTTTGGATAAAAAGTTTATTTTCTATCCAATTAAAGGAATTAGAAAAATGTCATAACTACTATAACATTTCATTAACTATATCAAGTTCTAAATAAAAGTAATTATTTCCTTTTCATAAAAGAAGTACTGTAAATTGACTAATGACATTTAATATTCAAAAATTGTATATCAGTATTAAGAAAATAAATAGAAAATTCTCTTTAAAAATATTTTATTTTGAGGAATTAATAGTTTTTAAGAAATCAAATCTTAATTATTTTCAAAGCAACAAAAATTACTTTCCTTTATTTTTCCTAAATAATATAAAATTAATAAAAATTTAATGGAAACTTTTTAAATATAAAATTCATCTTTGTTTAAAGGATTAAAATTATCTTGTCACTCAAAAAAAGATTTTCTGAGCATCTTTTAGAATTTCTATATGTTAATTTCATACACTTTGTTTGAAATTGTTATAATAACCAAAAATGAGAATTTCTTGAAATTTTTCTGAGGTAAATTTCAAAACAGAAAAAAGAAAAAAATGACAAATAAGACACAAGTTATCTTTATCTCATCATCACACAATTCCATTTAAGATATTACATAGTAATGTATCTACATTTCTTTGTACTTACATAGACACCAATTTAAAATTTTTAAACTATAAAAAGAATTTAAAAAACAATTATGAGCATAATATACATTAAAGAATAGTAAAACTGAAAATTAATTTACAAATTTTTTTTTTTTGGCTGCAGAGATAAATTTAACTAAGCAATCTAAAACAAAAATAATTGGCACTAATTTTTCAGGCATACATATACATTAATTGCATTTACATGTTTTTTTACTTGCCAAAACTTTAGCTAGAGGTTGATTTTATCTGCGTGTGAATTCGTTTAAACATTGAGTATTATAAATGATATATTGTAGTATATATTCAGTTATTAATAGAATTTAAGTATTTCCACAAATACATCAATAATAGAACACATTCAATACCATTAACTGCAAATTGCCAAACTTTCAATATTGACTCAGATAATGTATATAAGATTGGATAACAATCTTGCTTAGAAATTCATACAGCTCCATGAATTACAAGAGGAGCATTTTTTTGATCAGTGAATTTCTAACTTCAGTGATGGCTTCAGGCTGGACAAAAAAGAAACTGCCACAATATTTTACACGTGCAGATAATCTTGCAATGGACATGGAAAAATATGCAAAAAATAAGACATTTCAAAATAAAAACACAAAGAAATATAACAGTACTGCGACACAACCTAAGATAGCTCAGTGGCCAGTTTGCTTTGCACTATGGATGTTTTGCGAGCTGGCAAATCTTCCGGAGTTGGTATAGCATTTCCGACTGATGCTGCTATACCAGCTTGCTGAGCCACGACAGGTACTGGAGGTCTTGCATTACCTCTAGCTTTGGCCATATTATAATCGCCAGAATCAAAGTACTTTTGTCCTTTTTGTAATCGTTTCTGGAGGAAAACAGAACCGCCAGGTCGAAGAACTTGGGGGTACTTAGCACGCAATTTTGCTTCTTCACTTTTTTCAGCCTCTTTCATTTGAGTTTCAGAAGTGCTTTCCTCGCTTACCTGACTGGCAGCTTCAGTTGCGTCAGTGTTTCCAGACATATCGAAAATATTTAGAAATCGGTTACTTATGTCAAACCGGTATTGGTTTTGGATTTAGTAGGTGACAAGTAATTTCGCACAATTATCAAATAATATTAAAGATAGAAATAAAAAAAATAAATAACGGTTTATGAGGTAAGAATGACAACTAAGTCAAAAACGGTTAAAACTGCTACTTTATCGTGAAAAAAAAAATCACTCATACAAGAAACAACATGAACATCTGCAAAAACAACGGCTTTGGAATGACGTCACATATTAACCTACAATGCCAGATTTATTATGATCGATTCGAATGATAAAAATAGCCTTTGTTTTATTTTCGATTTCTTGACTCACAAGATCTACTTTGTAGAAAATAGCCTTCATATTGAAAATATCGTATGTTTAGAGCCTTTTTAAATTAGCCAAGTTTAAAAATTTATGATTACGATTATTTAAGTTAAAATGCAAATATTTTATCAGATTTTGTTTCGTAATCAGGTAATATTAAATCATTCCCAATTTATTAAAGCAGTCAATATAGGATTATATGTCCATTTGGTAACTCAGTTGTAACAGACGAGTAGTTGGGCAAAAAAAATTCGAATCCGTTATATATGTAGGTTGCAGTCACTGCATTTAGAATCTTGGTGGCGATTATAATCAACGTATGTGTTTCGTAACGACAGTCATGTTGTTCGGTAGGAATTCTTCAAATTTTCTTCTATAACTACTTAAATATGGATTACTTACTTCTGAAAATATTTCTGAAAGTAAATTTTTCCTCTGAATTGTAATAGGCGCAATGTAAAAATGAAACATGACGTACCAATGTACAATGATAAATAGTATGAACTAATTTATGCCAATAGTTTCAATAAAAGTCAAAGTGCGAAACACATTTCGTCCATTATCCAATTTAAAAAGATTCAAATATTAAAAAAATATTTTATTCTATACTTCTAAAGAATTACATATATTATAATATGGCATTTTCAACTTTCATAGTTTTTAGGAAAGTATTATGAATGAATCCTTAAATAAAGACCGAGTACTTTGCTCTGCATTTAATGAATCACTCGTTGCAGAATCTCTATTAGTGTTGTGTTTTAGTCTCCAGTTGTGTTTTCTCATATCAGTGGAGGGCCTGAATGGCCGAGTGGCTAGCGCTCGGTACCACAGGTTTCGGGTTCGAGTCCCGGCGGTGCCATGGATGTTTGTAGTGGTTCGAATCCACTTTAAACCGTAGGTCCCGGTCTAACACTATCGTAGAGCGTTGTGAGAGTGACATTAAAAATAAGGAAAACTACTGTTCATATATATTGTGATTAGGGGATTATAGTCTTTTTGTTGCTTCACATTCCCATATACCTCATCATTCATCTCATATCAGTGTTTCATTCCAATAGTCATTAAACCATAAAAGAACATGACATTACTAAAAATTTATTCATTTGAACACATTTCAGATTTTTCAAGAATATTTCACTATTTTTTTCTTTCGTTAAAAAATTAAAATGCTAATAGAAAGACAGTTCATAATATATGTCAATTTGTTGCACGCTGTATAAAACATAACAGTCAAGAGTAGTAATGTAAATATTAAGAGATTGGTGAATCTGGAAAATGCTTGAAAATATTTTGCATAATTATAAGAGCATTAAGTATCAGAGAGAATAGATGTCGATGGTAAAAGAATATTCTTAAATGAAAATTTCAACACAATTGGGATTTGTAGTTGAATTTCAGTATATTACCTAATTAATAAAGTAATATGATTGTGAAGAGAAAAAGAGTTATGAGAAAGATGCCTCCATAGGGTTTCTTGAGAGCATTTAAATGAGATTATTTAAGCTTCTAAAATCACATAATGAAGCATATTTTTTTTTATAAAATTAATGTGATTTAAAATGTTATTTGCAGAACATGTAAAATGTTTAAATTTCTGACACATTTTAGTTTTTAAACAATAATTTGATCCTTTCTCCTTAATAGATGCCCGGCTGATGTTTCAATTTCGGTTTTCGCCTAACTAGGGTTCAAATTCAATCTCGGCGAATTCGAATTCTCCCACATTACCTTGAAAGGCTAATAAACTTGACTGTGATTACTGCAAAGTGCCAACAGTCTTTGGAATTAATTCAAATCAATCATGGTATAGAGAGCACAACTCTCTATTGATGTATCAACACCGCTGCTATCGTGATTTTAGAAAAAATACATTTTAATTATTTGCAATAAATTGATATTTTTGAAGTCAATCAGAAAACTCAAGCTCAATAATCATCCCAATAAATCACCTAATTATCAATCGCATGATTAAAATTCGCCTTTGTAAATTTATAATTTATCTTCCTTACGTCACGAATTTCATGATGAAGAAAAATTAATTTCTGTTGGGTTGGAAATCAGCCATGATAATCCCTATTCCAAAACTCAATTCTAATTCGTCTTTTCCTCAGAATTTATGGCTAATTTTTCAAAGTATACGAATTTACGATTCTTAAATGCCTGAATTAGTTCTCCGAAGAAAAAAACCCTAATAATCATTGAAAAGGTTTGGATGCAGGAAAAGATAAGCACAATACACTAAATACTTCAAGTTATCGCGCTCATTCACGAAAACTTTAATTTATCATCAAACCACTAGTATGTTATTTTTTTTTTTTTTGGATATAGCCAAAGCCTTTGATAAAACCTCGAACAAGGGCTTAATATCCAAGCTATATGCAATTTGGGCTTTCAATTCAATTAAACAAAATCATTAACTCGCATCTCGTAATTTCCGAATAAGAATTGAAAATTATTTTTCTTCATACAGTTCAATTAACAACAACGTTCGACAGGGATCCCTGTAAATTCAGTTATTTTCCTCCATAATTTTAACAATATTCCTAAGGCTGCTAACTTCATTTAGCAACTTACTCTGACGACATTGTGATTTGCAACAACTCACATTTAAGGCTCCTTCCCAACGAGGCGAGAATCGTTTATGAGTGAAGAGTTGACCAATCACTAGCCTCACTACGTTCGCCTGAAACCGATTTCAAATCCGCCGCTTCGAGTTGACCAACTTTCAACTCGAAGCGGAGCTTCAGTAGGCGTAATGTTATTTCTGACGTTTCGCTGTGAAGGGGTTGAAAAATTTTCTTGCCTGCCGCGTGAATCTTCAACGCCTCTCGCCTCGGTGGGAAGGAGACTTTACGGAAGCAATGACTGGCGCATGCCAATGCCTTCCAAACTGGTTTGTTAATTAGAAGATAAACGTTAATCTGTGATTTCTATGTCGTTTTCCTTCCTATTCGGTCTAATTGGTTGAAACACAATTTTTTTTTCGTTCAAATTTTCTAATCTTTAATTTTAACTTTAGTGCATTTTTAATTATTCAGATATTTACATTTAGCCCTTAGTGTGAAATGAACCATAAATTTTCTTTCCTTAAAAATTATTTCTAAATATTTTGTTCTTTCATATTGTATATAGAAATTGTTTTTATAATTTTATAAAAACAATTTCTAATGATTCTGATTACTAACGTAATTTTTATTTATTTTTCAATTTCTATTTGAATCACCTTTAAATGATTTTTTAAAACTAATTCCTGTATGGAATTTTTGTAGCTTTATTAGCTGCAGCGGTAGTCCTAAATGAAATGTTCATTTTCGTCTTTCAAAACTGGGCTGGAGAGCAGGAGGTGAGAATTTAACATTTTTAAAGGAGTAGGAGTCGGTTTAAAAGTACTTATGTTTACATGGTGATTTCTTTCAACCTAGTAATTCCTGCATGGCTCCATCCACTTTTCTATAGCTTAAAGACTGTATGGTTTGCTGAAGCCAACTCCATCTAGTGGCACAACCAAAATGCTGTTTTCATACAAAGACAAACTCATCAACTCAGTGTTCCTTTGGGTATATGCAACCAGAAAAATTTGTAGCCAACCCAATCTAGTCCATATCCAGTGTTGTCAGGAGACACAAAAACATACCGGATCCTTATCAGCAAAAAGAGGTTGTGTTGGGCATTGATAAACTAAAAACTTACTTTCTTATGTTCACCAGAAATATCGCCTACCACTTCTTCTACGAACACAACTACTTCAAAAGCAGATATTTATTCTACAGACACACCTGGGACAACTGTCAGTACTTCACTGGAGATATCTCCTCAGATCAGAACTCGGAATTTCCCAGTTATCTTAAAATCCTTCGTTAAGAAAGCAAAGTCCTATTTAACTGAGAGTATTTGTGACTTTCTCGTTGACACATGGTGGAGTATTGTGGTGAGCTTAGAGTAGATGTCTCGCGGAATTTACAATTCCTCTTTGCCAGCCACTTAATCGTGTGGTCCTCAGTTCCATCACAGTGACTCCAACATAAAATTGGGTCTGATAAACTGTCAGATGTTAGCGGATGATCGCAGAGACTACTGAAGAACTTCGTGAAGGTTGAATCGACCGCATCTCTTTTCACCTCTGTTCCGCCGAGCACTTAATGTGTATTCTGTTTCGTGGTGTTATAATTTTAATTGTTTTACAAATAATTAGTAATATATTGAATTTCTCATTTACGAAAAGCTACCTTGGATCATTAATGAACGAAGATGTTATAGATGCTATTCTGTTATTAAGAAAAATAACATTTTAGTGTATTACAAATATAGCAACTTTGTGCTTAAAATGTACAATATTCTCTTGCTTGTCTGAAACTATTGTATAATATTTTTGGTATGCTTATTTTTAAAGATAAATGCATTTTTGTAAAGGCCTGATGACTACACTCTGGCACCACAGGTTTCGGCTTCGAGCCCTGGATGTTTGTAGTGGTTCGAATCAGCATTAAACCGTAGGTTCCGATCTAATATGAATGTAGGGCGTTGGGTGTAAAGCTGAAATCCTACTCCTTAAAAAGTAAATATCTCCTGTCTCGAAATCTGCCAGTAGGTCCACCATGGAGCTGTTGCACCAATATAGAAAAATTATTTTTAAATATAAATTTAGAGTACAAGAATCTCTTTTAAGTGTGTGATAATATAACACCTTATAAAAAACTTTTGTTATGAAAGACTATTTTTTTAGATATACCACGTTTAATAAAAGCCATTGAATTTCATTTTGCAAATTCTTCTAAATCCATTAGTAAAGATCATAGTACATATAATTACAGAAAAGAACAGGGAATAAGAAGTCGGTATAAAAAGGCCGACCATCACCCGTGCTTTAAAAATTAGTGATTCTTCACTTGGAATTCATAGAGAGCAAACTTGTTTTCGACTGCTCACTTATCATGTCCAAAATAAAAGTTGTTGCTGTGGGAAACATATTTCTCAGGAAGTACCCTTATTGCCACTGCACTCGTCTGAAAATCTTGATCCTGTTGCCGATAAAAAAGCGTGTTCAACTAGAGGCCATATCGAACTTTTAATTGCTATAACAAGATCATCGCTAGGACTCGCACCCTGAATACCAATGGATGATCTACAACTCTTGTCCAGCCTTGAAGTTGAAAAGAAACAAGTTGCTGCGTGGGTAAGTTGCATTGGTCTTTGCCCTATTATTAATTGTTCATAAATTTTTGTGTGTGTGTGTGTGTGTATAATTGATCTTTTATTTAAATAATTTCTTGTACTTGAAAAAAATATTAAAATATAAATTTTTGTGTTCATTTTTTTAATTAATCTCCTTATTAATTACTCCTCTTAATTAGCATCCTTGGCAAAATAACTTGGTCCTAATATTGGTTTTATATATTGAATACAATATGTAAACTATTTATCGTGTCAATAATACAATTTCATCCTGGTATATTTAATAAGTTTTATCTTTTTTTTTCTTTCTCCCCCAAGATTTTTTAATGGCTTGAGGCAGAAGCAAATCATTAAATGTACACATAAACATTGTCTAAAAATTTCTTTTATGTGAAAAACTGCGGAAATTTTCCGTGAATTTTAGTTGATAGCATCACAGTATGTATGTTCATGAAATTTAAAAGTACATAAAGAACAACTCTTTTTTCCACTAACTACTTATATACAAGAATTGAAATATGATTGAGCTGACATTCTTGCATTATTTAATGAATCTTAATACTTATAAACTCCAACTAAAAAAATGAAAATACTTCATAAGTAAGTACATTCATTTAAGAAATGTCAAAATGCTATATTTATATACCGTGAATTTTTCTGTTTATTATCATAGAAATATTGTTATTTTCAAACCTGTCTCTTTTAAGAATTTCTGGGAAATTTTTGCATAAAACTGAGACTGGAACTAAATTGTACTTTATCTAAAAATATGTATATATAAAACAACTGAACAAATATTGAACAATTTTCAATTACTTCTATTAATTTCACTGAAAATAAACTCAAATATTAACATTAAAGTACTTTAGTGAATTTTGTAATTACATTTATAATTTATTTTGTAAATTAAAAATAATAAAACAAATATTTAAAAAATTAAAATAATTCTTACTGGGCAACTAAGAGTTTCATCATCATCATCATTGGTGCAACAGCCCAATGTGGGCCAAAGCCGTCTAACCTACTGGTAGATTTCGAGACGAGAGATGCTTTTCTTTTTACGGGGTAGTGTTGTCAGATCTACACCCAACGCTCAACAGTCATATAAGACCGGGATCTACAGCTTAAAGTGGATTCCGAACCACTACAAACATCCATGGCACCGGCGGAATCGAACCCGAAACCTGTGGTACCGAGCGCAGTCACTCGGCCCCAACTAAGAGTTTATATGGATTAAATTTTATGAATTTTAATGTAATGAAATTCAAATAAAATTAATTAAAAATAAATTTTAATAAAATAAATTACAATAACTTGAACAATTGCTATAATAACATCACAGTTATAATTTCTTCTTCTTTTTCTTTTTTGTTGAACCACCAGATGAGTTCTGTTTGGGATTTTCAGTTTTATAAACAGCATGCCCACTTTCTTTCAGATGACTGAACAATTTATTTCTAGTTTTGAAATCTTGATTACATTTTTCGCAGATAGTAGTAGGCTAAAAAAAAAATTAAAAATATATATAGAAATAAAATGCAAGCAGGACAAAATTTTATTTTATAATAATGCTATATAACATATAAATTTCTTTAACTACTATAATAAATAATGATAAAAAAAGAGCAAATTTGCTTACTGGTTCTTTTACTTGTTCAGTACTTTCAGAAGGAACATTAACAGTAGGAACTTTTTCTTTTTTACTTTTAGACTTCTTATCCTTCTTGTTGGAACCATCACTGCAATAAATCATTAAACACATAAAATTATAAACTTATTGAAAATTATTGTCAGCAGGCAGAAGATCCTGAAACTTTGAGACTTTTATACTTATTACCCCCCAATGCATTTTTTTTTTTTTTTTTTTTGATTGGGAAAAAAGTTTCTTTTTGACTGCATTTTGTACATGACTTTAATTCTGTTTGATAAAATGGATTGATACAAAACTTGATCATGAAACACTGCTATGAATATTTGACTAAACTGCATTTTCCAAATTATACATATTGTGCTATTATAAAGTTTGATATGAAAGCATGGTATTATTTCATTTTGGGTTTCTTTTAAGCATAATAAAGCTCTACTGAATTCTTACTGAACTGAAGTTGTGCATACACAATATTGAAACTACAACTTTGATCTACAAATCAATTATGCAAAGTATTGCCATAAAAAACATATATATAGTATACATGCCTATACAAAATGCCTTTTAAATCAGATTATTTTTTAAATGATGAATATATTCCAAACTATGAAAGTGAAGTATTTGGATATTGAAAGACAAATTATCATGTATAAGTAATGCAAAAAAATAAAAATATATTTTTGATGTATCCTCAAGAGATACAACTAGTTTAAGATACTAATTTCATAGAAACACTGAACACTGCTGAGAAAATAGTTTGGGATATATGAATTTGATAATATATGAAATTATTGAAAATATATGAAAAAAAAAAACTTTAAAGGAGATGGAGTTTCAAAAATTATAACAAACCCATTTTCCTCATTGGGATACAATGGGGTTCTTTATATTTCATCTTCTAATTAGAATTTGAACTTTTTCTGGGTAATATAGCAGCAAGTTTCTGATAAACACGAGAAGGATTCCACTAGAATGTAGCTCAAATATGAAACAGATAAAACAATAAATCTGATGCACACTAAAACCATATTCTAAGAGATAGAAGTCAAATTATGGAAAATAATACTTTCATTATTTTTAAATTTTTTGTACTATTAAAAATAAATATATCAATATTTCAATTCAATCAATTTAAAAAACAATAACTGTTTCTTTTAAAACTGATATATAATAGTACAATTTGATGCCATATTTAGATTTAGGAATCTGAAATTTATATAGAGCCTTAATTTTTTTCTGCAAGGAGAGAAATTTTCTTTTTGGCCAGGCCAATGTAATTGATTTAGAAATGCATGATTATTCTCAATATTCATCATTCATTTAACTCTAAAAGTAATATTATCAGATATAATATATATATATATATTAAATCAAGAACAAATGACAGCATTCTCATTCCTCAGCAACATTCAGTATTTCTCTCAAATAAGGATCTTAAATTAGTTGTATCTCTTGAAGTACATCAAAAAATATATTTATGTTTTTTTCATTACTTATGCATGATAGTTAATCTTTCAGTATCAAAAAACAACTAATATCTAAACTAATAACCAACTTAGACTACTTTAAATAATGTTAATGTTTACTCTGATGAATTATAGAAATTTTTTTTTTCTCAGTGAACTTGGATGAAATTTTTTTAATACAATTTTTATAATAGATAATCAAAATTATCAGAAATAAATCAGTTATATAAATCAATTACACATGTGTGTATATATATATATATATATATATATATAATGCAATAATAACTCAGGAAGGTATTTTAAGTAGTATGTTTTATGACAAAAAGACTACGTTGCAAAAAGTTTGGTTTGAATCTTTAATGCAAAATTTAAAAATTTTTTTATGTACACTTTTAAAATTATTCTATTTCTATAAAATAAAATTTAAAAAAAAAAAAAAAATTTGTTTTTACTTCTTTGTTGATAATTTTGTATCTGTGTTCTTGCACTTTTTTGGTGGATCATCAACAGTAATTTCTTCTAATTTAGAATTCAATTCTTCTTCATCTTCATTATCAACCTAAATATTAATTTCTTTGATAGGAAATTATTATTAGTGATATTCTGTAGGACTGACTACAAATTAATATTGCTATTATATTTTTGATAATACTATTAAACTTTTTGACTTACGCATTCTGGTATTTTTTATATCTTCAATTTGATGAAAATCATAAAATATCTTTTTGTAAATCAGATTTTAGTTAAAATTTAATTAATCGATTATAAAATGAAAGCGTAAACAAAGGAATTAAATTATACAAATGTTTAAATTATCTTTGGAGAAATATATTAGCTTATGTTTTATACTTATTATATTATGTAATTTTTAAGATTTATTTAATTATTTATTAGAGAAAAGTATTATAAAACATTTTTAACAATATACTATTAATAAAAAATACATTTTCTTACATTTAGAGGTGTTTCCAGAGGAACATTCTTATTTTTCTTTTTCTTCTTCTTATTTTTTGAGGAAGAACTACAAATAATTTTCAAAAAAAAGAACAAATAAAAAAAAATTTTACTTTTAAAATTGCAACATTTATTTACAAGCAGCAATAAACACAATTCCTTATCAATATGTTTTAAACATGTCTTCAAAAATATATAAATGTTTAAACATATTTAATCAACCCATTTGTAGCAATCTTACTTAATGTAGTATTAGCAATTAGTTCAACAACATATTGATAATCTTAAATATCCCCCCATAATAATCCCCATGAATTTATAATTAGTACATGAAAGTATTTTCAAAAGGAATGTTTACTTAACAAATGTCCAACAACTTTATCTTCAAACTATTTTTTAGAGTTATAGAGAAGCTTGTTCTACAATTGATTGACTATTTCTTATTACAAAAAATAAAAGGGAAAGATGTTTCTATGCAGACTGATTGTTGACAAAAAGCTTTCAGATATTATTTTTTACTCAATCCTCACCCTTTACTAAAAATAGTTTAGAGTCACTATTTTTAATTATAGTTTTAAAATACTGAAATTAATTGAAACTTATATCCTTCATTCTGAATAAAATTTTTTAGTTTAAATGAAAGAAAATCTGAAACAAGATTCTTTTAAGTGATAAACAGGTTATATATCAAACTATTTTTTTTTTTTAATTTAAGCAAATAACATTTATAATATATACAGAATAAAATAGTTGAAAAAAAAAAGCTTCACATTAATAACATTTATTATTTAAATGATGCAAGATGACTTTCAAAATCACAGAATCAACACATTCTCATGGTAGTATTGCCCCTTTTTGATAAATGGAAGGGCCATTTTCAAAAATTTTATAAATTCAACAATACATATATTAACGATGATGTTAACTAGCGCTCTTGTAAAAATACTTAAATACTTATAAGAATTTCAATCCTAAATTTACTACTTAGCACTAAAATTATAATGAATGCATATATTTACTACCTTCTCACTAATTCTACTAACAAAGCTTCACTGGTTTCTTCATCAGATTCTGACACTTTTGGATCTTCATTATCATCTAGTCCTTCCATTATTTTTGGTGAGCTGCTTCCCCTCTTCTTAGCATTAAATATTTTAAAAGGGCTACATTTTCTTTGTGTTTTTTTGTGAATTCTTAAGTGATTTTTCATTCTGTTGAATAATAAACAGAGTTAACTTCATAAATGTTAAAACCATAATTTTAAAGTTTTAATTATAAACAATAATAAAAAAGATCTAATAATGAATGTAGAAATATATATTTCTTCTTTTAAAAGCTAAAAAGAAACAGTTAATTATATATAACCACGACAAAAATAAAGAATTAAAAAATGTTATTGTAAAATTAAAATGATCGAATTTTGACATTGTTATGTCAGTATTCTGTTATACTAACAAAATATAAACAATTTACATAGTCACTGTGAATTAAAGAAAAAAAAGACAAATATTTCAAATTTTATTAAATGTAAAGTTATATAAT